>CM076579.1:1033859570-1033991643 GCA_034641835.2 Pinus albicaulis
CCTTGCTCGAAGGTCCAGAGTTTGTTCAAAGCAGTGAGGAATTTCAGGTTCCTTTAAACGTGGATTCAGATCCCCATACCCTTAACAAAACCCAGGAGCAACGCCGGACTAAGGTTTTCGAAACTAGGGTTCCTACGCTTGGATGTGCATGCATCTATAATTCGCCCAACACTTGCCTGTTGTTTCCATTCCATAAAACTAATGGTCCTCAGCACCATGATGGGATTGTCGACCAACTCAACCAACCCCATTCGGTGAATGTGCTTGCAAATAGGAATTGGCTTACCCATCACCCCTTAAATCCAGGATCGTCCATGAACGATTTTGTGTCATTTATCAATAATGTTGAGTTTCAAGAACACATTGCTGGTCATCAAGATGAGAGTGGGGTTCCGCCTGCACAATCTGTTCTGGCATTTTCTTTGGTAGGTATCTATGATCGTCTTGCCGTTGCACCTGCTCCTTAGGTAAGTTTTGTTGCTACTGCACTTTTTTGGATACTGGCTCTGATCTTGATCATTGTCGTTGTTGCAGGATGCAAATTAATGCGGTGGCTGCATTGGAAAACTGATTTTACATAACCTGACCACATCATTGGTTAAACTAGGTTTTAGGTGTAGGCTAGCTAGGACCAGTTAATAAAATTTGTTAGTTCAAAGTTTTAATTAGGTTTACTTGCCAAATTTTTCTTCATGATTTAAAAGTGTGTTTGTTGTTGTTGTTTACGATTAATATTTTAGGCATCATCATGTTACAAGGATTGTCCTTTCATTTCCTTTTTCAGTTGCTTGTTATTGCATAAATAATTACTGCGTGTATTGCGCCTCTCTCCCATCTACAACTGGTTAATCATTCTCCCACATGGCGTTGCATTGCATCTTGAGCCTCACCTATTACATTGCGTCGTATGCTCTCTTCCTCGCATCATTTTTTGTCATATCGCCTGCCACTTCACCAGCCCTTATTGCAACCCTATCACCTTGCAGTCTTGTTTTTCCCCGATTGCTGAAACAGTAACCCCATTGTTTTGCATGAGGTTGCGGTGGCTATCTCAAGAGGCTGCTTTCTCTTAGGACCAGTTATCATTATCAAAGTTGCTTCTCAACAAGATCCCTATGAGTCTAAACTTATCATCTGGGGAGATACGAGCTTGTTGTCTGTGGGAGACCTGATGAGTTGAAAGGGCCCATACCCATAAACCCAAGCCTTGTGTCCAGCATAGTCTTGGATGTTTTAATGAGCTGTTTTGCACACTTCGCCTATTATGGTGAATGGGATGTGAAGGTTTGGCACGAGGGCAAACCCAAATCAGGATATCTTTCAGTTTCTGTAACACGAGAAACAATCTCTCTTGCTCGTAAAATAAGTCGGGATCCCTCGTCCGCCCATGAAAAATAAGTGCCATGAGCACATGAAAATAAGTGTTGTAAGCACATGAAACAAATAAGGGTAAATGATCGAGAAAGGCTTCCTGCGCAGAGAGGTAATGCAACGACTCTGCCGGGGTACTGACCAGGCTCGCTGGCAGCGGAGCAACGTTTGTGATTTCTTGAAGTGACTCGGCCGGGGTACTGTCCAGGCCTGCTGGCAGCGAAGCAACACCAGAAGCTTACTTTAAAAATCCTAAGAATAATAAACCCAGTGCCTTGCTCTTCACATCATCATCAAGCTACCGGTGTCTGTGAGCTTTCTCTTCGATGTGTTTCTGATTAACGGGACTTAGTTGAGGCACATGGATTAGGCATACCTGTAAAGGGCCAAATTAATACAAAGGGTACCCACAGAACTGGTTCAATATTACCTTCCATCATTATCCGGACTCAGACTATTGTGGTGATATTGACAGAGATGTTGGATTCTACCAGTGGTTCGCCATTTGTTGTAGCCACTACAACACCACCCAAAATTTTGGGTAAATTTAAAATTTCGGGTTCCCCCTCTGCTCGCTTAGGCGTTGGAGTCTTTAACCTGATCTGCAATCGACTACATCCCAGTGACCTATCCCTAACCCCTCATGAGTTGTCTCGCCATCATGATCAGATGTCCTTATTGCAATCACGCCATATGTGGGGAGGATCATCCAGCGTGCGCCCGAACACTCTTGTCGCAGTCACGCCGTATGTAATAAGATTGACATGCATATGTTTGAATAGAAACCTGTCTTGTATCGATCATTAATAGCTCCCTCGCCATGGGTCATTAAGCAAGTTGTTTGAATACCTCTCTTATGCTCATTGGTCTCATATGTTTTATCTAGGGACACCTTTCACGAAGAATACCTATGAACTAATTAATGTGATGTGTTTATGCAGGTCAATCCCCGACAAATAAACTCATCAATGATTGTCATGGCACTGAGGGAATAAGATTAAGCTCAATGACAAGGAAGCACCCACAAGTGTGGAGAAAGAGGAAGTTAACATTTTTAGAGGGATGATGATGTGTCGTGTGTTCATTCCCTCAAAGAAACAAGGAGGCACTGGGCACCAGGAAAATCTTATTGATAACACCGTTGATATTAAAAGATAAGGGTTTCTCGCGTCATTAACGGAGGTGCCATCTCAAGAACGCACATTTTGATGTTGGCAAGATAATGACACAACAAAAGGGGTTTCTTCTATCTTCCGCAGTTGAATAAAATGGTTCGCGAGTTTGAAATGCGTCTTGATAAGCATCAAAGAGGTCATCATTGTCAATTTGGTGATTCAATTTGAATTTTCTCCTTTCAGTACCTCCTCATCCATTGAAGTACATAGGTAGAGATGATTGTTCAGGAAATGGGTGCATTAATAGTGTTGGCGCAATTTTAAATATCTAAATGTACCTTTGAGAAGCAAGTTGTTGTCAGACCCCAAGCTACAAGGCAGGCGCCAATGTGTGGACCAAAGTTATGGTTTAGTACAATTAAACCAAGGCAAAATCCATGTGGTTTCAAGGCCATAAGAAATTGCGGGGCAAAACCAAGGCATAACATTATAAAAGGCGCGCAGGCGAGGGATCAAAGTTGCGTTGTATATTTATGCCAAGGGGCAAATACATATGATTTTTTAATCCATTCGAGGCAGATATATATAAGATGGTAAACTTTAAAGATTGAAATGGTGGAACGAAACCAATGTCTACGTTGCATGAATTATATATGAACGAAATTTTTCCACGCCGAAGTCTACGTATTAGGTGAATATATAATGGTCGTGTTTTATTTTGAAAACGTGGAGTGATGTGCAAGAGTTGTATTCATTGGGGCGGAGTTTTATTCTTTGGAGAAGACATAAATATTTGGTCAAAGGTGCTTTTGGAGTCAAACATCCCGATGGTGGGTTCCAAACTGTCATGAAACATTCGGAGTAGATACACAGTCATCCAAAGTGGTGTTTAACATGAGACAAAACCCACGGTGGCATATTAAAACAACTATAGTGCGATCATGATAATTTATGCTTTGAGCGCTGCAAGAATAATATAAACAAAGAGAAGGCATCATGGATAAAGTCAAAGGCTTGAAGGCGTTTTCAGCTTACGGTAAAAGTATATACCTGTCAAACGTTATAGTAGTAACACGGGTCGGAACGTTATGCAAGTGCAGTATGTAAGTTTAAAACGTTTGATGGCTGTCATGTTACATTGCAAATATGAAGTGGAGAGTTCCGAATGGATGCCAACGTTTCGATGGGGTAGTGTTAATTCACGTGGACCAGGCGTAGATGACGGTCAACCTTAGTTGGAAAATCGACGCAGAACCACACAGACACGATGCATGGAGCCCAACATTCGCCATTTACGTTGCATGGAGCCAAACTTACCGTTGAAACAATATATATACTTTGCAGTCAGCCTTTCAACGTGGGGCAGAGCCACCTCGCCACATACAGCTGGAGGCCAGCATGCCGACGGTGGAGTTCTCACTACAGTGAAACGTGGCAACGTGATTGTAATACGTTGATTGGTCTGCACGAATGAAATTTTGGATACGTTTATCCCCAAGTCTGCATGGCAACTGTCATGGACAGACCATGCAGTGCTGAAATAGAATCCCAGTGATTTTTGCTGCCTTCTGTAACCCGGACGACAATATTCCAGGAGAAAATCACTCCTTAAATCCACTGCACTGGTCACTTTTAGAAAGACGTTATCTCTGCAGATTCGCTGGGATCTAATTTTTCAATGTTGCCATTACTGACAACGTCTAGCTATCTCCACAGAGCTAATTTTCGATGGCGTTTTCCCTGTACTCTGTCCCAACGCACTAAGAAACCTAATCATCACATCCCACGCGATTTCATTCAGCGCATTTTCCATTTGCAGGCTCATGCCGGATTGAGCTTCTCACCATGTTAGTGGAATGACGATAATCGAGTGTTGCACCAGAACGAGCCACGGTAAAAGAGACAGGTCGATGCATCTGTTTGCATGCAGGTTAAGATGAAAGAGATGGTGATGAGACTACAACGCATCGCTGGACAGAAAAGCGAAAGCGGAGTGCTTGAATTGCAGAGGAGTTCCACGATAGGTGCTGAAACGCACCACTCCAAATGTTGAAATGACAAGGAGGAGCTCACAACTGTCCAGAGGTCGCAGAGTCGCCCCAAAATGCAACCTCCCTCAGATGGAAAACGCCCACGCCCATCTGAACATAGAGCTGCATTCTTGAAACGCGTATTGGGCATCTTTTTATGAGTAGCTGGCTGCGATGTGGTAAAAGGTGAAATGAACCTGAAAGGCGCCCATATAGCACGGAGGAACCCCAGCTCAACAAACAGATAATTTCAAGCTGGATGCAACAATGGAAGTTCGTCCTCTCCACAGCAAAGCGGGTGATATTAAACACTTAGCAGCCACATTCTGATTTACTCATGGTGGTGTACCTGGAGACAATCTGAGGAAGCCTCTTGCTCTGCAATACCCGCTTTATCTAGGACCATACAGGGGGCCAAGCTGATCTTTAAAATCTCCTGGTTTTATATGCCAATATACCTTTTATGCATCTACTTTGATATATTCATAATTTCCTCAACATGCATAAAATATTTGTATGAGTAAGGCTGATTTAACAGGTCACACGTGGCTGATTTAATTCGCATATCTGCAGATTATATGAAAAGATACTGATCCACTCTATTGTCTTGTAGGTAATACAAGGAAACAGAAATGCCCATCCAAATTAAGAAGACTGCGAACTCCCTCCGGAGGATGCGAAGCTGTGTTTCAAATCAACCTCGAAACCTAGCATTATGTGGATGATCAACATCACCGGCAGATCAAAGCTGCTTTCACGCATGGCAAGGGCTAAGGCTGGCCCCGGAAGAACAAGGTTACGAAAACGCTGAAAGAGAAATGCAGAAGGGAGGACCGAAGGTCGCAAGGCCGTATCTCTTTGATGTTTCGCCTTTTGCGACCCCGCGACCTAGCGACCTAGTCGCAAGGTCGCAAGGTCGCATCTCTTTGGCTTTTCCATCTTTTGCGACCTTGCGACCTAGCGACCTAGTCGCAAGGTCGCATCTCTTCGATTTTTCGCCTTTTGCGACCCCGCGACCCAGCGACCTAGTCGCAAGGTCGCAAGGTCACATCTCTTTGGCTTTTCCGTCTTTTGCGACCTTGCGACCCAGCGACCCTAGTCGCAAGGTCGCAAGGTCGCATCTCTTCGATTTTTCGCCTTTTGCGACCTTGCGACCCAGCGACCTAGTCGCAAGGTCACAAGGTCGCATATTTTCGGTTTTTCCCTTTTTGCGACCCCGCGACCCAGCGACCTAGTCACAAGGTCGCAAGGTCGCGTACCTTTGGTTTGTCCACCTTTGCGACCTCGCGACTCAGTGACCTTGTCGCAAAGTCGCAAGGTCGCATTCTCTCATTTTCTTACACCTTGCGATCCCGCGACCTAGTCAAGTCGCAGGTCGCAACAGCAGCCAGGTCGCAGGTCGCAACAGCAGCCAGGTCGCAGGTCGCAACATCAGCCCAGGTCGCAGTCGCAAAAGGAATGGGTTGCAAGGCAACCCAACGGTCAAGAAGGTGAACGGTCAAGGGAGCCCAGTGGGCAGTTTTGGCATTATAAATACTCCTACGGGAGCTTGTAAATAGGGGGATTTTCTTTTTGAAGACTCAAGAGCTACATTGTATTGTATTGAAAGACCACATTCTTAGGCATATGAATACGAATACTTGCTAAAACCCCTTTGTCGGATGATGTATTTTGCTGTGACAGCACTATGTGTATTTCTTGAACAGTTTCAGAACATCCTATGATTAATGAAACTGCATTTCTAATAATATCATTTATGCATCATGTTTATCTATGCTGTGTTAATGATGTTTAGTTTTATCGCTTTCTAAATAAATGTTAATACCTTTGTATATTAGCATTTCGTTTTATCTTTTAGAAGTAAGGAGGGACCTTGCCATTAAGAACTATTTCTTCCGTTGTAAGATACCTTTACAAGCATGACCCCAAAGACGTGCCATTAACTGCATCTCTTTGGGCGTATGTGTTTTATTCATTCTCTTGCTACGCATAGTGTTGTAGACATGTTCCATGCATCAATCATGTATTTCGTATCCTATGAATAAGTGTGTGTCCGTAGGTTTAATCAGGTTCTTTTGAGACCATAAGGGAAGGCGTCTTAAGCGGTAGCCAAACCCACACCCCAGATGGGATCCCTACTCCAAACGGTTTAAGGTCTAATTGGGAATTTTTACCGGGGAGATCCCCTACTGTTGGCTGGACAAATTTTCCCGTCAACAGATTTGGCGCTAGAAGGAGGGCTCGAACCTCCAACCAGATGTTTAACGAAAAGGGGGGGGCCAGATGACAAGCTGAGCCTGTAGAGCCTGCAGTTAATCTCATATCTGTAATGGCTCGTTCCCAAATCATTCTCCCGAGATGTTTGTCGGAGTTTTATGAGCCTGGATACTACATCTCCGATGAACTTATGTATCACTTGTCCCAGTTAAAATTTGATGGTGAAAATGGGGTGTCCATAGCCCAACATTGTTCAGATTTTTGTGACTTTGGTGAGTGCTATGAAATTGACGATGAGGGTTTGTTTTGTTTGCTTTTCTTCCTCACCCTCGAAGGTCACGCTAAGCAATGGTGTTGCACTTTGCCGGAATCTTCCATCCATTCATTTGAACAACTCGCCAGTGAATTACAACAAACTTTTCACAGGTATGATTTTCATAACGTTTTACTAAAGATAAATGACATCAGAATGGAACCTCAGGAATCTTTAGATGAGTTCTCTATCAGATTCGTTCATTATTGTTTTGAGTTCCCTGAAAAGGATGTCGATTGGAGGTTGTTAAGAGAACAATTCGCGTATGCGATTCTCGTTTCCCTTGAATCATTTCAGTTAGCAACTCGACCTGAGCCTAGTGTTCCCTATGACAACCCGCAAGTCAATGGCTGTTCTGACCTTGAGTCTTTCACGTACCATGTCGAATCTGAACATCTCAGTGGCTCATTATCTCTTTTGGCTCATCAAACCTACCCCGAGCCCACTTAATGTCTCCCTGGACTTAGTCCTAAATCTGGTTCACATTCGGATTATGAATCTGGTTCACAGTCGGATTATGAAACTGGTTCATATTCAGACTATGAATCTGGTTCACATTCAGATTATGAATCTGGTTCATATTTGGATTATGAATGTGGTTCAGATTCAGATGATGAATCTAGTTCAGATTCGGATGACGAATCTGGTTCACATTCAGATTATGAATCTGGTTCAGATTCGGAATATGAATCTGGTTCACATACGTATTATGAATCGACTCCTACCCCGCATAAAGTTTATTCCCTTACAAGGCCTATCAAATCATTGTGTCCTCTGAATGACACGGATGTGCGTGTTGAAAAGCCTCGTGTGGTTAACACCCCTGCGATTCAATCTTTTCGTTCGTTATTTCCTAGTTTGTTTCTCCATCCCGCCACACAAGTAATTTCTTCGAGACATTCAAAATTGCCTTATACTGGTATTGGCGACAATCATAAGCACGCAGATGGTGTTTCTCAATCACAGTCCAGAATCGATGAATCTTTTAAATCTGATTTTTCTCACTTGGGATCTTTAGAAAACCATAGGAGCGATTCCCCGTCTGAAAAAATTCAATATGTTCCCTCTATCGATCCATCCCAGTTGGTAAACCCCAGGGAGCCTAACTTGCTAGGTACCGAACTTGACCAAACCGATGGTTGTAGCGATCACTCCTTATCTGAAAACATATTCAATCATACCGCTGACGACCATCACTCAAATCTCTTTGCTGACCATACGAAGACACTTGAATTCGATGATTCGCTTTCGGAAGATTCAAATACCCACCAGAAGGAAATTGACGACGACTTAGTGGTCCACACAAAATTAAATGATCCCATTCATGCTCCTTCGAAACGCAAACGCGTGAATTCACCCCACATCTTGGCAATCCGGAGAATCGTGTTTGGATTATCAATGCAGCCAGGTCTTGCAAACATTCGACCAAATTGATATAAAGCCCAGAACATCTTTCAAATCCCTCCGTTGGTAAATCCACGCCATTACTTTATTAATCTCAAGACGATCAAAGTTGGAAAGCCCTTGCTCGAAGGTCGAGTTTGTATGGAACGTTGAGAATTTGTGGGCCTCATTATCTTATATTCGGATCATACCTGCTTATGGCAACCCGAAACGGCTTAGGACTAGAGTTTCGAACTAGAATTTCTACGCTTGGTTGGCACATCTATAGTCGCACAGCACTTGCGTATTGTTTCCATTCCATAAAACTGATGATCCCCAACACCATGATGAGATTGTCGATCAACTCAACCGACCCCATTCGGTGAATGTGCTTGCAAATAGAAATTGGCTTACCCATCACCCCTCAAATCCAGGATCGTGCATGAATGATTTTATGTCATTTATCCATAATGTTGAGTTTCAAGAACATATTGTTGGTTACCAAGATAAGAATTGGATTCAGCTTGCACAATCTATTCTGGCATGTTCTTTGATAAGTATCTCTGATCATCTCTGATCATCTTTAATTCAGAACATGATGGAGATAATGGAGAAAAAATGCAGTCTTCAAGGAGGCTATTAGCCACATAAGTAGCGTAGTTATGAGGTGGGCTTAGGCTATGGAAGGCTCACAATCTATATAATTAAGATGAAGGCACAATAGAAGGCAAACTTGAGACTTAGATTATTCATTTATTTGATCTATTTATATCTGGATTGTCTTAGGAAATTTCTATGAACACTTATGCTGTTTAGCTAAGTCTGCAGTGATGTTTAGCATAGGTTGTTTCCGAGCGTAAAACCCACCCTTACCCACGGGGGAATTCAAGTGCCTACTCTAAGAAGGTTTGTATTGGGATTTATTCCTTGTCAAGCATTGGTGCCATCTTTAGAAGGTTATTTCTAGCATTCCATCTAGAAAACTGGTGGAGGATTCATCCTTCCACTTGTGCTTCATGTTTAGCATTCCAGAAGCAACAGATCTATATCCGACATTCAGGCCATTGTGTTTCACCTCCATGTAGTAGCAGTCCCCTCAAGGATTGCGCAATGTAGTCTTGTAGATCTATTGGAGGAAGGAAGTTTTCAGAAATTTAGCTGGAAATCCTATGAGGGATCATGTCCTCACCTTGTATACATTTTTTCCATCATTCCAGAGCTGATTTGACATATCTAGCAGCAGGCTATTGAGCCTTCCTCTCTGACAGCGCAGTTTTCTGAAGCTGTTGAATATTCAACATCTATCTTTAGTGGAGGAGATTTGAGGAGCTAGATATTGAGATTTTAGCCCAAGGATCTAGTGAAGGGATCAACCCTTCTTGCATAGAGATGATTGCACATCATTGCAACCGTCATATCTTCAGTTCTGTTAGCCACCTATATTTTTCTGTCATATCAGCTGGTGGCTAAATATTCTTTGCAACCTTCAAGAAACAAATTCAGTTCTGTTGTTGGTGCTTGAAGTCTTTTTGGTGAATCCATAATCTACTGGTTAAAGTCTTCCCAGTTGTTTCCTCTTTCAAACCTCTGATATCCTGCAAAAATCCAAATCAAACACTACTCTTTTCCCATTTTTCCCTTCCCTTTCTTCCAACTTACCTCATTCCCCATTTTACTTTTGCTCATAAAACCCCACAAAAACATATGTTTTCCCTTTATCCCTTCATAAAATCCATTTCCTAAGGTTAAAAACCCATTTTTTGATCTTACCTGAACCTTGATTTCCCTTTGAAAACATTGAAAGAACCATGAAAAATGCATAATTTTTATGAAAAAGGTCTGTAGCCCCCGCAGACTAAAGCCCCCGGCCGTTTTCCTCCATATACCCAAGCGCCATGACTAACCGCTCAATCATTAGGCGCTAAACCGAAAACACCCCCTTCCTTCATCTATTTTCCTTTGATAAACCCGAAAAACCCATTTTTATAAAGTATAACGGGAAATCTTTAAAATCACGTGTTTTGGTGTCGCGATGAACTTAGGCCATCGATCTGCTCCCCAGATCCGACGGAGCGGAGCACGCCTCACCTGGTGGACCCCCCCTTCCCCGCGCTGTTTTCCAGAAAACCGCCGGTTCCCATTCCGCACCGCCTTCCAAGCCAAGGTGGTTTTCCCTGTCGGCCAACGATTTCATACGTTGGCCGACGCGTGTCCCCACACTGTTCCAAAACTGCCGCGCCACCAAATCATTTCACGCGTTAATCATCGTACCATAGCCACGCGGCGGAATCCACCTCCACTGTCCGATCTGGGCCCTCCCATCCGACGGTTGCCGATCACTTCACCTGCTCGACCTTTAATGGACCTGCACGCCTGTTAACCCTTCCATCGCGCGTCCAGAATTCAATCTCCGCCGTCGATCTCTCCAGATCGACGGTTATTATTTGTTCTCCTAATTCCATTGCCCGGTCACACATTCTCCCGCTGACTTCCCGTTGCCCAATCTTGACCGTCGATTTCTACAGATCGACGGTCCCGATTTAATCTTTCTTCCACTTTTCCGCGACTGCCCAGAGTTAATCCCAGTCATTGGATGATGCCATCCAACGGCCCGCGTTTCTCTGCACATCCCGCAAAGCAGATTGACCTATAAATTGGATTTTTTTTTACGTGTTTTTTGTATTTTGTAGGGTTAAGGTCATTTGTTTGTGTTTTTTATGGAAATTTTAGATCGAGAGGGTGACGATCCTCTTCGTTTTGATTTCTACTAGGAAATCACTTACAGAGTTGGTTTTCACGTTTCTTCAAATATTTCCACAGACATTGATGCCTTTCCCCACCTGCGCAGCCCTGCACAACAGAGAAAACCGTCAAAATTGATGCAGAAAATAGTATCAGTGGTAGAAGACCAGGAAAGAGCCAGATCACAGCTTAGGTGGAAAAATTTATGGGGATTAAGGCCAAGACAGTCCTCAAACACCTAATCCCCGCTCCCAAACGAAGGTTAAGGAAAATCTAAAGTGTTTTGATCAGAAAAACCCTCCACCGCCACAAATGGAGGCGAATTGATTCCTCCCAGCGACTACCACGCCACCTGTGCCTCAAAGGATTCAATCAAGGACCAAATTTATTGATCACAGTCAGGTATTTTGCCTCGACGCAGCCAAAGGAGTTATTTCTGCCATGAAATTAATGACAAGATGTCGGTAGAACAACCCTAGGATCACACAGAGCCTCAAAGGTCAACAAAAAGCTCCCTCCGAGCTTACTTCATAAGTATAAACCAACTAATGCAGCGGAACACCTGTATGATTTCTTCATCGAGCCCCCAAGGGCCAGGAAGAAATTAATTCTCCATTAACTGTATTTGAGATCTTTTCATAAGATCTCACCTCCTCATCTTTCTATAAATACTTCAGAAGAAGATGAGTGAGGGGTTGGATGGGTTGGTTGTTAATGTAAATTGCTGAAGCATTGTATTGTTTCTGAGCTGAAGACTCTCGATTGTAGATAGAATTTCACTGGCTCTTGGAGCTCTGCTTGTAACAGATAGGTTAGGTTGTGAAGAGAGATGGATTAAAACACTGGATCTGAAGATTATAACTAGTTTGAAGCATCAATACAAGCTGTTTTATGGGATCCTGGTCTATGCTGATGGTGATGTTATTCTCATTGTAACTTGTATTTCGGTTCTGTTTTTCAATTTGTTCCATTTTCCACTATAAAGAACAGTTTAAACAGGGTCAGGACCTACTGTATATCAGTAACCTTCTCTGGCTGAAAAATCTTTATTTAAATGTTTTCCTTCAAATTGTGTTATTTAAAAATGATTTAATTTAGTTAAAGTACAGAGATGCTGGCGTTCCCTCATCTTTTGTCTTAGCTGAATGTTGTTTTTAAATGTTACTGTCAATATATATTGTGTGAAGATGAACTTGAGGAAATTAAGGTTAGCCCTGAGTCCCTTTCTTATTTGCTCAACTATTTGATTGTTTCCCTTAAGGATGTGTTAAAAGCTGACTAGTTTCGAAGTACTTATCAGATCTTAGACCATCCTATGTTATTTTAGTGTTTTCATTTTTATTTTTTTTCTATGAGAAGTGTATCAAAGGCTGGATAGTTTCAAAGCACTTACCAGATCCTAGTTTGCTTCTACGTTTCTCTTAAGTGCCTGGTCAAAGGCTGGATAGTTTCAAAGTAATTACCAGATCCTGGGCTGCTCTTTTTTCTGCATCTGTCATTTTCCTTTCTTATTGTATCACTCCATTCCATAAATCAAACTTTAAAGAGATCCTTAGGCATAGATGACTTGCCCCATAGACCACTCTTGGGCTCAGGTTTCAATTCAAATCCTCTTTATGACTTCATAGCCAATGGTGAGCACACATCATCTTTCAACTAATCAAACTTATTCTTTTTATGCAACTTCTCTTTGAACCTATTTGCATATAGATCTTTCGCTCAGGACAACAACTTCCTGTTCAACCATGCGGAAAAACCAAACAAACCATTGGACCTCATAACTAATAATATCATTACCCTAAAAACTTCAAAGACAAATCCATCTTTGTATATATTGGAGAGATCCCTCTCCGGATTCAGGAGGGCTAGATCCTAGAATCCCAAAGTTGGTTGAAATGATGTTAACTCTGTGATCGGACTTTTGCCAATCTTGCTTATTATAGAGACTTAACATTTCTGGCGACTCCACTGGGGATAACCTTTCCCTTAATCTCATAAAACCTTGAGAGTAAAAAGCAGCCTTTTCAAGCACTACCAAGAAATGGTAATCATGATGAAACTTGTTTTGAATCAGTGACAAACTAGGTTAATTCTAGGATTCTCGTAAGTTCTATCTAACCTTGGAAAATCAGCTAGCTTAGCCATAAGAGTAGACTGTCTTTGTCTCACAACCGTAGCTAAGTTTTGAAGCGAAGTTAGGACATTCTTAGAAACCACAAATAAAAACAATTCAGAAAAATACCAAAAACATTTCAGATTGGTAGTAAAACACTTACTCTTATATTTTGTTTTTCATTGGATGTGTTTTACTTCATACTCTTAGACAGAGTCTGGAAAGGGCCAGGTAGCTCCGGATCTCATCCTCTTTTTAGAGGTGACATATCTGGTGAATGCCCTCCCAGTCAATCTCTGGTTAGAGTTTTTTGTGTTTTGGAATACCCTTCAAAGGGATGTTTCTCAAACACTGTGGTGGACAGTATACCTCTTTGAAAACACCCTAAATCTTCCACCTGGCGACTCCACAATCCTAAACAGACCTTAAGACTCCACTGGGAAGAACCCTTATCACCATAACATCTTTCAAACTCAGTTGTAAGACTGTAGGATTGGTTTTCAAACAGATTAGTTAAACCTCTTGAAAATTGTCATATCTGGTTGAACTTTTCTTGTTTATTTGGGTCTAAAAACTTAGCATAATGGCTCCTAGAAAGATTCACACTAGATCCCACCCTGACCCTGATCCACCTGAAATAGTTGATAACCCTGAAAGAATCCTTAGGAAGTTTCCTAAGATAGAATCTTCAACTGTTTTCAGATCATCCCTAAGAGCTAATTCAGTCCCTGAAAATCTTTCATCTCTTCAGAAATCACAAACTGACTTTTTGAACCCATTCAGGACTAGGTCATTTGATGATTTAGATCAGCTAGATTCTGAGCCTTCACTTTCATCTCCCGAAACAAGTGAACCCTTTGGAGATATAGAATCAACACCTCCTGATTTACATTTTCTACATAATCTAGGTGTCTCTCATCCAAGATCAGCTCAACAATCTATTGCTGTTCCATCCACTTCTGTTCCTCCTTCATCCACTGTTCAAACCACTCCACTTCAACCCACACCTCCTCTTGTCAACCCACCCCCACCACCTATCATGGCAGCATGGTATGCTCCCTTAGTCCTTCCTGTACCATTAGTCAATCTTCCACAGGACTATCAGTCCAAAATTCCGTTATACGATGCTAGCAATACTACAACATCATCACAACATGTGGACAAAATGAATGACTACTTCGACAAAAATGAGATTGATGATGATTCTGTCAAACTGAGATTATTCACTCAAAGTCTGGGAGGAGAGGCAAGAAAGTGGTTTAAAGGTTTAGCCCCCCATAGTATTAATGATCTTCAAGGTTTTCATCAAACATTCTTAAACAAATGGGAAGTAAGGAAGAATCCTCTCTAGGTCCTTGCTGATTATAACAATCTCCATAGGAACCCAGGGGAAAGTGTACAAGCTTATTGTACCAGATTTAACAGTGTGTATAATGCACTTTCCCCTGAACTAAAACCTCCTCAGGGCTCAGCTTTAAACAAATTTCTTGAAGGCTTTGATGCTGATATGACCTATTCATTAAGAGAAAGAGATTTTGCAACCCTTGAAGATATGCAAAGAGGTGCTCTTTCTGTGGAAGTTAACCTTATGGAGAAAAGAGCAAGGATGAAAGCTGAAAAGAGAGTGTCTTTTAGAGAGGAGTCCACACCTTCCACTTCAAGCTCAAAAATGGAAATAATGATGGAAGAAATGATGAAGAAAATGAGCATTCTAGAGAGAGTGCAAGCAAGTCTAAATCAAAACGCTCCTCAAAACAGAAACCAAAACCAAAATCAGAATGTTAGAAGGAATCAACCTCCAAACAGACCCAAGGAAGATGATCAACAGATCACTCCTCCCTTCCATAAATTTTTTTTAAGTGAGGTTGAGCGAACAAATCAAATAACAGAGGAGGATGATATAAACTTATTTGGGGTAGATGATGATGACTTCGAGGTTCATTATGATAAAAAACAAGGTCTTTATACACCTTACGATGACAAAAGAGATGATAATGAAAATTATTATCAAAACATGGAAAATGCTGTCATAGAACCTTCAAAGCAATATGAACTCAGAAGTAAATCTAATCAACAAACCCCCAACAAAAAAAACTCTGACAAGCCTTCTCAAAGCAGCACTGCAACCAAGCCTAAAACGGTCAAACAACAAGACAAAACAGTCGCTGATATTTCTGGTAAAGGTAAAGAGAAAGTCACGCAAAATAATGAAAAACAGAATGCAAACATCAGTAGTACTAACCCTTCAGCTAGTACTCCTATTAGTACCATTGTATCAAGTATAGATAAAACAAATCAGCAAGCTGTTGTTGTTGATAAATTGGCAGTAAACAAGGCTGAAACCCACACCTTAAAGAATCAAATTCCTTTCAATCTGGAACAGGAAATCTCAAAGATTAAAATTTCTGTTCCTTTGACTGAGTTAGCTGCCCAACATGTATATAGGTCCAAAATTTTGAAGGCTTTGAACCTAGAAGATAATGAAGATACACTCAATCTTAATGATGACCAACCAGAGCTTATTTTTGGTCTAAAGATTGAAGGTAAATTCCAAGAGGGACCTGTCCCTCCTTTCTATGTAAGTTTGAACATTCATGACAAAATTCTACACAATGCTATGCATGACTCAGGCGCTTCCCATAATTTAATGCCAAAAGCTGTAATGGAAAGCCTGGGTCTTGAAATTACCAGACCTTACAAAGACCTGTACTCCTTTGACTCAAGCAGAGTTAAATTTCTAGGATTGATAAAAGATCTCTGTGTTAACTTAACCCAGATTCCAGCCAAATGCTTAGTTATGGATATTGTTGTGGCTGATGTACCCCCAAAATATGGAATGCTTTTATCAAGATCTTGGGGGGCTAAGTTACAGGGGACCATGCAAATGGACATGGCTTATGCGACCATCCCTGTTTTCAACCAGACTAGAAGACTTTACAAGGAGTCTCACATGCAATACACAGTGACAAGTCAAGAACGGCCTCAAAACTCTCCTCTATACGCTGTAAGCACGAGCCTTGATTCTTTTATCATGTTTAATGATGAAACACTTACAGAAAAAATCATTTCAACAGAATTAATGGCTGAAACGGAGGTGGAGGAAGGTAACACTGAAATGTCAAAGTAGTTTGCTGTATTCGAAAACTTTAGCAAACCAAGCACAGGTCTGGAATTACAAATCGTTAATCCGTCAAACTTAAAACTTGACAACCAAGAGAGTAATCCTCAACCCGATGAAAAACTTGAGGAGTCAAATCATACAAAGGCCATTCACCAAACTGATAAAACTGTGAATAATCCTCTCTGGACTATGTATTTTGATGGGTCATGCACTAGAACAAATGCTGGTGCAGGTGTCTGTATTACTAACACTGAAAACAATCATACAGAATGTATTTCATGTAAATTAAACTTTCAGTGTTCCAAAAACATAGCAGAATACGAATCCGTCCTGTTAGGCTTGCATCTCTTGAAAAAGTTAGGTGCCAAGAAAATCAATGTATATGGGGATTCTGAATTAATCATTAGGAAAGTCAATGGGGAGTATAATGAAAATCACCCCAGACTTAGGGCCTACAGGAATGATGTCATGGATCTTTTAAAAACATTTGAGGAGACCAACCTGACTTTTGTCCCAAGGAAAAGAAACATTGCAGCCCACAATTTAGCCTTTGCTCCTAGAACCTGCCCAATGCTATATGATGACACATCTCAGATTAAATTCAGACCAGCTGTCCCAGATAACAAGAAATATTTGCAGGTGTTTGATCGAGATAAACAAATAGAAGACTTCATGCAATTCAGAAATGAATTTGAACTCCATAGTTCGGATTCAGATTATGATACAGACTGCAGTGAAGAAAATTTTCTTGGTGAAGAAGAACCGTCTCCCGAGCTTGTAGATATTAACCTTCAGACTACCAAACTTAGAAACCAAACAGAATTGAGTGCACAATCTAAAACAGAGGAGCTGGAAACTCTGCATTCTAAGGATGATAGTTTGCCCAAGGGTTTGGCCCCTCTAGAAGAACTGTTTGACTTTAATGATGTGGCCAACAAACCTAAACTGGAACCTGTAGAAACTGAAGTAGAGGAATGTAATATAGGCAGTAAGGAAAAACCGAAAATGATCAAACTGTCCAAAACTTTTCCAGCTCACATTAAACTCAAATACCTAGAGTTGTTCAAAGAATTTTCTGATGTTTTTGCGTGGAGTTATGAAGATCTTAAGTCCTATGACACTGAAATAATACAACACAAAATCCCTCTTAAAGAAAACCAAAAACCATTCAAACAGAAACTGCGCAGAATAAATCCTGTCCAGTTACCATTGGTTAAGAAGAAAATCATGAAGATGCACGATGCTGGTATTATCGTCCCTATTAGATATTCTGAGTGGGTATATAATCTGGTGTCTGTTAGGAAGAAGACTGGAGAAATCAGGCTTTGTATAGACTTTAGAAATTTAAACAAGGCTTGATTAAAAGTCAATTACCCTTTGCCCAAGATGGATCATATTTTACAAAGGGTGGTGGGGTCTAAAAGAATTTCTTTGCTAGATGGCTATTCAGGGTATAATCAAGTCTTAGTCCACCTTGATGATCAATTAAAAACAACCTTTACAACACCATGGGGCACCTTCATGTATGTGAAAATGCCTTTTGGTCTAATGAATGCTAGAGCAACCTTTCAGAGCGCCATGGACATAGCATTCTCGGAAGAACTAGGCTTCTTCATCATTATATACCTTGATGATGTCACTGTGTTTTCAAAAACAGATGAAGAACACTTAGAACATTTGAGGAAAGTTTTCGAGAAGTGCAGAAAGTTTGGGATATCTTTGAACCCCAAGAAGACTTTATTTGGTCTCCAAGAAGGTAAACTTCTTGGGCACATTATTTCAGAAGAGGGTATAAAGATAGATCCAAAGAGGATTGAGGCCATATTGCAAATCTCTCATCCTCGGAACATCAAAGAGTTGCAGTCTTTCATTGGGAAGATAAACTTTTTGAGAAGGTTCATCCCCAACTTGGCTGAGCTCCTCAGGAATATCACAAACATGTTGAAGAAGGAGCAAGGGATAAAATGGACCCTGGAAGCAAAGACATCCTTTGAACTGGTAAAACAAGCGTTAACCAAAACACCGGTTCTCATAAGTCCTGATTTTTCGAAGGATTTTTATATCTTCTCATTTGCATCAGAACATACCATAGATGCTGTCCTTTTACAAAGAAATCCGCAAGGACAAGAGCAGCCTATTGCATTCTTTAGCAAGGCATTAAGGGATGCCCCTTTGAAGTATAACATTATGGAAAAGCAAGCTTTTGCTTTGGTTAAAGCATTGAAAGACTTCAGAGTATACATTCTGCACTCACACATTATTGCCTTTGTCCCGAATTCAGTTGTTAAAGACATTCTAACATAGGACCCAGATGGTAAGAGAGGTAAGTGGATTGCTGTTATTCTTGAATATGATTTAGAGATAAGACCCACTAAGCTCATCAAAGGCCAAGGTCTAGCTAGATTAATGGCTGAATCAAATTGTGAATTTCTTGATATTAACATGATTAATTCTTTGGATAACCAAGAAGAATTCTCAACTCCCATTGTTGAAAATCATTTTATAAATTCCCCTTGGTATGCTGATCTTATTCATGTTTTGCTTAATCTAAATACACCTCCTGGTTTATCAAAAACAAAGGCAAGATTTTTAAAATTAAAGGCTGTAAATTATTGCATTATTGATAAATGTCTTTATTGGAGAAATGCAAGTGGAATATTGCTTAAATGTTTGCCTGAGTTTGATGCAGAAAAGATTAAGCAGGAATTCCATGAAGGAGAGTGTGGAGGCCATTTGTACTGGAAGTCAATAGCCAACAAAATTTTGAGGGCTGGTTTCTATTGGCCCACTCTTTTTCCTGATGTACATAAGATGACCACTACTTGCCATAAATGCCAACTATTTGAAGGCAAGAGAAAACTGCTACCCCTTCCTCTGCATCCAATCACTGTTGAAGCCCCTTTTCAACAATGGGGACTTGACTTCATAGGCAAAATCCATCCACCATCTTCTGCCCAACATAGGTGGATTCTTACTGCCACAGACTACTTCACTAAATGGATAGAAGCCATCCCCTTTAGGCAGGCCAATGATTCAGTTATCATAAAATTTATGGAGACTAACATCCTTTCCAGATTTGGCTGTCCTACCAAGATCATCACAGATAATGCAGCAGCGTTTGGATCAAATAAATTGGTTGAATTATGTCACAAGTATCAGATAACATTGGGACATTCCACAACCTATTACCCTCAGGGTAATGGACTTGCTAAATCTTCCAACAAAAGCTTAGTGAACATAATCAAGAAACTGTTGGAGGACAATAAAAAGTCTTGGCACACAAAGCTGATCCATGCACTTTGGGCTGACAGACTAACTCTGAAAAAATCTATTGGTATGTCACCTTTTCAGCTGGTATATGGTACAGATGCAATTTTTCCCAATAGTCTTGGTGTACTAGTTATGAAGTTAATTCAAGAGTTGCAGACTGAAGAAAATGACATAATCAGAAGGATAAATCAGACCATTCATCTTCAGCAAATCAGAGAGGAGGTTTATAACAAAGCATTACAGAAGCAAGACAGTATCAAGAAGATTTTTGACAGAAGAACAAAGGCCAGCAATTTCGAGATTGGGGACAAAGTTTTAAAGTGGGACTCAAGGAGGGAGGACAAGGGAAAGCATGGTAAATTTGACAATCTATGGTTTGGACCTTACTCTATTCATTCAGTTGCTGGAAACAATGCATTCTTCTTACAAGAGCTGGGTGGAACAAAATTGTTTGGGGGTCCTGTTAATGGCAGGATGCTTAAGCATTACTTCTCTTGATCCATTTTGTGTTTTGGAGCCTTTCACCTTTCCCATTGTAAATATTTCATCCACCATTACATTCAAAGTTATGAAAAATCAAGAAAATACAAAAACAAAGAAAAAATGAAAAGAGGGCAGAAATGAAAACAAGAAAGGCAAAGCCCCATGCCAAAAGAGAAATAAATCTGAAAGTGTGCAAGCTTAAATGCCACTCCTAAAAACACACTTCTAGTTAGCCAAACTGTTTAAGCTTGACTAACTAGTTTTCAATTTATTGCTGATAGGGTAGAAAATTTGATTTGCCAAACTGTTCAATCTTGGCTTATCAGTAGATAGATTAGGTTAGAAATGAAGGTTCAAACAAACTCAACATCTAAAACAAAGTTTCCAAAGATAGATGCCTCAAAACTATTATCTTTTGAGTCAAAGAAGGTGTAAATCTGGTTCTAATCAGCTCAAAATCTGAATCAGAACAAAAGAAAAAATAGAGCTATAAAAAGATGAAGGAAGTGCTCAACTTTCAGATCTTAAGCCTTCCATTTCGATGTTGATTTTCTGCAAATAATAATCTGAGTGCAGCTTGTTTTTATGCCATGGATCACAGCAAGTCAAACAGCTCAATCTTGACTTGACTGTTTTTAAATTTCTGTTGTAGAATTTAGAGAATGAAAGTTTGTTGGATTGTTTAATCCCAGCAGACAATAGATTAGGTAGAGAATAATCTGAGCTAAACTGTTTAATCTGAGTTCAGGGAGAAATAAGGAGTAGAAATAGATTAGATTTCCTGCTTCAAAAGAATAAAATGTTGTGAAAAGAGTCTGCCAATCCAAGTGCACTCTGATGAAGAAAAAATCTTAGACCAATAGGATTGGGTAGGTAGAAGTTGTATTGATGAAATTAATGTTCTTTCATGACTGAGATTATTTTTCAGAACAAGAGCAAGAAATGGATCAGGAACCAGTCAGCATCCCAGAGAAATCAAGTCTGAATTCTTGATACCTTCAAGAAGGCACCATCCCCAAGTGGAGCCACTGTTAGCCACCTATATTTTTCTGTCATATCAGCTGGTGGCTAAATATTCTTTGCAGCCTTCAAGAAAAAAATTCAGTTCTGAAGTTGTTGGTGCTTGAAGTCTTTTTGGTGAATCCATAATCTACTGGTTAAAGTCTTCCCAGTTTTTTCCTCTTTCAAACCTCTGATATCCTGCAAAAATCCAAATCAAACACTGCTCTTTTCCCCTTTTTGCCTTCCCTTTCTTCCAACTTACCTCATTCCCCATTTTCCTTTTGCTCATAAAAACCCACAAAAACATATGTTTTCCCTTTATCCCTTCATAAAATCCATTTCCTAAGGTTAAAAACCCATTTTTTGATCTTACCTGAACCTTGATTTCCCTTTGAAAACATTGAAAGAACCATGAAAAATGCATAATTTTTATGAAAAAGGTCTATAGCCCCCGCGGACTAAAGCCCCCGGCTGTTTTCCTCCATATACCCAAGCGCCAGGACTAACCACTCAATCATTAGGCGCTAAACCGAAAACACCCCCTTCCTTCATCTATTTTCCTTTGATAAACCCGAAAAACCCATTTTTATAAAGTATAACGGGAAATCTTTAAAATCGCGTGTTTTGGTGTCGCGATGAACTTAGGCCGTCGATTTTCTCCCCAAATCCAACGGAGCGGAGCACGCCTCACCTGGTGGACCCCCCCTTCCCCGCGCCGTTTTCCAGAAAACTGCCGGTTCCCATTCCGCACCGCCGTCCAAGCCAAGGTGGTTTTCCCCATCGGCCAACAATTTCATACGCTGGCCGACGCGTGTCCCCACACTGTTCCAAAACCGCCGCGCCACCAAATCATTTCGTGCGTTAATCATCGTACCATAGCCACGCGGCGGAATCCACCTCCACCGTCCGATCTGGGCCCTCCCATCCGACGGTTGCCGATCGCTTCACCTGCTTGACCTTTAATGGACCTGCACGCCTGTTAACCCTTCCATCGCATGTCCAGAATTCAATCTCCGCCGTCGATCTCTGCAGATCGACGATTATTATTTGTTCTCATGATTCCATCGCCCGGTCACACATTCTCCCGCTGACTTCCCGTTGCCCAATCTCGACCGTCGATTTCTACAGATCGACGGTCCCGATTTAATCTTTCTTCCACTTTTCTGCGACTGCCCAGAGTTAATCCCAGTCGTTGGATGATGCCATCCAACGGCCCGCGTTTCTCCGCACATCCCCCAAAGCAGATTGACCTATAAATTGGATTTTTTTTTACGTGTTTTTTGTATTTTGCAGGGTTAAGGTCATTTGTTCGTGTTTTTTATGGAAATTTCAGATCAAGAGGGTGACGATCCTCTTCGTTTTGATTTCTACCAGGAAATCACTTACAGAGTTGGTTTTCACGTTTCTTCAAATATTTCCACAGGCATTGATGCCTTTCCCCACCTGCGCAGCCCTGCACAACAGAGAAAACCGTCAAAATCGATGCAGAAAAGAGTAGCAGTGGTAGAAGACCAGGAAAGAGCCATATCACAGCTTAGGTGGACAAATTTATGGGGATTAAGGCCAAGACAGTCCTCAAATGCCTAATCCCTGCTCCCAAACGAAGGTTAAGGAAAATCTAAAGTGTTTTGATCAGAAAAACCCTCCACCGCCACAAATGGAGGTGAATTGATTCCTCCCAGCGACTACCACGCCACCTGTGCCTCAAAGGATTCAATCAAGGACCGAATTTATTGATCACAGTCAGGTATTTTTCCTCGATGCAGCCAAAGGAGTTATTTCTACCAGGAAATTAATGACAAGATGTCGGTAGAACAACCCTAGGATCACACAGAGCCTCAAAGGTCAACAAAAAGCTCCCTCCAAGCTTACTTCATAAGTATAAACCAATTAATGCAGCGGAACACCTGTATGATTTCTTCATCAAGCCCCCAAGGGCCAGGAAGACATTAATTCTGAATTAACTGTATTTGAGATATTTTCATAAGATCTCACCTCCTCATCTTTCTATAAATACTTCAGAAGAAGATGAGTGAGGGGTTGGATGGGTTGGTTGTTAATGTAAATTGCTGAAGCATTGTATTGTTTATGAGCTGAAGACTCTCGATTGTAGATAGAATTTCACTGGCTCTTGGAGCTCTGCTTGTAACAGATAGGTTAGGTTGTGAAGAGAGATGGATTAAAACACTGGATCTGAAGATTATGGCTTGGTTTTGAAACATCGATACAAAATTTGTTTTATGGGATCTCAGTCTCTAGCTTGATAGTGATATTATTCTGCTTTATGTATGTTGGTTACTGTTTTTCAATTTGCTCCATTTTCACTATAAAACGGTTCTGCATGAGGAGTCGGGACCTACTGTATATCAGTAACCTTCTCTGGCTGAAAAATCTTTATTTAAATGTTTTCCTTCAACTGTGTTATTTGAAAATGATTTAATTTATTTTAAGTACATGGATGCTGGCGTTCCCTCATCTTTTTGTCTTAGATGAATGTTATTTTTAAATGTTACTTTCAATATATGTTGTGTGAATATGAACTGAGGAAATTAAGGTTAGCCCTGAGTCCCTTTCTTATTTGCTCAACTATTTGATTGTTTCCCTTAAGGATGTGTTAAAAGCTGACTAGTTTCGAAGTACTTATCAGATCTTAGACCATCCTATGTTATTTTAGTGTTTTCCTTTTTATTTGTTTTCTATCAGAAGTGTATCAAAGGCTGGATAGTTTCAAAGCACTTACCAGATCCTAGTTTGCTTCTACGTTTCTCTTAAGTGCCTGGTCAAAGGCTGGATAGTTTCAAAGTACTTACCAGATCCTGGGCTGCTCTTTTTTCTGCATCTGTCATTTTCCTTTCTTATTGTATCACTCCATTCCATAAATCAAACTTTAAAGAGATCCTTAGGCATAGATGACTTGCCCCATAGACCACTCTTGAAACTGATGGTTTCAATTAAATCCTCTTATGACTCCATAGCCCAATGGAATGAAACTTGCCATCATCTTTCTTCCTAATCAAAGCTTATTCTTTTTTCTTGCAACTTCTCACTTTTGAACCTATTTGCATATAGATCTTTCCGCCTCAGACAGAAACTATGTTCAACCATCCGGAAAAACCAAACAAACCATTGGACCTCATAACTAGCCTTATATCATTACCCTAAAAACTTCAAAGACAAATCCATCTTTGTATATATTGGAGAGATCCCTCTCCGGATTCAGGAGGGCTAGATCCTAGAATCCCAAAGTTGGTTGAAATGATGTTAACTCTGTGATCGGACTTTTGCCAATCTTGCTTATTACAGAGACCTAACAAGTTCATGTAGCAAATCTGCATACCCAGTAGCTACATAGTGCAAGCCCTATGAGGGTGATTTTATTAGATTCATAGATGTGGAAAATAATTTCTGGGTTATCTTGGGTATCCATCATATAGCCCGTATCTAAAGTTCAGCATCATCGGAGCTCCCAAACTTCCTAGATCTAACTTTATATTTTCTGGCAGATGTTGCCCTCGCATTTTCCAGTAGGGACATCACAATTTTCCTTCCAGCAGTCTAGCAGTCTAGCAGTCCCTCTTGTGGGTTCATTTCAGGGTCATTCTAGGCCATCCCTTGGGCTTGACTGTCTCATATTTTGAGCACTGTTGTACTGGTTTATCCAGCCCCATATTAATAAAATGGCTCAAATATTATGTGCATTCTGATGTGTATTTAGATTTATTGTTTAATTTGTTGCAGTTCTTATATTGTGTTTTAGTATTACTGCATTCTCCCTTTTGGGATATTACAATTTAGGAGAGTGGTTTGGAATACTAGCATTTTGTTATTCAAAATTGAAATTGATTTTGAACCATTAAGGAGGATCATGGTTGTGGTTTGTTTGAATTGGGACTAGTTCTTGGGTCTCTTAGCTCTGAGGCATTTCCTTCTGAAGTCTAAAATATGATTTTAATTCTCTAATATTTTGAAGACAAAAGTTGCATTTCCTCTATATTTGTGTTGTTTTTGGTTTGTATTTTTTGTGGTTTCTTTATTTGGTTATTTTTTGTTGAAATATTTTGAGATAAATGGTTGGTACAATGGGAAATTCACTAGATAGTGTGAAGATTCTAGGATTTGTTTTTATGCTCTGATCTCTCCAAACACATGGTCTCAAGGGTTCTTTGTATAATTTATTATCTTACTGGCTAGATTAGTTTAGAAAGTGATAAAGTTTTCGATTCTCCAGTATTCAACCAACGTAGTGAGTGGCATATGCAGTCTTCAACGTATTAAGCTATAGTAATCATCTATTTTGTTTATAAGAGATTTTTTTTTGTGTAGGTTCAGGTCTTTGCATATAAAAAATGGAGTATAGGAATGTTATAAATATCAAACATATCTTGAGGGGGCATGAAGAGTTCATTCACTCAAAAAACACCATTGTTTTCAATCACAACCCAAATTCAAATGAATAAGCATCAATGTGTGTCTTAGCATGTCACTTTCATGTATATTCTGGCAGATCATATGAAGTGGATTGATACCATAAAATTTAAGTATAGCATGTTGTGAATACTGGTATTGAATCTTCACAATGATGTTATTTCAGTTTCCTCTAAGATTAAATATCTAGTAGTCTCATTACATGTTAAATTAAATAAGGAAGAGATAATTTACACTAGTCAAAGGAGCCAATAAATGTGGAGCAATGATGCTCACCTCTCTTAGATGATGGTGTGTGCATGTATTTATTTAATAAATTTTTATTAGACTTAATATCCTTTCGCGCCCTTTTTGTAAAATGGAAATGTTTAGAAGTGAAGTTCCATTTTGTAATATGTTACACTGTAGGTTTTATATAGTCTGAAAAAAGACTAGCTCTAAGCCTAAAAAAATGTAAGTAGAACTATGTACTTTTCTATTAGCATATAGCTACAACTTTTAAAAAAAATTGTATTTCCTTATTCTAGTTAAAAGAAGAAAAAATTATGTAATAATATTTTGATTTTTTGATCCACATAAGTGCTATAAACATAACATACAAGATATAAGTTATAAATTTTTTCGTACTAGATTATAAAATGCACCTCTTAACACAATTATAAAATTATAAAGTAAAAACAGTTTTATAACTAAAAAAAAGTACTAATAATATAGTTATAACATATATCCTATCTAGTAAATAATGTTATAGTCTAACTATTTTACATTTTGAATCTTTTCTCGACATATTTTCCAATCAATTTTATGTGAAATTCCTCATAGATTTGTTAGAATTTTATTAGAAATTCCTCATAGAGTTGTGTATTCTACATAATCCAAGTGCCCCTAGGATTTTGAGGGGCTTTGAATCCATTGCTGAATTCAAAAATGATTTTTAAAAAACAAAAGATCATAATATTTTCCAAAATTGCATCATCGGATTCTAGTTGAAAAAAAAAAAATGTAGAAGAGTCAAACAATAACATAAAGAATAACAAAATCAACCATATTTTATAAGTTATATAATGTTCTCAAGGAAAATTTGTTGAAGAATTTAAATTGATACCATTATTTGTTTTTGTGAGCTCCTGCATGTGATTTCTATTAATAAAAGGAGTATTACATATATATAAGTTTTGTTCCTTTTACTAGAAGATTCAGCGAGGAGGTTGGTGCCTCAATCAGGTATACAAAAAGACCATCAAAATTACAAACTAGACAATAAGACATTATAATTTTCCCAATGCCTCAACTAGGTATACAAAGTAGACCATCAAAATTACAAACTATATAGTAAGACAATAGAATTAACCATGAGTAGAGAGCACTATTTCCTTATCTATCAATTTTGACCACCAGCGCCTTGAAAAATTACAAGACTATTGATAATGACAATAAAAATCTAGCAATATGGACCTAAAAACTAATAGAAATTCCCCTGTAGCTTAAACAAAAGAGAGATATGATCGTTGAAACAAAAGAAAGGCTTTCGAAGGTCTAAAGAAAGAACCATGGTAACATCAGAAACACCATATCACCATGCCAGAAATCCATGCAAGAATAAAAACTACAGAACCCATTAGAAAATTTAATCTGAGATTATAACTAGAGAGATATGTGAAGAGTTCACCTGTGAAGATATGCTTACCAAAGGTGACACATTCAGTGGCATAATGTTGATGACAGAAAGGGAATATTTCTCCTCTCCTAAATCAATTTATGAATTGGAGAGCACAAATTGTTCCACCTTTGTGAATCTGGTGCCAAGGTCATCAAGGCTAACTGAACATTCCTTAGAATCCTTTTACTATTTTCCTAAGCTGCAAACAATTTGTAGTTATCTACCTGCTTATCCCAAAGGAAAATGCGAAGTAGGTTTTCCATTTTCTGATTTGATGTTATGGAATGAAGAAAGTGAAGTCTACACTTCCTGAATCTCCCTAGATCTAGGATACATCTAAGGCAATTTCCAAAAACCTTTGAATAAAATAAATAATACCTTTCACTAAATTATTTAGAATCGATGAAGAGGATCTCCTTCCTTACTTATGGAGGAATGGGTCAAAATAATTCACCACAAACTCCCACCCAAAGAGTCTGTGATGAGAGGAGGAGGAACCCGTCATTCCTCCCTTGTGACTTGGCCTTCGATGTGGAGGATCCATGAGAGTAGAGGGACAAATGTAATTGATAGTAGAGAAATTGATACCATTACATAAAAATGAAAAAAATATGTGGCTATTGTTATTCACAACACCACTCCATATAATTGAGACTTCATGATTGAAAAATATTACATGTCCAGTATGATAGGAAGTTACAAAGCTATGACCATCATGCTAAAAATTTGTAGTTTAAAGGTGTGATTAAATGGCCTTTTATTGATAGTTCAATATAATGGGACAGGATTTGGGAAATTAGCATTTTAAAGTTAAAATGTAGTATGGATTATTTTTTATTGATGAAATTTCTAATACCATATGTTAATATTGTATAGGTCAATTATAATAGGAGTATTTGAGAGTGTTAAATCTATTTTTTTCATTAGAAATAAACATCAATCCAAAATTACATTTGAAGTTAAGATATTTTAGCTAAATTTTAGTGATGGAAAATTGAAAAAGGTAAAAAGTTGTAGAATGCTAACTTTATTCCTTAAAAAATTCTTACTTTGTTTCTTAGGAAATATCTTTAAAAAAAATTAGAGATTAATCGTAATTAAATCATAGTTAAAAATAAGATGCAAATAATTATTATGATAGTTAATGAGATTTACTCAAAATATGCATTATTATTATTATTAAGTATTCCCCTCCTCCTTACTATGTTAATGTTAGACAATTTATCCTTTAGGATAAATATTACAATTTTATTAAAAAATTACATATAAATTGTAAAAATTTACAACTGCATATTTGTTTTAACTTGAAATTCACTACATAATAAGAGAAAAAACTAAAATATAAATCTCTATATAGTTAGAATTAAGATAGATATACCCAAACTTATACATAATAAAAAGAATGATCTAGTTATAATATCGTCTTCTAGCCACACACCAAATCTAGAGAGGGTATAGCATGTACACCTTTATAAACTTAAGCAATTAAATCATTGCATGGAGGGGTACACTTTGTTACAAAAAAGGAGGTATCATCCATGAATTTGACTATGATGTTAAAATTTGATTATTATTATTTTATATTATTATACACACAATATATATAATAGGGCGTATTTTGTTTCACAAACAAGAGGGTTTCATACATCAATATGTTTTTTGGCGTCACTTTGATCTTAAAATTATATTACTATTATTATCATCATCTAATTTTATGGTCAACTTATGTATGTATCTATGTTCTCAACAAGTTATCTCAATCAATAGTTTTCTAGGAGATCCCTGGTTCTAGTCTAGTTGGGATTTGAATATTGTTGGTCATTAAGTTTCTGTCCATCAAAATATTCTATGAAGAGGGATAATCCTACTAGAATTTCTTTGAAAATTTGTATGTATTGATAATTACTTACTTAATTATTTTTTTTATGAATTTTAGCTTTTAAGCACAAAGGTTAACTGTCTTAGCTATGATGATGATTATTATTACTGATAGTGAGACCAATTTTGGTCTACAAGACCTTGAGAAACAAAACAGTCCTATGATAAAAAATATTGGAGATAAGCTTTCCAAAATCTAGAGTTAACAAATCATGAAGGTAAATGGTAAGGAATTGGTTTGATTTATAATTTTATAATTCTTGTGCTAAAAAATATTGGATATAATCTTTGCAAAATCTCTATAGCATTGATAAGTTAACAATTTAAGAATTTTTGTATTGTTTCAAATATTTTGAAATTGACATCTAATGTGGATATACACAAGGCTTTTTAAAAGAAAGCGTTTTTTCCCCCCGCCTTCTTTATATCATAAATATGACAAAGTATTTATTCCTAGGAATTTTAGGAATTGTCTAGCACCTTGATAAACTGTGGAACATGAGAGTTAGTTTTTATTTTAGAAATATTAATTTTCTTCTTTAAGCTAAGTTAAAATAGAAATATATTTTTGATCTTCTAGATTAGGATTAATGACCTCTTTATTATATTACTTATCTCCTTTCAACTATTCCATTATCGCACCATGATCTCTCCCTAAATTTATATGTGAGTATTTTTAATGAAATCAATATATTGCAAAGTGGCAGCCTCTATTCTCTAATGTTTTAGCAAGACATAACATCTTTATGGCATCTCCTCTTAAGATAAAAGTGATTTCAATTGCACTTTGAAGAAATCACAAGAAGCCTCTTGTCTTTCAAGATAGTTATCTTTTGATTGCACACTAGTTATCTCATTATAACCATATTCTCAATGGGGGAAAGACAAAATTCTATGAGGGTAACATGATAGGATGCTTTTCTTTTAATTTTAACATTATGAGTTATAAAATGTTTATGGATTTGCTTGATATTCCTCCACAATTATGTGGAGGTGTTGTTGTGACAAAATTCACATGCATATATTACAACATGAGTGACAACGATGAAAACGTGCTTCGATTTTCTTTTTTTTCTATGGTTTCTCTTGGATATATATAGACTTGACTCATGGTATGATATGAATTGTATGAAACAACTAATTGAAGTGTCTTGCACCAACTTTATTTTAAATTTTTCTTGATGGTAGCTACGATGAGTGAGATTCACCCAAGTAATATATATATATATATATATATATATATATATATATATATATATATATGTGTATGTATGTATGTATAGACTTGACTCATGGTATGATATGAATTTTATGAAACAACTAATTGAAGTGTCTTGCACCAACTTTATTTTAAATTTTTCTTGATGGTAGCTACGATGAGTGAGATTCACCCAAGTAACTATTGATTGTGGAGAATATTTTCCAGGAGTCTTAAAAAAGAGGTATTTTATTTTTTATTTCCCATAACCATAAGTTTACTAATCTACAATTTTTTTTTTTTTTTGGTAAATTAGGCTAATATATATTAATTCGAAGAGAAACAATACATATGCTATAGGCTATTTTGGTAAGCTACACTTAACCAATCCCAACCTTAGTTGCACGGTTTTGGGGCTATCTCCATGGAGGAAACACGACCGGAAAATGCTTGAAATAGGAAAGTACAAAATGCGCAGTAGCGCTGGTGTATCCAAAAATTACAAAATAGGCAGGAGCATAAGTATAACTTGAGATTCCATGGTAATAACATGTGTGACAAAAAATAAGGAGGAACTAAGCTGCTTCACAGTCCTTAGTCTTCAGCTTCATCATTACTATCTGGTTCTTCCTCCACTATACGGTAGGTGTACGCTTGTGCATCTGCTTCCTCCATGTCAGTGGGTGGGTGCATAGGTTTGGGGATAGTGCGTAGATGATGGGAGCCTCTGGGTCTTCTTCATCAGGAACGCGCATCCAATTACCATCAGAATCCATAATCCAGACATCTGTGTCATTCCCCTCGTCCTCTTGAGCCGACAGAGGTTTGACCTTGTGAGGCGGGAGGTGTGCCTAGTGCATACTGGTAGAATTTAGTGGCCCACAATGACCTTTCTGTGCAGCTTGCTCGGGAACCTCCTCCTCCTGATCTGAGTCAGGGCTCTATCTAGCATAATTTCTTAAGGAGGAGCCTTCAACAGACTCTAGACGATTGTTTGTCCCGCAGTGGTAACGGCTAGGTAGAGCCCCTCTCTGCCCTCCACGGATGGTTCTTTGGCGCAACCTAGGAGCCATGGCCTACTGAAGCAGAGGAGTGACAGTGCTGGAAGGATGTGCGGCAGGGGGAGAGGAAAGAAGCAGGGGAAAAGCAAAAGGACAAGTTAAACAATGAGCGGGAAAGAAAAAAATAGTGGGTGCACATAGACTATTGAGCCAGTGGGGACAGATAGAGCTGGGATGAGGAGTACAGGTAGGATAATTCACGACCCAAAGAATTTTGTGCAGTGCATTTTTAGGAAGAGGGTTGCGTAGCGAGCTGGTGAAACAGAAGGGTAGGGACTGAATCAATAAGAAAAACTATAGGAACTGACTGTGTGTCACTTTGTGTTGTTGAGCCTTCCTTTTAAAGGGTCTGTGACACATGAAAAGGGGCAGGTAATGATTGAGCCTCACAATCAGTTGCATGCCATAACCATTATCATGTGCGGGCTTGAGTGAAGAGTTATGGCCGATTGGCATATCAATGCAAGACATCATTTAGGATGATTGTTGTAGAGAGGTACCCTGGAGGGGGTGACGTTGTCCAAGCTTATCTTCATCATGCATTAACTCATTCATCTCATGCAGATGCTTATCATTGTGATACACGTTAGGTGAGGACCTGTGTTGCAGATCTTCGTCCTCATGGGCGTGGGAGAGATGATTGTAATTAGTACTCCTGATGTCACCTGCATCCAGGGAAGTCTACTAATCTACAATTATTTTCAAGGCAAAAATACATTTCCCACCCTCCATTAATATTTTCTTCAATTTTATAATTCCAGTTTAGCTTGTGACTTGGATGAAATTCAACTACAGGAAATTTGTATGAGCTTCCTCTAAGTTGTCATTGTCATACATAAACATAGTGAATCTAGAAAGTAATATAAAAGGCCGAACATACTGTGAAAGCTTGAAACAACACATACATAAGATTAGTGAATGGTGTTTTTATATTTGATTATCATAGCCTTTGTTTCATTAATTTTTATGGCATACATGTTGTAGAATATAAACCTTTAATAATTCTTAGTTGATCATCGAGATCAAAGGGATACCTCACCATAACAAAAATATTGCCCACATAAATAAGAAGGATAATAACTCCTATGATTAAATTAATGTTGTCATACCTACCTCTTTCAATGGTGCCATGAACTTATTAATGTAATTGTCTAAAATAGTAAAATGAGCCAAAATAATTAATGACTACATTATCTTCTATTAATTTAAGATATCAAGGAAAAAATATATATATTTAAAGTTATACATTCTTGAGATTGTAGAGTTTCACAATTCATCATAATTATTATAAAAAAATTAAATATAGATTATATTTTAGTTTTGAAACATTCCCAATGTTTAGAGTGAATACACCATAAATCATTAGGGGAACAAATTAAAGCATAAAATAATAGACATACAAAATAAGCACAAATAATATTAAATAAGTTGCAAAGATATATAATCATCAAAATGAAATAATAAGAAATGATCTTAATAATAATAATGTAATATAAAATACCATAGTGGTAGGTTCCAATGGGGATGTATATCTCCTTAGAAAAATCATTATATATTGTTTTGATTGGCCTTGGGATATGCTTCAAATAATCAAGATAAATTATTCTACACCCTCCTACAAGGAGCTCGATTAGTTTCCACATTAAATCCCCCTTTCTAATTAGCTTGGGTGACACTTGTTGCGTTGAGAGGGGCTCTCCAGTCCAGTATGGTAGAGATGTTGTAATGTAGTGTTTTACATTTTGTCCAAGAAAAATTATATAAAAATAAAAATATTAATGTAATGTAAACATTTTAACTCCATCAAAATAAAATAACAAAATAAAAATAACCATATAAAAATAAAATAATAATAAAAATAAAAATGACCGATCGTATTGGCCAATGGCATTGAGAACCCATGGTATTCACGTGGAATGTAGCTTATTTAAAGGGGGAAATTAAACCATCCTAGATCCATCTAAGCTACTAATCTACCAAGTGTCGAGAGGGATCAAATCACTTGAGATGCAAACCTCTTTTATAGTGAAAATAATTTTGATTTCTCTCGGAACTTGGTAGATCCAGAGTGAAGATGAATTTAGGATGGTAATTAGTCACATCTAGAGAGGAACTATGCCTTTAGAGAACAAACTATAATTAATAATTCAAATAATCATTGCGTATCTCTCATCCCTCTTCGCATTCTGGGCCCATAATGTACCCAAGGGACCTGAATTCAATGGAGGGATGAATGGAAAAAGCATAATACCACTCTCCCTGAAGACTTCTCCCTTATTAATGAATGTGTCACTTGAAAACCTCTCTCATAATAGCATCATGTATTAAGTGTTTTTGGTAGTTAGTGACATTGGGTTGTATTTATGAGTTCATAAAGGACAGAGAAATAGAGGGTTATCCATTCACTTTGTACTGTCATTAGCACGGAAGTGAATATCTCTGTAGTAGGGGAAATAGGTACAAAAACCAGGCACAATTATTTTGAATTCATGGGGACGGTATTGTTCTTTGTCAAATGGAAGATGGAAACTTAAAGGATCATCAAAATGATTAATTATGGTGAATTGAAATGTTGCTTGTTCCACTAGTTCTGTGTCACAAGTCCTTGGAAGTCGGTGACGTTGGGTCACATTCATGGAGTCATTTTATACACACATGTAGGTGTCCATTCATACATCCTATGCCTCATCATTAACTCATATGGGAAAATCTCCATAGAATGGGAGAGAGGGAAGAATCTTAAACATATTCACTCTGCATTAATGGGTAAAATATCGCTCATATTTAATGAAAGAGGGGTGTATCTCTAAGGAGGTGGAATATTTTGCTATGGTGCATTACATTCTCACTTGCTTATTTGGTTTCGTTGGCCTATGAAATGTCCTCTAATAATGGATTAGAATACCTTTGTTGTTCATAAGGAACCCTTTTGACCTTCAACTTGAGGTGGATGGCATTTAAAATGCACTATGATTCTTACAAATTTAAATGGATCAGATTTCCATATAGGTGGTATCTTCCTTGAATATTCTAATCCTTCATCAATAACAATTTTAGTAGCTAGAATATGAACTCAATTGGGTTCAAGGTAAGATTGTAGAGCTCACTCCTCCTTAGCATTGGAATGCTCCCCCCTTGTCCTAGAAATAAATGTACAAGATGATGAACATACTTATCAACTCATTATCTACACAATTAACTCTAATTAACAATTATGTACTATAAAGTGTGAAAATTTTTCCTTTTTCTTAAAATAGAAATTATAGTTTTCTTTACACAAATTTATTAAGGGATCGATTTCCTTTTATCCTTAGAGCCCCTAGATTGGTTTCCTTTTATCCTTTTCTCAGTATCTGGAAAGCATGGGAGTAATTTTTTCCCCTTTACCAAGATGATAAAAGTCACTATCTCTTTTCAAAAAAATTGGAATCTCATGCAAGGGAATTTTCCTCCATATGGTTGTCAGTAATGGGAAACCCCTTCTAAGATTTCATGAATTCAATGGATGGTGGTTTCCCTCCCTTTTGGATGGTATCTCAAGGTTTTAATCTAAACCCTGGTTTGTCTAAGAGCACTATCTAGCAACCTAGTGCTAGTAACAAACCAAGATTTTATTTTTTGAGCTCTAGTCAAGTAAGAGTTCCTACTTATGGAAGTTAAAAATCCATGTTTGAAATGTGTTTAACTTTCTTAGAAACTCATAACATGCTATATGTTTCTAATATTATTAATTATCTCATGAACTAATATCCAAATTTTCCTCTAGTTTTCACAACGTCCCTCAAATATTCCTAATTTCGAATGAAAATATGGTGAACATTTGGTTGATCATATCATGACTTTTCACTTATGGTGTTCCTAAAATTACCTAATGCATTATTCAATTAGGTTGAGGCTATTTCAATAAAACCTTAATTGGGTTGTTACAAAGTGATATGTAGGTTTGAAAGGGGGGTTTTTCACTAGATTTTATGGTTTTGAAATACTCATTTTGAACCATTCTCTATGATCCTGGGGCTGAAAACTTAGAAATATTTAAATAAGATAATGCACCCAAATCTTCAACCGCATCTAAGAATTGCAGGAAATCAAGAAGATCATCAAAGCATAAATTCCTAATGAGTTTGTCATCGAATGGTTCTTTAAATATTTGTTTCCTTGCATTTCTAAGAACAAATCTCTTTCAAGAGTATATAATTAAGAGAAAGCTCTACTACGCCAATGACATATAACTATAATATTTTTATGAACTTGATCCCTTCTCCTCAAACTTATTATTTTTGAACAACTTATTCAATTATCTATGGGTGTTGCCTCTCCTTTATTTGGCAGAAGAGGGTGATAATGTAGGAATGGGGATTCTCTTTTTTGTAGCATAAAGTTCTTACCAAGCTATTGTAAATTCCATTGTAGACATTGATCCAACTCCTCTACATATAAAATATTTGGATCACCTTAAAATTCCCATATGGGATACTAATTCTTCCCTCTTAATGGATTGTTTAGACATGATTATACCTTCTGATGAATTAATCATCAAGGTGATGAATGTTCCTACGAAGACTTGGGAGGACATGCATTATAGATCATAATTCCTCCTATAGATTAATAGAGCATAAAGTGGAAGTTTTGATAAAAATATAATAAAAGGTGTGCATCATCCCATGAACCCTTTGTAAACACCCTTTGTGTATGATAAAGGAAAAATGGCTAATATTTATGAAATGATACTGATCAATATCTCTGAAAATCCTGATGCAGTGGAAACTATTTTCATTGGAGTGGATTGTTATTCTACAGACATCCATGCCTATGAATATTTTTTTAAATATTTAAATGAAACAATTTATTGGTCATACAAAGAAATTTCTATGCAGCCATCTCAAAGAATAGAAGAAAATATAGATCAACGACTTAAAAATTTTCCTCTTCAATGGGGAAACCTCCTTTACATTACATAAATGAACAATTCTTGGATCATACAAATGATAAGATATTCTTGGTATGTATAGGTCTATGGGGTCACAATATAATCATAGTCTACATAACAATAATAATGTAAGGGCACAATGGTGGGCTTCTATGGGGAACAACAATAACAACATGGGGGATACATAGGCACAATAGTAGCAATAAGGGGCTACAATAACAATAACAATAAGGGGAATACCATTAGGGGAATTTTGAGGTATAAAATGGGCCTCCTAAGAAAAATGTACAACTAAAATAAACTTTATAAGAACCAATAGGATTCAAGATGATGATGTCAACCATGGGGGATGATTCACCACTTTTGGAGTAAAAAAGTAAAAAGTTTAAAAAATAATAAAATAATAAAACTACTTTTTCAACTTGTAATTTCAACTTATCTCCCTAAAGGTTTACTAAAATTTTGAGCAGGAATACTCGTTGGATGCACAATCTAATTCCTCATCCAAGGAGTATCCATTTCGCATACTTTTGATGGACCTTGCTACATGAAAAATGAGAAATACGTAAAAAAACGTGATTGCAATCACGTTTTTAATGTATTTCTCATTTTTCGTGTAACAAATTCCATCAAAAGTATGCAACATGGGTACTCTGTAGATGAGAAATTAAAATCTTCATCCAAGGTTGAATTCTTTTCTATAGTAATGATTGAAATCAAAGCAATATAGGGACTCCAGACTATGTGTTATGCACTAGATCGAAAGGAAGTCATCTAAATAACATTTGGAAAAAATATTGGATTGCAAATTTTTCTTAGATGGTCAACACGAAGACAATTATGTAAATAACCAACGAGATTAGGTAAAGTGCCTGCTATACAAATCGCACTTCTGAATATGACTTAGATAGGATCACTTTACCTAGTTCAATGTTCTAAGTCGCAAAACAAAATTTTAGTTTTGGCGATGACACCCACAAATGCAACCAATCTAGAAGTTGTGATTATGTGACTTCTGTAGGTCTCAATCTTGACTTCTGTAAGTCGCGATTATGTGACTATGCAACCTCTCCTAATATCTAGGTCACAAAATTGCACCTGAGAAACCTAATAACTGGTGTGAACCTTGCACATCAGAGATGCGATCACTCATGATATGGATGTGGATACAAAGGGATACTCATTTCACAACTGTGTGAGGTAATAGATTTATACATAGATGAGTTAGATTGACGAATAGAGAAGGAAATGTCCAAAGTTAGTGCATTGTGGGTTGCACAAAAGGCAAAGAAGAATACTTCGTCTATTAGGGGACGATTTTAATTCCTTTACGAATACAGTTGGAGAAGGAGAAAAATGGGTGTTCAAAAAACTGAAAGTCGAAATTCCCAAATCATTACTAGATTTTCTATGGGATTATGTGCACCCAAATAAAATTATATCACTCATAACACATTTATATATGTCATGAATTCTATAGCGAGGTTATATAATGGTTTCCAAACACCCTACAAAACATAAATAATTGATTTGTGGAATTATATTGCATGGAGAGAGTATGAGTACATGCTGGCTCAAGTGGCGTGAAATCCATGCGTTGGAATAATTTTATCAACAGTCATTTCCATAGTTGTGTGAAGTAAATTTTTAAGTTAAAAAACATTACCATTGCCCATGAACAAACATTAAATACTAACAATGGATATGTCAGCCATATATATATCGCAGGTGAAATTATTCTTTGAAAGGTCATTTTTTCTGCATAATGAGTGCCAAGGTTGTCATATTGTTTAGGTAACTGAACAAATGATACAAATTCAAAAAGGAATTTGGAGTGGCTCATGACTACAATGAAAATAAAAGGATCCATTCACTTCCAGAAACATGGCATAAGAGGCATAATGTTGAGTGTTGGTGCAAGGCGCGGGCTCAAGGAGCAGCCATGCCAACCCTGGATTTCATAAATGCACCATGCATCCACAAATTCTATTCAAATGAAGACAAAAGGTGTGTGACATTACACACATGAAACATAATAAAGTGTTCATTTTTGCAGTGAATATAATTAGCCTTATGAAATGTGATGGCACTACAAGAGGTTATATGGAATGTTTGTGAATTAACACATTGTATGCTCTTATCCAAAATAATACCAATTGTTGCCTCTAGCACTTGCATCATGTGCCATCACAAGGTCGCCATTTCCCTTGGCGCATAGCACACTGTTAGAACTTAGTTACAACCTGCCCTACCCTTAAACCTGTGCCATGCGAACAACCCAATATTCACGATTTATGCCAACGTACTGTGGGGATGAAGGTTAATGAAGAAGAAGTGGTGATGAGCATTTTGCATGCAGAAAACATTAATAAAAGGGATGTTCATATCAAAGGGCATGCAAGTCCATGCAATAGGAATCAAAATGGATAACACATGGAGCAAGAATTACATAAATTGGATTGTAAGACCATACTGTGCTCCAGCACATGTCACAACTTTTGGAAATAATATTTATAAAAGGGATGTGTCAAAATCTAAATTGTGGGTAATGCCTTGAATTGTATCAATATATGCAACAACAATACCAATGTCGTTCCAATAGTGATATGGAAATGTACACAAATGTAAGGGAAAGCTAAGGCATCAAACAACACCATGAAAGCAATAAAAAATGATATATTATAGTGGAGCATGTGTGCAATAAATGGCATGTTAAAGGTTGTGGGAGACCATTATGATAACGCTATACTATTACATATGTGGTAATGAAACCAAATAAGGATGACCCTAGAAGATTGAATATGGGAGAAGATGATATGCATGTGCATGCTCGATCAAAAGTGAAGGAAGAGGAAGTCCAAGAATGTAGCAAGGACATCATCAAGACTCATGAAGATCAATTTTTTATCCACAAGAAAACATATTTATTGTCAAATTATCATATTGTAAAAATGTTATTTTATCATTTTGGATCTCAAAGGTCACCTAGAAGATGAAGGATAAATTTGGAAGCTAAAAAGTCATGAGGTGGTCTAAAGGTCATAGGATAAGGTGAAAGGTCACCCTCCTTATTCTATAAATGTAACTTCATGACTCAAGCGAAAGAGAGGGATGACTTTATCACTTGATTTGAGGCTAGGATTATATAGTTGATTTGTGCTTGAGAGCTCGAGGCACTCAGCTCTTGGAAGATAGTAGAGTCAGTTGTAGTGAGGCTAGGGTTTTGCATTGGGAAATGATATAAGTATCCCATGTTCCATTGTTGGGTTTTGACCAGTTGCAAGATATGTACTTGAAGTTGCAACAAAATTATTAAGTTTTTCTCCATGTTCGACAGTAATTCTGATTCTTACTCATGGTGGTTGTATTGGTTGTCTGACATTTTCACTGTATTTGTATATTCTTTCATATACAAAATATGTTATGGACTGATTCATAATTGTTACATGTATGTTTTTATTTCAAATATGTGTTTACTTATTCCTCACCATGTTGGTGATCTATTGTGAACTAGTTTGCAATTAACTTATGGCATATTCTTATTCATGTATGTCTAATTGGGTTTTTAGCTCACCAATACCCTTATTATTCCTGCTAAGATTTTTTTGTACCTCTTTCTGTATTTTGTCAATCTTGGACTGATTTTGTTTCACTGTCTAGATATTTCATTCGTGTCCCCACTCTAAAACCACCTCATTTGACAACCAAGAGTGGAAACATTCACGGTGGAAGTCGGGCCCACATACCAGATGGGGATCCTATCCCAAATGGTGTGAGGTATAATTGAGACTTCACACCAGGGAGACCACCTAGTTGTTGGTAGTACATTCTAGCATGTCAACAAAATTAGCGCTAGAAGGAGGGACATATGACAAGTTGTTCCCGTCAAGTCTATCCTGAACCTCTTATATAAAATATCTAATCCTCAAATCTTAATCTCGGGGTGTTTATATAATTTATCCATTTGTCAATTTTCAATCTCCGATGAGCCTCTCTATCACTTGTCTCAGTTAAATTTTGATGGTGAGAATGGAACATCCATAACCGAGCAGTTTTCTGATTTTGTAAGGTTTTTTGAATCTTACGAAATCGATGATGAATATTTTTCTTGTGTTATTTTCTCACTTACCCTTGAAGGTTGTGTCAAGAAATGGTGCCACACGTTATCAACAACTTCCATCTATTCTTTCGAGTAGCTCATCGGTAAGCTCTGACAAGCTTTTGAAAGGTATGAATTTCAATATGTATTTAGAAGGATAAATAAGCTTAGAATGAAACCTAAAGAGCCATTATAGTATTTGTTGCTAGGTTCTTTCATCTTTGTTTTGAACTCCCCGAAAGAGATTTCAATTGAACAATTTCAGAGGTTGGTTATCGTTTCTCTACAATGCCTTGAAACTGAAACAAATCTCAATTCTTATGAGTATCATGATAATCTGCAAGTTAAAAATTTTCTATATCTTTCCCCTAATCTTGTCTTTCCTATCTCTCTAAGTCGGGAACAACTTCAAGTCACCGAGGAGGAAATTAAGTCTTTTGAAATTTCTCATTGTCCTCCACCTTTTTTACCAAATGGAGTTTCGGTCACAAATAGTTTAGGTGATGAAAAATTCTTGCAAGAAAATGATCCAACGTGTATCACCTCCGAAGATCTCACACATCCTGTTGAATTTGGACATGAAGATCAATTTTATATAACATATCTCCTTCTTGATGAAACCAAGCTCAAGCTTGTTGAGAATATGTCTCAGTCTATTATTGAATTTAATTCACCGGTTAGCAATAACCCGAGCCTCAGATAAAGTTGATTTTCCTAAAAAACCCATAGACCATGACATGCATGTAGATTCATTTCTCCCTTTGGCTGACACTAATGTGTTGGATGAGAGTCCTGGTACGATTGGTGCCCCTTTGTATGAACTGTTTCATCCATTATACCTTTATTTATTTCATGATTCTACCACACCGGTGATTTTTGCAAATCATTCAGGACTTTATCCTGCTGGTGTTGTTGCAGTGATGTACATGAGGGTGATGTTTCACAATTGCATTATGAGAATGATGAATCTCATGTTATTTATCTCTTCCATCCGTAGTATTCAACCGGCGAAGAAGGAGACCTTACATCTCAGCAAATTCAAGATGTTTCTCTCATTCATTCATCTCCACTGTTAATCCAAGAAGAGACTTGTGCGCCAGATACCCAACTTGATCAAATTGGTGGCTTCAATTATTTTCATTCTATTGAAAACATATTCGCTCACACATCTGGTGATTGTCATTTGTATCCATATATTGAACCTACGAAGCCACCATAATTTGATGATTCACCTTTTTAAGGTTTGGGGACTCAACATGAAGTTGAGGCACTTTAGCTTTCGTTGATGGTTATGTTAGGTTCTCATGAACCTTATGAGACCCTCGAACCAACTCAAATTAGTGTTTCTAAAATTAGGGTTTATGTGCCCACTCTTCTCTTAGCATCATCTTTCTGAATGCGAGCTCATCTTGGAAAGCCTCTGATTGGAGTAATGTTCCTCTCACCACATATTTCCATCCCCTATCAGTTGATATGCATCAACTTCTATACCTTAATTTGTTTGTTGAAGGGAGTACATTGTCCATGGTCTCAAATATTTTTTATTGTTGCCTACCGCTATGGATTGTGAAGAGGTACAAGTAGGTGATGTCTTACAATACACTATAAGTGGAGGTACCAACCACCTAACCTCTCTCTTGTCACTCTTCCGATTGATTCACCTCATTCTTGGGTATCTAAAGAATTTGATCTATTGAACTTCCAATTTATCATTGTTCGAACAACCAATAAAAATAACAATATATTCACTGATAGTTTTCTTGACACAGCTAAGGATGAAAAAATGCATTCACCTATTGACCTTGTGAAACTAGTGATATTCAATGGCTTGTCATTTGAAGTTTCATATATTTTTCAGGACAGTAAGGCACTTCAGCTTCCACTGATGGTTATGTCAGGTCCTCACATCCTCGAAAAAATCCATGGACAATTTCAAACTAGGTTTTATGCATTTGAATCCTATGGTATCTGACTTACACTTGGTGAACACCCATCATTTCCATGCCATCAAGTTTATCATCCTCACTATCATGAAAAGGTTGTTGGTTGGCTTGAAGGATCTTATATGGAAAACTTTTCTGCAAGCAGGCACCATCTCGTGTCACTAGCACTAAGTTTACGGTTAGGCATAAATGGGTGTCTAACATGGTTGGAGGATCATGAATTTCAAATATATCATTCTACTCAGGAGGATTGGATTGCAGTTTTTCTTTAATAATATTTTCTAGCATTTTTTCCTGTAAGTAGACATGACCTTCTTGTTGTTTTGCATGTTTCATGGGTGAGAAATTTGGTTTTTGTAAAATTATTTCTACAGATTCTAATCGCTGACTTATTGTTTTTTGCATGTCAAGAACTGCTATGGTGGTTTCTGGATTGAGGGGTCCTGACCCAGGTTCGGAAGTGAGGTTAACCAAAAAAACCCTCTTACTACTGGCCCTTTCGATAGTGACCTACTTGCGCAAGCCACAGTCTCACCTGAAGCAGTATGGGTGGGTGCTGGAACCAAGTTTCCACACCCTGAGAGAGATTTGGAATGATGTGGGTGCCTTGAGATCCCAAACAGACCTTCCCAGTGAAAACCCTACTGATAAACCCCTTAAAGATATATTTAGGTCAGTTATGCAGATTATTATGCATACATTAAAACATCGATCATAAATTAACCCTTAACACATCATATCAGATTTTATACCATTAGATTTATCCAAAAAGTAACCATATAAACCCAACCATAGTTGCGTGAGCGATCTAAGTGCAGACAGTACATAAATCATAAACAAGATACAACAGCATTCACAATGTAATTAATAGATGCATAAAGGGCTAAAATATCCACAAAAATACTTCTTTATTACTAATCCAGTTAAGATCCTTCATACAACACTTTAACAGCCCATGCACACAGCCAGCGGGGTCTGCACATAGCAAGAATAAGGTCTCCACGCACACAGCCAGCAGGAGCCTTCTACCCAGACTGATATGTACCAAACTATGACAACTTATACAAACCTATTATCCAGGTCCTTTCTATCTCCAAAAAACTGACTTCTTAGACTCAATCTATTCACTTATTTATACTATTTAGCATGCACTATCCTATGGTCCGCAAACCATGGTTTGTGGCCCCTTGATCTACCCTTTTGGCCCATTACAATTTGTGAGGGGTTTTACCTACCCCAAAACCCCTACGCAAGACTAAATCATTACAAAATATGGCAAAATTGTCGGACTTAGGGGGCCCTGCTCCAACAGGCCCCCAACACAATCTTGTGACTCGTCCTGAGTCACACTGGCAGTGGGGTGTTAATTTTGAGCTCGAGTGCTTCGATGGCCGGATTAAATGGTGGAAAGATACCTTCACTTTGTTCTATGATGCTCTACACGGTCTCAACCAACCGTTTTGATGGGGGCCCTTCAACGACCGAAGTGACATTTTGCATTGTCTGGTTCAGGCTGTGGATGATAGCGTCAATGTCCTGAGAGAGCTACATGGCCTCATCCTCCAAGGATTCATATGGTCACTGATTATTTTCTTTAGGTGACGGAGTGCCTGCACTTCTCCCTACAATGCCTGTATGGACTGAAGGCATGCCATTCTCTGAGCAGGGATAAGGGTAGGGAGAACTTCTTGTAAGTCATCGAACTCCTGCTTCTTTGCACACAATTCCATATTTATTTTCTTGAATAAAGGATCTACCTGTACAGAGGTCCATATCCCCATGGATTTGTTGAGAAAGGAGGATCCATACATGACAGATGCAGAAATTCCATCCATAGCGTTCTGGATAGTAGCCGTTCGCTATGCACGTACTTCAGGGGGGGGGGGGTATTAGGTTGTAAATGCGCCTCCAACACAACAATATGTTGCACAAACTCTGCCTTTACGAACTGAGCTTCCAGCCAAGAGGATTTGAGAGTTGCAACCAAACCTTATACTTTATCTTGTGGTGCGGCAGAGGCTGGGATAGAGATATTGGGAAGTTCGCTTCATAGCCTATCGATGACACTTTCCAATTCCTCTCTTTGAGCTAAGGCTGCCTGTTGTGCTGTCTGAGCCTGCTGAGACTCTTTTGTCTTTGCAGCTACAACTTGCTCAACATTGTTGATCTGCTAATGGGCATGCGCCTCCCTATCCTGAAGTTCTGCTGAAATGAAGATGTGAAATGCATGGAGATTCTCGCTTGGAAACCTGGCTAGATCAAGGCTGACCTCAGAGAAGGCGTGGACTTGCACGCATAAATATGTCGGATCTAGAGATACTATAGCACCTGGGAGGGTGCAAAATCTACTTCCTATGGTTGCGAAAATTGTTGTAGAGGGTAGGCTCGTTTGTACCAACCTCGCTTGATCCACTCTTGCTTGCAATGTATCAACCTTCAGATGCAGAACCTGTAAGCTGGACTGCAAGGCTTCCACCGTCACCTTGTGCTAAGCTTCCATGGTGTTCCACCTATCCTTAGATGCCGAGGCAATTGCATCGACAATTTTTTCAAGGTCATATTTAGTCAGAGTAACCTCCTCTTATTTGCACATCTTGGACACTTCCTTTTGTTGCGCGACTCCTTAGAAGTTTCTCCCTTGCGCTTGATGTCGTGCGAGGATTCAACACCATATCCACCAAGCCCATCCAACCCACTGGGGTCTACCTCCGCGTGTTCACCACCCAATTCTTGATCTATGTTTGTTCCTTCATCTTCGTCGGTGTCCAAGTCTTTTATGGCTTCTTGATCATTTCCACCTGTCTCCATGTGCCACTCAGTGGTATATGTGGGCATTGTGTCTTGTGGATCTGGGGCTATCTCTTTCGAGGTTGTTTCCTTTGGAGCTGTGTCTTTCCTAAATGTCCAATCTTCCATGACTTCGGCCATGAGGTGACCACCTGGTCCACCTCCGGTTCTGTAACCATATAGGGTAAGGAATACCAATTGGGGCTCTTACGCACCTTGATCATGATGTGGTGCATTGTTTCCTGAAACACAACCATGCTCTTATACTTCTCATATACGGTCGGCGAAATTTGTGGTTGGGAATGAATAGACTGCATCAATGCGCTAGAAAAAATAACTCAAAACTTTTGTTTTCTTCAACCCACTTTTCATTCATCGAGTCCCATAAATTTGCATAGTGCACCCCCTTGCAGACGCCAGGCTCAATTTTGGGAAGCACTGTATTCTATGGGGTTTCCCATGCTACCAACACAATTAAAAATAGGAGCCATGAATAACAGAAAGGCTTCCCCATTTCCTGTGATTCACGTGCATTCTCCAAAAGCTACTCAGAGAGGAATTGTGACCAATTATAGAGAACCCCTTTTTCGTACTTTGCCACTAAGGCAATGACATGTGTCGAGACTGTCTTGGGCTGGAATTTCTGCATAAGCTTACATCCCAGGACAAGGGTGCCCACACGCACCGCTTCATCATTGATGGTCTGGACCAAAAAGCCCCGCTTGTCCCGTTCGACCCTATATGTTTCCTTTACCTCATTTTATACCTTCAACTTGGTGCTTTTACCAAATCCTTGCATTGGATGGGGCCCTCTTGTGGGTAGGCCAGTGATCCGATGGATCAGTGCAACATTGATTGGGATTCTTCCCTGAATCCAAAGCACGCCATCATGGACCAAGGTCAACAATTGGTGAACGCATAGGCTAGTGATGGGGTACCGCCCAAAATAGGGGATCCTCGCGCCCATGGCATCGTCTCTACCTTCAGGACATTATTAAACAGCAAGAGTTCCAAGTAATTTTCTGGGCCTATCTCAGGGAATGTTCCTTCATTGGCGAGATCATAGTCATCAAACTTCATTTTAGGGAGCATGTCGTGCATTTAGCCAAATACGGGGACATCCTGCGGGCATAATGGCATCTGTAAGCAGTATCATATCGCATGAAGGTTTCGTGGCTTACGTGTCAAAGGCTTCCGTGGCTTAAAATATGGTGGCCACCAAGAAACTGGATATAATTGTAGTGGTTCATTAGTCATCGGCAGTTTGGATTGGTCACCCTTCATGGACTGCTCCTTGGAAGTTTTTCTGGGAGATGGAAAATTCCTTAGAGAGTTTCGGGGCTTAGAAGTAGCCCACTTTGACACTTTTACCTTACCTTTTTCCTTCACCGAAGTGGATGCAACTTCCTCCATGTCCGGAACTCCTTCTTAGACTTCATCTGATCCTTCCTCTATAGATGCCGTGAGGGGTGTTAAAATCTCTTTTGCAAGGTTGGTGGCCATCATTATGGCTCGAAACATGAACTCGGGGTTACTGTCATCAGAAATGGATTCACGACTAGACATGCAGAACACACAGATGGTAGGAGGACAGAGATTATAGATGAGCACAAGGCGCCAATTGTTAAAATAGTAAAGGTACTAATTATGATCCATGCCCTCGTTATTATAAGCCACCCATAGTAAAAACGGTCGGATTACCATTAATTTCCATTTATTTCTAAGGGAACGGTAAAAAATACTCTAATATTTCCCCATAAATGCAACCAATCCACTCCTCCCAATGATAATTTCATTTTTCCACCTTGTCGTACGGTTCCAACGGCTACTTTTCCGACTTTTGTGTTACCCCTGTGCTTATGGCGCACCTATATTTTCTCTTTCTTCCTTCTACACACAGGTCCTCTCATTATGATACTCTGGTCATTAGTCATTCGGTAGGCGCTGGATTGTCTCTATATGGCTTCAGGTGGCTTCCATTCAAGTATCAGAGAAGGTCATCCCCGCACAACATGGCCAATCGTACGTCACCGCCATAAATGATCTCCTTTACAACATATGGTCCCAACCAATGCTTCCTGAATTTACCTGGGTGGTGCACAGACTGACTATCATAGAGTAACACCAAATCTTCTTTGTTGAATAATTTTTTCCTGATTTGCCTATCATGCCAAGATTTCTTGTGTGCCTTATGTACCTGCTGGTGGAAGTTAGCAATGAAGTTATCTTCTTTCAAAGAAATGATTTTCCCCAACCGTTCCTCCATAATTTCAGGCTCGACCATGTTAGTGAAGGCCGCAATGAATAGGCTAGGGAAAATATACTCCATGGGCATGATATATTCCAGCCCATAGACCATCCTAAATGGTGTCTTTCTTGTCAAATTTTTACATGTTTTCTAGTAATCCCATAATACATAAGGGATGCACACGTCCCAATCTTCCTAGTTGGTATTGTAGACCTTCTTCATGGTATGCTCCGAAATTTTGTTGAACTCTTTTATTGCACCATTTTCTTGCAAGTGATATAGGGTGCTCATCTTGTGATGGATCTGAAATTCCTTAGTCAAGGCTTAAATTGTCTCGTTGACAAAATGAGTACCTTTGTCACTCATTAAAATATTTGGGCACCCAAACATGGTCAAAATATGCTCAAAGATGAAGTGCACAATAGTGTCTGCAGTACAATACTTAACCGCCTTCACCTCTGCCCACCTGGTCACATAATTAGTAGCAGTAATAATATACCATGCCCCAGTCTTCTTCCTAGGAGGGTTGATTGGTCCTACGAAATCTATAGTCCATTTGCCAAATTCCTACAAGGCCATCTGTGGGTGAAGGGACATTTCATCTCTATGCGACGGCTTCCCAGTTCGTTGACAAGCATCGCAAGCCTGACAGTATGCCTACGCATCATTATGCAGTGTGGGCCACAAGCACTAGCACCTTCTGCACAGTGGCTTTCTAAGCGTAGTGGCCACCTGCTACTCCTCTATGAGCTTAAGTCAATATAGCCTATATTTCATGTTTTGACATGTATCGCCTTAATACTTCGTCTGCTCCTAATTTATACAACTGACTTGCAATTAGGGTGAAATCTAATGCGCACGCAACCAAATCCTTCTTTTGCTAGACCAAATATTCCACAGGTGCCATACCTGTAGTCAGAAAATGAATAATGTTCGTGAAGTTCTCATCGAACACCCTTATAGAGTAGAGATGCGCATCCAATAATCCTTCCTCCAGATTGGTTGATTCCTCCCAATTCTCGATTAGTGACAGATGATCAAGTCCCACATTCAGTCTTCCCGGATTTACAATGATCTTAAAGCCATACTCCTATAAATGCAACAAACATGGGCAGATATTCCCCCCCCCCCCCCCCCCCCCAAAAAAAAAACAGGCTTATTAACCAGGTATTTTAAATTAGAATGATCAGTGAACATCTTGAAGTGCCCTCCGAACAAGCAGTGTCTATATTTTTGTAGTGCATATACCATGGCTAGTCCTTCCCTTTTTATAGTGGAGTAGTTGGGCTCGGCACCTGAGAGCTTTTGACTAGCAAAAGCTACAGGGTGATCAATGTCGTCGTCTCTTGGCTATGCTAAGACAGCTTCTAGGGCTATGCTCGATTAATCCACATGAACGTGAAACACCTTGGCCCAATCTGGGAATATTAAAATAGGTGCAAAGACCATTTTCTCTTTTAGCAGCTCAAAGCTCTTCTAACACTCGTCATCCCAAAAGAATGCTACATATTTCTTTAACAACTTCTCCATTGGCGTCGTGATCAGCGCATACCCTTGGATAAACATCCTGTAATAGCCAGGATGTCCTAGAACGAAGTGCAACTGCTTCTCAGTGGAAGGAACTTCTAATTTAATGATTATCGTGACCTTGGTCGGGTCCACCATCAATCCCTACTGACATACAATATGCCCCAGCAGAATCCCAAAAGGTATGCAGAATATACATTTCTTTAGGATGAGGGAAATTTGGTGCTTTCGACAGGCATCCAGCATCAAGCACAGATTTAAGACATGGTTCTTTACTAATCTAAATACTGTCCAGTCATCGAGGTAGAATTTCAAGAATTTATGCATAAATTCCTTGAATACTGCTACGACCACACGCGAGAATATTGTAGGTGATTTTTTTTTAATTCGAATGGCATGACCATATATTGAAAGGAACCCCACCTAGTGGAAAAAGTGGTCTTACTACAGTCCTCTGACGCAATGCATATTGGATGATAATCTGAGAACCCACTTGTGAACAAATAAGCTTCTTGCGCTCCCACATTATCCATAATTTAGTCCGAGAACGGAGTAGGGAAGGGGTCATGTACATAGGCATCATTTAGTTTACGTAGATCGACACAAATCCTAATTTCGCCCTTGGTATTTTTCTCCTGAACCACCAATGGGCTTACCCAATCTGACTGCTCAACAGTTTAAATGATACCTGCATCCACCATATTTTCTAACTCCTCCTGAACCACCAATGGGCTTACCCAATCTGACTACTCAACAATTTCAATGATACCTCCATCCTCCATATTTTCTAACTCCTCCTTCACCTTGTGCTTATAATTGGGGTTCAAACGGAAAAGGCGCTATTTGACAGGCCGCGTGTCAGGTTTTAATGTGATCTTCATGACACCTAGGTCCCCCACAATGCCCTTCAATTCGGAGAATTTTTTAGGAAACAAATCTTGATATTCCGTCAACAACTCTGCAATCTTGCCTACTGTATCAGTATCCCAATAGTCCCCAATATTGGCCAACTTAGGTTGCTTGTTTGTTCCAATGTTGATTTCCTTCAATTTTAGAGGTTTAGTTACATAAATTGTTCTTAATGTCGGTCCTGCCATGGTGTGCTCACCTTCCAATTCAAGGATACTAATATTCTGTGGGTTATCTTCGTTATCCTCAATGGACAAGTTTCAGCAGTTGGCTATGTCTTTCATTTGTACATCCCAAGTCAGCACAGTGTGCTCCCCATGGGGCGGAGACTCATCGAAGATTAGTGCATAGATGTCTTGTAGTGCTTCATCCATTTTTTCTGAACCTCCCACAGAGCCAGAGGTTGCTAGGAATTCTTCAGTCATTGTATACTAGTCTCGGGTCCCCCGGTGTAACTCAACCTCTAGATACCAGGTTGTGGGGATGGGTCCTAATGAGTGGACAAACCTATGAACCCATTCATTCCATATCTTCTCATCCCATACGTCCATCCATTTGTTTAGTTTTTTGTGCAGGTATCCCCGTCCATAGAATAATTCAATGGGTGGCGTGGAGGAGGTTTCAAAGAACAACATCATCATTTGTCTACATTCCTTCCAGTCCTAGAAAGTTCCCTTGTGCATTTCCCACCATTGCGCTGGAGTTGCGTGCATCACCAAGTCCAGCGCCCAGAATCTTCGTTCCTCTGGGACCGCTTTTTCTAGTGCTTCTAAAAATTATTTGACACTACCGTAATCATTAAAGTAGGGTAGTTCCCTTACCTCGGAGGAGATGCACCAGAAGCTCTTTGTAATATTGAGGCAGTGTAGGGAAGAGATGTCATGTAGCCGGTTCTTCCAGTTCTCCATTTCACCATCTGAATCTGAAAAATAAGAGCTATCCTTCTCCGAGTTCAGCATGCGATTAGTCGTAGGGTTGATCTAGTCTTCATCCCATGCAGTCAATTAATATATGTGGTCAACCTCATCCCCTCCATGCACTGGCTCTGTATACCGTTCTCCTTCTACCGGATCCAAGGGGACAATTACCCGCATACCATTATTTGCAAAGATCTTTAGGTTGATGATACCTCCCATATCAATGGCCCAATCCAATCCTAACAATGCAGGGTAGGGATCTACATCATCCACAATTTGTATAACCTCAAAGTCAACATAGACCTTTACTCCCACGATGTCAACCTCAACTTGTGGAAGCCTACCTAGGGGGATGATATTTTGCTGATTAGCCACACGTAAATTAATGGTGAACCATTCCAACTTTTGCTCTCCCATCTTCTTCCAGGACTTTTTAGGTAAGACGTTTGCATCAGACCCCAAATCTAAGACAACCTGGTCCATCTTGTATTCCCCAATCTGTACCATCATGCACATCTCCCTACCCGTTCTCTTCTTCTGTTTGTAAACTTTGTTTACAACCTTGGATTCTGTGTGCAACACCTCATTTTCCGTGCAGTTGTCTATCAGGGCCTGGAGATTATCTACTTCCTTCTTATTTTGTAGTAGCTTGATGCAGGATTTTAAGAATGGCTTAACCTCATCAACCTCTTTTGGTTCCCTAATAGGCCTCGAAGTGGTTGCTTCTTCCTTAGCAAACCCCTTTCTGCCTCCGATGAAAGTCTCTTTTTCTTTTGGCAGGTTGAGGCCTTTCTTTTTTTGAGTTGCTTTTCAGATTAGTGGTTTTGTGTTGACCTTTTCTTCATTTCCTCCGCTAGCAATTCTGCTGCGTGTAATATCATTTACACTTGGATTTTCGTCGCAGGGCTCAGTCGTAACCCGCTGGATGTTTTGTATCAGCGTCTATTGGTTTTCTAGCATTTTAGTGATCAACACCGGAAAATATTCTATTACATGATTTAATTTCTTGCAATACCTACAGGATTTCCATGCGGGGTTTGGGTAATCTTGTGCATAATGTCCAATGTCTCCATAGTTGTAGCAAATTAGTTTCCCTCTTCCCCTACCAGTGTTTCCACCTCTCCCCCCTCCCCGACCTCTTGTTGGAGACCCTCCATGTCTGGAGGGAGATGCTGGTGATGAAGGATCAGTCTGGACTTCGTAAAGGTTCCCTCTGTCAATCATTAAGTCATACGTGCGGCAGTTGTGCTCATCTTGTCCCACCGAAGTGCCATTAGGGGAATTTTGAGGTCTAAAATGGGCCTCCTGAGAATTTATAAGAACCAATAGGATTCAAGATGATGATGTCACTCGTAGGGGATGATTCACCATTTTTTTAAGTAAAAGGGTGAAAAGATAAAAAAATAATAAAATAATAAAACTACTTTTTCAACTCATATTTTCAACTTATCTTCCAAAATTTTTACTCAAATTTCAAGCGGGAGTACTCGTTGGATGAAAAATTTAATTCCTTATCCAAGGATTACTCATGTTACATAGTTTTGATGGATCCTACTATAGGAAAAATTATAAATACATGAAAACACGTGATTGAAATCATGTTTTTCATGTATTTCTCATTTTTCTTGTTGCAGGATTCATTTAACTTATGCAACATGTGTACTCCTTGGATGAGGAATTAAATTTTTCATCCAACGAGTACTCCCACTCGAAATTTGAGTAAAACATTTGGGATATAAGTTGAAAATACGAGTTGAAAAAGTAGTTTTTTCTTTTTTCCCTCTAAAATTTGATGATGTAATCAAACCTTATTTTATTATTTCTATTACTATTTTATAATTTCTTTAGTATGCCCATTTTAGACCTCAAAATTCCCCTAATAAGAATTTGCATCATTGTTTCTTCAATTCTGGGACATAAGCACCTAACCATGGACAGTGGTCTGTATCATGCTACCCTACCACCCAACAATCAATGAACCATAATGTGGGGGTACTAGGCCCAACAATATCCCTTGGGTGCAGTGGACTTGGTCTCCCAGCTTGCATATAGTCTAACAGTGGAGGGCACTAATATTTGGTGTTGCCAGATACTCTTCAGTGTATGCACCAGACATTTGCGCTAGCTTCCTTACCCCGGTCTCTTCGTAAACTCTATATTTCTAAGTGCATTGCCTCTAATTGGCTCTGAATATGCGATGCCCCAAATTTCACATCGTCCCTTGGCACAACTTCTAAGTTCATAGCAATTTCTAGGGCTTCCTCCTATGATCCGATATTTTGTTGACCCATGGGACCACGTAGACGCTGCAACAACATGGCAATGAACCATTCCTTATGTTGATTGTCATCATAGGCAAATCCTCCGTCACTGGTGACCTTTTTTAGCCGCTAGTCAGCTTCCCAGACTGACTCTATAGGCCCTTGCCTGATATCTTTTAGTTCCACTATGCATTGAGAATAAGACTTAGGCTTTTGGAACTGCTACTTCAAGGCATCCTTGATCTCCTGTATCATGGGATTCTCATGTTCAGAAATGTATCCCATGAACCAATCCAAAGACCATCCTTCAAAAGCTATTGTGAACTGCGCTCTTCTAACAAAATAATTATTGACATTCTGTGCAACCCATATGGCATTCGCCAAAAACCAAAATCAATCCATATCTTCATCCCCCGCTCCTTTAAAAGAGGGAAACTTCATTTGCGCGGCCATATAATCCTTGGGAGGGGGTGGAGGTGGGGTAGGAGGATTCTTACCCGAGTGCAAGTTTGATGGTGGTGTTAGGAATCTGTAATCAGCAATATTGGTAAAGTATGATCAAATAAAAAACATCGTTTCAACCAACTTTGGGATTCTAGGATCTAGCCCTCCTGAATCCAGAGAGGGATCTCTCCAATAAGTACAAAGATGGATTTGTCTTTGAAGTTTGGGGTAATGATATTAGTCTAGTTATGAAGGCCAAGTGTTTTGTTTGTTTTTGGATGGTTGAGAAAGATTACTGTTTGAGGTGGAAAGTCCTAAATGCAAATAGTTTCAAAGGTGAGAAGTTGCAAGCAATCAGAGTAAAATTCGGCCAAAAAGATAGATAATTGCAGGTTTTAGTCCATTGGGCTATGGAGTCATAATAGGGTTTAATTGAAACAGCAAGAGGCAAGAGTGGTCCATGGGGCAAGTCATCTATGTCTAAGGATCTCTTTAAAGTTTGATTTATGGAATGAAATGATACAATAAGAAGGGGAAATAAACAAATGCAGAGAAAAGAGCAGCCCAGGATCTGATAAGTACTTCTAAACTAGCTAGCCTTTGACATAGACTCAAGAAGAACATAAAAGCAAACTAGGATCTGGTAAGTACTTTGAAACTATCCAGCCTTTGATACACTTTCAATAGAAAACATTTTAAAACAAAGGGAAACTTGAAGGCGAATTTTGGAGTAGAAACTAGTGGGTCGGGCTCACCACAAATCCTCTCATAGCTCTGCTTTACTTGGTTACTTTCAAGACCAACTCAAAGATAACATACAATGGCCTAAGATCTCGTAAGTACTTTGAAACTAGCCAGCTTTTAACACATTCCAAGGGAAATATTCAGACAGCCTTTGGAAATAAAACTAGGACCAGGGCACACCATATCTTCCATAGTTCATCTCTACTTAACTAACACTGAACATAACATTCAATAAAAATATTCAGCTAAGGCAATAAGATGAGGGAACGTCAGCATTCCTATGCTTAAATTGAATTAAATCATTCTTAAATAACACAATTTGGAAGAAAACATATAAATAAATATTTTCAGTCAGAGAAGGTTACTGATATACAGTAGGTCCTAACTCTATGCTTGTTGTTCTTTATAAGAGAAAATGAAACACAGTGAAAACAGAAACTAAATAACAAGTTACAATTAGAAAAACGTCACTGTCAACATAGCCTAGGATCCCATAAATCAACTTGTATTGATGCTCCAAACCAGTTACAGCTTTAATTCCAGTGCTTTATTTTAGCAACCACCTACACATCTCAGCCTAACTTATCTATTACAAGCAGAGCTCCAAGAGCCAGTGAATACTATTTATAATCAGAAGTTTATGCTCAAGTGTATATCAAAGTTCTGCAACCAACAGTTTCTCATCTTCTACAGAAGTATTTATAGAAGGATGAGGAGGTTAGATCTGATAAAATATCTCTCAAGGAAATTAATACAGATTTGAGAATTCTGGGCCTTTTGAGGGGCTCGATGAAGAAGTTTACAGGTGGTTCTCTATATTAACTGTTTTACAATTAATATCAAAGCTCGGTGGGAGCTTTATTTGACTTTGAGGCTCTGCGTAATGTTTGGAGTAACTCTGCAGATATTTCTGCATTTATTTCCTTGCAGAAGTAACTCCTTGGCTACGTTGAGGAAAAATATTTGATTCTGCAATAAGTTCAGCCTCTATTTGAATGCTTTGACGCAACAGGTGGCGCTTATGGTAGCTGAGGAATCAATTCGCCTCAAATGTGGCGATGGAGGGCTGCCTATCTGTTTAAACACTTATGATTTCTTTTAATTGTGTTTTAATTCTGGGAATTAGGCTTTTGATAAGCATTCTTATCCGTAATTCCAAAATCTGTCTTCAATCTTCATTCTGTTGTGCTATGTCTTCAAAACTGATACTCTTTAACTGTGTTTCTTAGTAAAACAGTGTCTTGTTAATGTGCAGGGCCACGTAGGTCCTTTAAAGGCATCAATGCCCATGAAGCATTGATAAAACGTTGATTCTGACCCGTGGATGGATTCTCTTTAATAAATCGAGGGCGCAAGAAACGTTTTTCCGGCCCTCGGCTTTTCTTCATAATACAATGGAAAACCATTAAAACACCTGTAAAAGACAAAAAATAATTAAGAAATACAGCGTTTTAGGTTTAACTGCTTTAGAAGGTGGGAAAGAGCATGGCCGTTGGATGAAAGCATCCAACGGTGGAGATCTGTGTAGAAAGGCAAAAAGAAGAGCGGGAGAAGAATAAGGTGAAGCGATTTTTGGACCGTCTGATCTGGACACGTGGACGGTCCGGATTCAATCGGAGGATCGCAATCGGGGATCACAACTGGGGGTGGTGATCAAATGGAACGATTGAAACATGTGATGCGACGAAGTGCAGGCCGTCGATCTAAGATTAGATCAACGGTGGAAAATAAATCGGGGGGAAAGGCTGATCGGGGGAACAAAAAAATGCATGCGATGGAGATTTGCGATGCGAGTTTGCGCGAACCGTTGATCCGAGGATCAAATCAACGGCGGAAAGTGAATCGGGGAAAGGCTGATCGATGGGAGAAACAAGTGGATGCGATGTAAAAATGCGATGCGATTTCAAAACTCCGATGCGATGGAGCGCTGGTCGCTTGATCAACTGTCGATCAATGGCGGGGATTTGCTTTAGAATGAGCTGGCGAAAAAACCTTTGCGATATATGAAAACTCAAACTTTGGAATAAAACAAAGGTTTTAAGGGGCGGAAAATATATATATGGTGGACAGGCGCCCGACTATGGGGCCTTTGGTCTTTACGAAATGTGATATGCCTGGGGTGTATGAAACAAAAGGGCCAATCGCAATCAGGCTATCGGGCCTGGTCTTTCAATCAACCCATTGTATTTTTCTCCGATTGCGATTGCACGATCAGTCTTTTTAATCTACCCATTGAAATATTCAACACGTGACTTTAGTTTTTTAGATTAAACTTTGGGAAAGTGGGTTTTAAGACTTTACAAAGAAAAAAGAACAATCGGAGGTGGAACTTTTACAAGGTTTTATGGTTTATATGAGAAATAATATAATCGAGGGTTTTATAATAGAAATGCTTGATCACATCGGAACTTTTTGGAACATGGCAAAGACTTGCACTTTTTGAAATTTTGCGATGCGATAAGCGCCATGAGGGGCTTAGCACCTGGCTCTAGTGTGTGGGCATGTGGGGGAAGTGGTTAGGACTTAGCCCAAGGGGCTTAAGTCCATAGTAATAAAACTTTGTTCTTTATGAAATTTTCAAAGTTTTCAATGGATTTTGGGGGTTTCAGTAAGGTTAAAGAGTGAGTCTTTAACTTTGTAAAAGTGATTTTCAAGAGGGGAAGAAGAGAAATCATGAAAAAAAAGGAGTTTTATGGAGAAAAAGGGGAGCAAATGAAGGTTTGAGAAGGGGGAAAAATGATGGTTTTTCAGCAGTTACTTCTCATGAAATCAGCAGAATTTCTGAGTATAAAATGGGAACAACAATGAAGATTTTGGACAGAGGCATAAGGGCTTCAAGAGTCTTCAAGAGCCAACATTTTTTAGTAATAAAATTTGTTCCTTAGAGGCTCAAAAAGTCTTGGCCACCTTCTGTTATAATCAAATATTATAGGTGGCTAACAGTGGCTCCACTTGGGGATGATGCCTTCTTGAAGGCATCAAGAACTTCAGACTTGCACTCTTTGGGAGGCTGAACTGTTCCACATCCATTGTGTTCTATGGGAGGCTAACCTGTGCCTGATCCATTGGGCTGCCCTTCCTTTGCTGGGATGATCTTATCTGAAAACATATTAGCAACCATGAAAACATCACCTTCATTAATACAAACTTTCTACCTACCCAATCCTACTGATCTAGCATTTTTTCTTCATTAGAGTGCACTTGGATGGGCAAACTCTTTTCACAACATTTTATTCTTTTGAAAGCAAGAAATCTAATCTATTTCTACTCCTTATTTCTCCCTGAACTCCGATGAAACAATTGAGTTCAGATGATTCTCTACCTAATTTACCATTTGTTGGGATTAAACTGTCCAACAGATTTTTATTTTCTAAATTCTAAAACATAAATTTAAAAACAATCAAGTCAAGATTAAGTTGTTTGACTTGCTGTGATCTATGGCATAAAAAAAAGCTGCACATAGACATTTTTGCAGAAAATTTAAAACAAAAAAGGAAGGCTTAAGATCTGAAAGTTTCTTATCAGGGCCTTCTCTTTTTACAACTATGTTTTGACTCTTATGTGAGTTGTTTCTTCCTTGCTCTCTGGTTCAGATCTTGAGCTAATTAGAACCAGATTTACTTCTTTTTGACTCAGAAAAAATAAAAATAGATTTGAGTCATTTCTTTTTGAAACCTTAGGTTCAGATTTTGATCTTGTTTGAACCTTTAATTTGTATCCTAAACTATCTACTGATAAGCCAAGATTACACAGTTTGGCAAATCGAAATCGCTATCCTATCAGCAGAAAATTTAAAGATAATTAGTCAAGTTTAGGCTGTTTGACTAACTAGAAGTGTGTTTTTCAAGAGTGGCTTTTGAGCTTGCACACTTTCATAATTTGTTTCTCTTTTTTGGTATGGGGCTATACCTTTTTTGTTTTCACAATCTGCCCTCTTTTCTTTCTTTCTTTGCTTTTGTATTTTTGAATTTTTGATTTTTCTTCAAAGCAGAAAACAACAACTAACTACATGCTCAAAACTGAGCTTTAGTGACATTCCTATCTAACCTATTCTAAACATGGAGTATTTACATTTATCATATGATACAAAAATGCCAATGCAGCCAGCTAAGTAATGTCAAGAAGAAGTATAAAATCTGGCTGCTTGTCAGAGGTATCCATAAAACATATTGAAGATTAACCTTCAATACCAAGACTATCACAGAAGGTGATAGCTTTTCATGTCTCTGGCTCTTGCAAAGGATCACTACTTGATAATTTGAGCCAGTTGGGATTTCCACACACTCTTCCATAGGATCAACAAAGAAAAGATGAAGATTCTCTTCTTTTTGTCTCTCCACAATTGGTAGATTATATACTTCCAAGGCTTCAGCTTTGAGGAGTATATCTTCAAAAAGTTGTTTGGAAGCTTCATTATTCTTAATAGAAAAGGAAAAATATTCTTCTTGAGAAGATGGTATATCCTCAGTAGGACAGTCTTCTATCTGTTTCTCTCCCTCTTCTTTATCATCATCTGAACTGGAGGACTCATCATATCTGTCAGTGTTGTCCTCTTGTAGCCCTGGTATGCTTGAATTCAGTGGGCTGAACTCTAAGAAGAGGTTATTATATTCTTGAGTGGGGGTGTTTTCAATGGTTTCCTCTTGCTCAAAAATTTCTTCGTTTCTTTCCTCTTCATCCTTTGAGCCGAAAGTCTGCTGAGTCCCAATCACATGGAAACTATTACTGATGATCTGAAGTGAAGCAGAGCAAAGATCCAATGAATCTTCACTTGCTTCTAGACTTTGTAAACTTTCATCATCGGTATCATAAATAGTCTACACTGGCTCGTTACTTCTTTGAAAGTACTGATCTTCCTCCCATAAATCTGCTAATGATGATCTTGCAAAATTAACTTAAGTTTGGGAAGCATCATCACTAGATAGATCAAAGTTAGGAGAATCACGAATATAAGTAATACTACCAATCAAAAATACTGGGTTATCAGCAGTTCTTTCTTCATTCTGATCTACAAAAGAGCTTTCTAAATCTGTACAACAAAGTTCTCTATGTGAATGGGCAAGAGTGTTTATTTTGCAGAAAGTTTCAGAGGCTGACTTTTTATAAATAGTCTAATCTATTTCCTTCTTTGTCAAAGGGGAATATGTTTCCATGTCCCTTTGAACAGAAGTACATCAGTTTTCTGTCTCTTCTGAAGACTGATTTTGAGGCTGAATGTCTTTTTGAGCCTCAGCTATAAGGGATGATGAATCAATATTTTAGTTTTCAGGGATATCTTGAGGAATGTTCTTTATTTCTTGGGTCATCTCTTCCTCAACTGATCCATCTATGTTCTTAAATTTTTTTAATAGGAGATTAAACTCATGAATGACTGTTAAAAGATCTTCAGAATGCATCTCTTCCAAAGCTTCCTCATTATCTATAATGTGTTGGGTGATGTTTTGTGATGGATCATAATATATTGCACCCAATGATAATGATGTAGTGTTTTCTTTATAGTTCTCATAGAACACATATTCAAGGTCTCTTAAATAAAAAAACTACTAGATCTCAAGCATTCGTACCAATCCCTAGCTTTTCCTTCTAATGTTAACATGAACATTTTCATTATGCAGCCTTCATGCCATTCAACTTTCAACCTCCATACATGTATATGAAATTTGATGAGATGTAATAGAGGCTCATCAAACTTTTCACCTTGAAAAACAAGCAGGTTGTCATCCCAGTTCACCTGGGGCATCTTATGTGGAAACCCATGGATATGATCTCTACTCATTGGGGCATATCTTCGTTGTATTCTTGGAATCATGTTTGTAAATCAAGAAAGAGGTCACTGTGTCTAGTCAACCAGTTCAGGGTCTTCTACCAGTGGAGTCATTTGGTCTTCTGGGAGTCTCAGAGTGTGGAGTCTCCAGGTGGAAGAATTTTTAGCTCGTAAGGAGGTAAAATTTTTTATGGTTCCACCACCATATGTTTCTTGTAGAGCTACAAGGTTTTCAGGAACTGAATTAGCTCTTCAAGGGTGATCTGAAAACAGTTGATAGTTTTATCTTAGGAGACTTCCTAAGGATACCTTATGGGTTATCAACTACTTCATGTGGATTCAGGGTCAGGATAGGCTCTAGTGTGAATCTTTCTAGGAGCCACTATGCTGTGTTTTTCAGACCCAAATAAACAAGACAAGTTCAACCAGGTATGACAATCTTTAAGAGGTTAACTAGTCTGTTTTGCAAAAATTTTAATCCTGCAGTCTTCTGACTGAGTTTGAAAGATATTACAATGATAAGGGTTCTTCCTAGTGGAGTCTTAAGGTTTGTTCAGGATTTTGGAGTGTGGAGTCACCAGGTGGATGAATTAATTGTTTGAAGCAGGCTGCTGTCCATCATCAGCAATGAGATACCAATCTAACAAGAGATATTGGGTCTTTTGAGTGCCTAAGGGTGTGTAAGATAAAATTCACTCAAGTCCCCAGCAGAGTCGCCAGAAATGTTAGGAATCTGTAATCAGCAAGATTGGTAAAATCCGATCACAGAAACAACATCGTTTCAACCAACTTTGGGATTCTAGGATCTAGCCCTCCTGAATCCAGAGAGGGATCTCTCCAATAAGTACAAAGATGGATTTGTCTTTGAAGTTTGGGGTAATGATATTAGGCTAGTTATGAAGGCCAAGGGTTTTGTTTGTTTTTGGATGGTTGAGCAAGATTACTGTTTGAGGTGGAAAGTCCTGAATGCAAAGAGTTTCAAAGGTGAGAAGTTGCAAGAAATCATATTAAACTTCGGCCAAAAAGATAGATAATTGCAGGTTTTAGTCCATTGGGCTATGGAGTCGTAATAGGGTTTAATTGAAACAGAAAGAGGCAAGAGTGGTCCATGGGGCAAGTCATCTATGTCTAAGGATCTCTTTAAAGTTTGATTTATGGAATGAAATGATACAATAAGAAGGGGAAATAAACAGATGCAGAACAAAGAGCAGCCCAGGATCTGGTAAGTACTTCTAAACTAGCCAGCCTTTGACATAGACTCAAGAAGAACATAAAAGCAAACTAGGATCTGGTAAGTACTTTGAAACTGGCCAGCCTTTGATACACTTTCAATAGAAAACATTTTAAAACAAAGGGAAACTTGAAGGCGAATTTTGGAGTAGAAACTAGCGGGCTGGGCTCACCACAAATCCTCTCCTAGCTTTTCTTTACTTGGTTACTTTCAAGACCAACACAAAGATAACATAGAATGGCCTAAGATCTGGTAAGTACTTTGAAACTAGCCATCTTTTAACACATTCCAATGGAAATATTCAGACAACCTTTGGAAATAAAACTAGGACCAGGGCACACCATATCTTCCATAGTTCATCTCTACTTAACTAATACTGAACATAACATTCAAGAAAAATATTTAGCTAAGGAAATAAGACGAGGGAACGCCAACATTCCTATGCTTAAACTGAATTAAATCATTCTTAAATAACACAGTTTGGAAGAAAACATATAAATAAATATTTTCAGTCAGAGAAGGTTACTGATATACAGTAGGTCCTAACTCTATGCTTGCTGTTCTTTATAAGAGAAAATGAAACACAGTGAAAACAATAACTAAATAACAAGTTACAATTAGAAAAACGTCACCGTCAACATAGACCAGGATCCCATAAATCAGCTTGTATTGATGCTCCAAACCAGTTACAGCTTTAAGTCCAGTGCTTTATTTTAGCAACCATCTACACATCTCAGCCTAACTTATCTATTACAAGCAGAGCTCCAAGAGCCAGTGAATACTATTTACAATCAGAATTTTAAGCTCAAGTGTATATCAAAGTGCTGCAACCAACAGTTTCTCATCTTCTACAGAAGTATTTATAGAAGGATGAGGAGGTGAGATCTGATAAAAGATCTCTCAAGGAAATTAATACAGATTCGAGACTTCTGGGCCTTTTGAGGGGCTCGATGAAGAAGTTTATAGGTGGTTCTCTGTATTAATTGTTTCACAATTAATATCAAAGCTCGATGGGAGCTTTATTTGACTTTGAGGCTCTGCGTAATGTTTGGAGTAACTCTGCATATATTTCTGCATTTATTTCCTTGCAGAAGTAACTCCCTGGCTACGTTGAGGAAAAATATCTGATTCTGCAATAAGTTCAGCCTCTGTTTGAATGCTTTAAGGCAACAGGTGGCGCTTATGGTAGCTGAGGAATCAATTTTCCTCAAATGTGGCGGTGGAGGGCTGCCTGTATGTTTAAACACTTATGATTTCTTTTAATTGTGTTTTAATTCTGGGAATTAGGCTTTTGATAAGCATTCTTAGCCGTAATTCCAAAATCCGTCTTCAATCTTCATTCTGCTGTGCTATGTCTTCAAAACTGATAATCTTTAACTGTGTTTCTTAATAAAGCAGTGTCTTGTCGATGTGCAGGGCCACGCAGGTCCTTTAAAGGCATCAATGCCCATGAAGCATTGATAAAACGTTGATTCTGACCCGTGGATGGCTTCTCTTTAATAAATCGAGAGCGCAGGAAACGTCTTTCCGGCCCTCGGATTTTCTTCATAATACAATGGAAAACCATTAAAACACCTGTAAAAGACAAAAAATAATTAAGAAATCCTGCGTTTTAGGTTTAACTGCTTTAGAAGGCGGGAACGAGCGTGGCCGTTGGATGAAAGCATCCAACGGTGGAGATCTGCGTAGAAAGGCAAAAAGAAGAGCAGAAGAAGAATAAGGCGGAGCGATTTTTGCACCGTCCGATCTGGATACGTGGACGGTCCGGATTCAATTGGAGGATCGCAATTGGGGATCGTAACTAGGGGTGGCGAGCAAATGGAGCGATTGAAACATGCGATGCGACGAAGCGCAGGCCGTCGATCTAAGATTAGATCAATGGTGGAAAATAAATCGGGGGGAAAGGCCGATCGGGGGAACAAAAAAATGCATGTGATGGAGATTTGCGATGCGAGTTTGCGCAGACCATTGATCTGAGGATCAGATCAACGGGGGAAAGTGAATCGGGGAAAGGCCGATCGGCGGGAGAAACAAGTGGATGCGATGTAAAAATGCGATGCGATTTCAAAACTACGATGTGATGGAGCACTGGCCGCTTGATCGACTGTTGATCAACGACGGGGATTTGTTTTAGAATGAGCTGGCGGAAAAACCTTTGCGATATATGAAAACTCAAACTTTGGAATAAAACAAAGGTTTTATGGGGTGGAAAATATATATATGGTGGACAGGCGCCCGAATGTGGGGCCTTTGGTCTTTAAGAAATGTGATATGCCTGGGGCGTATAAAACAAAAGGGCCAATCACAATCGGGCCATCGGGCCTGGTCTTTCAATCAACCCATTGTATTTTTCTCCGATTGCGATTGCGCGATCGATCTTTTTAATCTACCCATTGAAATATTTGACACATGACTTTAGTTTTTTAGATTAAACTTTGGGAAAGTGGGTTTTAAGACTTTACAAAGAAAAAAGAAAGATCGGAGGCGGAATTTTTACAAGGTTTTATGGTTTATATGAGAAATAATATAATCGGGGGTTTTATAACAGAAATGCTTAATCACATCAGAACTTTTTGGAACATGGCAAAGACTTGCACTTTTTGAAATTTTGTGATGCGATAAGCGTCGTGAGGGGCTTAGCACCTGGCTCTAGTGTGTGGGCATGTGGGGGAAGTGGTTAGGACTTAGCCCAAGGGGCTTAAGTCCATAGTAATAAAACTTTTTTCTTTATGAAATTTTCAATGTTTTCAATGGATTTTGGGGGTTTCGGTAAGGTTAAAGAGTGAGTCTTTAACTTTGTAAAAGTGATTTTCATGAGGGGAAGAAGAGAAATCATGAAAACAAAGGAGTTTTGTGGAGAAAAAGGGGAGCAAATGAAGGTTTGAGAAGGGGGAAAAATGATGGTTTTTTAGCAGTTACTTCTCATGAAATCAACAGAATTTCTGAGTATAAAATGGGAACAACAATGAATATTTTGGACAGAGGCATAAGGCCTTCAAGAGTCTTCAAGGGCCAACACTTTTTAGTAATAAAATTTGTTCCTTGGAGGCTCAAAAATTCTTAGCCACCTTTTTTTATAATCAAATATTATAGGTGGCTAACAGGTGGCGTAGCCAGGGGACTAGTCTCTGCATGCGTAGCACCACTTTCATTTAGATCAGGTGAATTCATCAGAGGACTATACATTGATTTATCCCCCTCTTGATTGACCCGGTAGTATTTACCGCTTTGTGTCATGCTTCTGCTTTAATCGGAGGTCATTCACTCAGTGTGGCCACACAAAACACCCTTTTCACACAATAACATCTTAATCATCAGCATAAAAGTTTGTAAGAACTTACCCATAAATCCTTTGAAAAACCTTTGTTTAGCTTCAGAGTAGGACACAAACTAATCAACTACAAATTCAGTTACAAATCCACCCAAGACGCTATCAACCCAATGGTCTATAATCCGGGTAATAGAATTATTAGTCCTTTCCAATTGTTGAATTAATTTAGGGTTCCACTACTTGACCTGATCTTCCTTACAATAGGTTTGGAATTCCTCCAACCTTGTCAACCACACTTGTAACTCATGTGTAAAAGTTACGAAAAATATCTCATGCACCTCCGTAAAAATATACTTATTCGTCCACTCTTCTGCAAACAGCTTCTTACTTCTATTTTCTTTTAGGGAAAATTCCCGAATTTGTTTTTCAAACCAATCCTCAAGTTCAGGTTTTAATGGATGCCAATGACCTCGTGGCATCACCCAATCTCTCTCAAAATGCTCCTGGTCCCAGCAATGGAACCAATTGTTGGCTTGAGGGGTTTCTTTAAAGTGGGTCGGTATTTTAATTGCAATTGGTTTCTTTATTCCTTTCATTTACATAACATGGCATTGAATTATAGTCATCCTATTGCATTACATCATGCATTCATCTTGTTGCCAAGCATACACTGATCGTAGACCTAGCCTTGCATTTTCTCTACGTTGCATGCCACTGCATGAGCCTTCATGAACCTGGAGCCTTCACACCTTTGGTGTTATGACTCTATTTCTCACACCTATTTCACATGCTCAAACCTTAAAGGGATAGATTTTACCTCTTCACACATGCTCAAACCTTAAAGGGATAACTTTTACCTCTTCGCACATGTTGAAACCCTAGAAGATCTTCCCTAGTCACATTTCCCTAATATTAAAACCCTAATCTAATGATTTTGTTTGGGTGTGATGGTTACTCAAAGAGGTAGCTTATCTTAGAACCGGTCATCAAAGTTACATCTTGAACATATTTCTTATGATTCTAATTCATTAGCAAGGAAAATACGAACAAGTTGTTTGTGGGAAACCCTAATCAGTTTGAATTACCTATACCCATAACCTGAATCTTGTGCTTAGCATTACCTTGAATATCTCATTAACTTGTTTTCATGGTTCACTTGTTAACTGGATATGACATGTGGAAGCTTGGCATGAGGGAAAACCTAAACCAGAATATATTTTAGTTTCTGTCAAATAAGAAACAAACTCCCTTGATCGTAAAATAATTCGGGATCCCTCATCCACCCTGGAGTAATAAACACCCAATAATAAGTTCCAATTTTCACATAAAAGAAACTAAAATTAAATAAAGGGTAAAGAATTGAGAAAGGCTTCCTGTGTAGAGAGGTGATTCAACGACTCCATCAGGGTAATGACCAGGCTTGCTTGCAGCAAAGCAACATTTGTAATTTCTTGAAGTGACTCCGTCAGGGTATTGTTTAGGCCTGCTGGCAGTGGAGCAACACTAAAAACCTATTTTTAAAATTTTTTGAATACTATAAGCCCTTTGCCTCATTCTTTGCATCATCATTAACAAATAGCATGCGTGAACTTCTAATTAGGTGTCGACTCACTAGCAGGACGAAGCTGAGACACAAAGAGAAGGCATATTTGTAAAGGTCAAGGTAATGCAAGAGGTACCCATAGTGATTGTTTGATATTTCCTTGCATCATTATCCAGACTCGAAATGATATAGGGATGTTGGAAGAGATGTTGGATTCTACCAGTAGTTCGCCAATTGTTGTAGCCGCTACAATATCACCCAAATGTTTTGTGCATATCAAAAATTTTGGGCCCTCCTTCCACTCACCTCAGGCCAATAGGGTTGTTATTGAGTGTTAGATTAGTCAATCTCCCCATAACCTGTCCCCGCCAAACCCTATTGACGCACTCACATGCAATGCATATTGCATTCATTCATCATGTTTTATCTCACATATCCTTGTGATTGCATTAGGGTTTTAGGGAATTCGTTGCTTTATTTATGCATTATAAATATGCACCTACAAGAATTTTTCTTTACTGGGTGCACTGTAACAAAACCAAGACACTTTGTGAATGTCCAAGTTCAAAGAGTCCCCTCTCACAAACCCTATGTCATCATGATCAAGGATCCAACCTTGCTTTGAACTAATCGTCACTCTCAAGAATGTATCTCCACTTCAAGGCACTCACATTATAATCGCCTCATCACCATGGGTAGCACATAATGTCAAAGTTGCTTACAATTAGTAGTCCCATTAAAGTGCCCAAATGTTGAGCTGATTTTTGGATTTGAGAATCTCTTATTCCACCCACATAATTTAGTTGTAATTATATTATTACCTCCAATTGTATTAAATGGATTCTTTTCAATGTTCAATTATTTATTCCATTTTCTTTGTAGGGATTTGGAGCCACATTAGGCACATATTAAATGAAGAAGGATGAAATTGTTAGGTTGAAAATACACTAATTATTGAGGAAAGATTATCTAATAATATAAAATATTGACTTCATGGGGATACACAAGAACATTATGGGTGAATACCATAAATTCTATAGACATATTTTTTCTCTACCACAATAGTAGAAAAGAAAAATGGGTTTTGGAGATTGTCGAAGTCATTAAGGAATCAACCTATCTGACCCCTCTAGAAGAAAAGGCTGAAAAAAATTTGCGTGGCACGTTGTAGAGTGAACACACTTAGAGGGCGATGTAAGCAATGACATGATGTAAGTAGAGCCAGTGCTCCAATGATTAGAAGCACTCGAATGTTGCATACCCGTTAGAAGGGAAAATAGGTATCACCTTGTGGTTATCATTCATCAAGATTCCTGAATGTGTATATTATCTCACTTAATGCAAGATGACATAAGCAATACTCTAAACAGCACCGCTCAAATGTCATGAAGACAGAGAGTTTAATTTTCACACATTCTTCTAAGAAGAATGTGCTAAGTTTCAAGATACAAGGTTTAGTGCTTTTCTATAATAATGATTGAAATCAAAGTAATTTAGGGCCTCTAGACTATGTGATATGCACTATATCGAAAGGAATTCATATAAATAACATTCAGAAGACATGTTGGAGTGCGAATGTTTCTTAGATGATCAATGTGAAGAACCAACAAGACTAGGTAAAGTGCCTTCTCTACAACTCACACTTCTGAATATGACTTGGACAGGTTCATTTTTCCAGGTTCAACGTTCTAAGTCACAAAATCACATTCTAGTTTTTGCGATGACACCCAGAAACACAATCAATCTAGAATTTGTGATTATGCAACTTCCATAGGCCGCAATATTATCTAGAGTCACCAAATCACATTTCACAGCCTCAAACATATGGATAGGAAGTGTGTTCTTCCCTCCACTACGACTATGCGACCTCTCCCGGTCACTAGGTCAAAAAATCGTGCCTAAGAAAGCTAATAGCCAGTGCGATCCATCCTCTTCAACGAATGTAAAACCACTCATGATATGGATGTGGATACAAACAGATACTCACTTCACAACCGCACAAGGTAATAAGGTTTTATACATGGAAGAGTTAGATTGACGAATAAAGAAGGCACTGTCCAAAGTTAGTGCATTATGGGTTGTGCAGAAGGAAAACAAGGATATTTCCTCTATTGGAAGGGGGAGGGGGGATTTCAATTCCTTTATGAATACAGTTGGAGGAGGAGCAAAATGGGTGTTTAACAAACTGAAGTGAAAACTGCCCAAATCATTACCAGATTTTTTATGGGATTATTTTCTCCCAAAGAAAATTATATCACTCATGACACATTTATATATTTCACGAATTATATAGCGAGGTTATATGATGGTTTCCAAACACCCTAACGTAACATAAAAAATGGATTTGTAGAATTATATTTCATGGAGAGAGTATGAGGACATGTTGGCTCAAGTTGCATGAAATACATGCGTTGGAAGAATTTTATCAAGTGCCATTTCCCGAGCTGCATGAAGTAATTTGTTGAGTGACTAAAAAATACCAATGCCCATGAAAAACCATTAAAGACTAAAAATTGTTTCTTTGAAAGGTCCTTTTTTCTGCATAATCACACTGCAGTGCCAAGTCTGTCATATTGTTTGGGTAATAGAACAAATGATACAAATTCAAGAAGTATTTTGCAGTGGCTCATGAATACAACGAAAAGAGAAGCATTCGTTCACTTCCATAAACATGGCACAAGAGGCATAATGGTGAGTGTTGGTGCAAGGTACAGGCTCAAGAAGCAGGCATGCTAACCCTGGATTTCATAAATGCACCATGCGTCCACAAATGATATTCAAATGAAGACAAAAGAAGCATGAAATTACAGACATGAAACATAAGAAAGTGTACATTTTTGGAGTGAACAAAAGTAGCCTTATGAAATGCAATGGCGCTACAAGAGGTTATAACTAAGTAGCCTTATGAAATGCAAATGGCGCTAAGATTAGCTAGAAGAATATGAATCATTACCTCTAGAACTTGCGTCATCGCCATTACAAGGTTGCCATTTCCCTTGGCACATAGCACACTGTTAGAACTCAGTTACAACCTCCCCTACCCTTAAACCTATGCCATGCAAGTGACCCAATATTCACGATTTGTGCCAACGTACTGTAGGAAGACAGGTTAATGAATAAGAAGTGGTGTTGAGTGTTTTTCATGTGCAAAACATTGACAAAGGGGATGCTCACATGAAAGGGAGTGTAATACCATGCAATAGGAACCACAATGGATGACACATGGATCAATCATTACATAAATTGGATTGTAAGTTCATATGGTGCTCCAGCACATGTCATAACTTTAGGAAACAATATTTATAAAAGGAGTGTGTCAAAATTCAAATTATGGGTAATGCCTTGCATTGGATCAATAAATGCAACAATAATACCAATGCCATTCCAACGGTGATGTGGCGACGTACTAAAATGCAAGGGCAAGCTAAGGCATCAAACAACACCATGAAAGCAATCGAAAATGATATATTATAAGGGAGCATGTGTGCGATAATGGGCATGTTAAAGGTTGTGAGATACCATTCTGATAATGCTATAATATTACATATGTGATAATGGAACCAAAAAAGGATGAGCCTAGTAGATTGAAATATGGAAGAAGATGATTGTTATGAGTGTGGATGCTCTATCGAAAGCGATGGAACACGAAATTCAAGAACGTAACAAGGACATCATAAAGACTCGTGAAGATAAACGTTTTTTCCGCAAGAAAACTTATTCATTGTTGTAAAAATGTTATTTTATCATTTGGGATCCCAAAGGTGACCTAAAAGATGAAGGGTAAATTTGGAAGCTGAAAATTCATGAGGTAGTCTAAAGGTCATAGGAGAAGGTGAAATGTCACTATCCTTATTCTATAAATGTAACTTCATGTCTCAAGAAAAAGAGAGGGAGGAATTTCGCACTTGAGTTGATGCTAGGATTAAATAGATGATTTGTGCTTGAGATCTACAGGCACTCAACTCTTAGCAACTAGTAGAGTGAATTGTAGTGAGGCTAGGTTTAGCATTGGGAAATGATATAAGTAGCCCATGTTCCACTGTTGGGTTTTTACCTGTTGCAATATATGTACTTGAAGTTGCAACAAAATTAATAAGATGTTTTCCATGTTCAGGATTGATTCCCATTCTTACTCATGGTGGTTGTATTGGTTGTCTGATATTTTCACTGTATTTGTATATGTGCTTTCATATACACAATATGTTATGGACTGATTCATAATTGTTGCATGTATGCTTTTCTTTCAAATCCGTGTTTACTTATTGCTCGCCATGTCTGTGATCTATTGTGAACTAGTTTTCAAGTAACTTCTGGCATGTTCTTGCTCATGTATGTCTGATTGGGTTTTGGCTCAGTGATCCCTCTCATGGAATACCCCTTCATATTGTTTCTAAGATTTGTTTATACCTCTTTTTGTAGTTTTTCAATATTGGATTGATTTTGTTTCACTTTCTAGGAATTTAATTCTTGTCCCCACTCTGACACCTTCTCATTTGACAGCCAAGAGCAGAAAAAATCATGGTGGAAGTCGGGCCCACATACCAGATGGTGCTCCTATCCCAAATAGTGTGAGGTCTAATTGGGACTTCACACCAGGGATACCCCCTAGTTGCTGGAGATACATTCCAGACCATCAAAACCATCCTGAATTCCTTCTCCAATGAATCAGGTTCCCAAAGGAAAACCTCTTGTTGGATGTTATCCTTAAAATTCCCTATGAAGACATCAATCATATGCTCCTCTCGAATATTTTTTACCCTGATATTCAATTTTTGGAAGTCCTCAATGTGCTCTGCCATTGAACCCTTTTGTTTCAGATTTATCAATTGGCTAAAGAATTTGTTTCTTTTTGTATCCTCATAATGTACTATCATTTCCTCCGTAAAAATTAACCAAGTGACAAGTGGTTTACGAGAAAAAATCCATCAATACCATACAAACTTATTGGGTTCAAAATATAAAGTTGACATTCATACCTTTTGTGAGTGTTGCACATCATGGAAATCAAAATATTGCTCCATATGTAGTATCCATGTTACTAGATCCTTGCCATCAAACTTCCTCATATCTATCTTTGGAATGTGGTAGTTCTTAAACCCAACATTGGAGTCTCTAAAATCACAATTCATATTCCTTTTTTCCTCATCATTATTTTCATGGATTGCATTGTCACCACTGTGAAGCCTTTCTTCTAGCAACTTTTCCAAATCTTCCTTCAACCCCTCTATCTTGACATTCATCGTTGCTTCCGTGTCTTCTTTCAAACCATCATTAAAAACTCCTATTTCCCTTTTTATACCATCTATCTCAACATTCATCATGGATTTCAATTCTTTTTTTTTTTACTTTTTGCGAGAACGAAGTTTGTTGCACTTGGTCTCACAATTTTGATATATCATGCTACAGTTCTTCCTCTTCTTCATGTGTCATGGAAGAGGTTTCAGGTTGCCTACTAGGTGTGCCCATTTTTTTTTGAAGAATTTTTGAATCAAATGATGATATATATGCTTCAATATGCTCTTTAAATCACTTCAAACTAATTTTTCAAACAAAGTTATGCAAAATTTTAAAAAATACACACCTTTTTCTTTATTTTTAGGAGCTAGATATTGAAACTATTTTATCTCTGTAATTTTGGATCTCCAAGATCTAAAATTTCGTCCTACAGTATCCCTTTGAGTCTTCTTTCCAACTCCACAAGTCAGACCAATATTGGATTCGCAAATAAATATTTATTCCCAATCTCCCACGATGGCCTAATTATAGATTAGTTCAGTAGATCGAACTTGTACGGAGTTCCATGTGTCTTTGTTTCGACCTTCGACCCTAAAAATGATACCCAAAACAATATAGTCTGTCCATTTTTAGTCACCTTTTATAAATTTCAAATCTGATTCTCAGAGAGAAAGTTATGATGATTTTCCCTAGGTCACATGTTTGAGATTGAATTCTGGAGCCTACAAAGACCCTAAGTTCCTCAGATCATATCTCTGAAAATATAGTGAACCAAGATCTGAAATTTGTATAAAAGGTTCACCAATATTTTTGCTCCACATGTTTTCAATTTCAGCTTCTAAAGCTTCATATAAAAAAACTTATAGTGAAAATTCCAATATGACCTGTTTGAAGAAGCGAAACCCTAGAATCCAAAGATTTGATACCAAATTTTATACAACCAACTCAAAGAACAAAATAAAATATATATCAACGACTTAAAAATTGTCCTCTTCGAAGGGGAAACCTCCTTTACATTACATAAATGAACAATTCTTGGATGATACAAATGATAAGACATCCTTGGTATATATAGGAGTCTGAGGGGTCACAATATAATCAAAGCCTACATAACAATAATAATGTAAGAGCACAACATTAACAATAATGGGGTTCTATGGGACACAAAAATAACAAAATGGGGGATACATGGGAACAACAATAACAATAGGGGGATACACTAACAATAAAAATCAGGCGAATACATTAGTATTACAAGGACCTAACAGAGATGCCAAAAATCAATCCTAGAATTATCAAACATGAGATCAAAAATATGAGAATGTGAAACATGATACAAAAATATTTGGTTGGTTAATCTGAGGAGAGTCGTGGCCATAGAGGAAGAAGTATAGAATTTTCTTAACATGGGATTCATCTACTTCGTTCGACTTACCAAATGGACTTCTAATCTCATTCCCATGGATAAGAAGAAGGGAAACATTAGGGTGTGCATGGATTTAAATTTTTTATTTGAATAAAGCTTATTCAAAAGAAACTCCCCCATGCCTTTTATAGATCAAACTATTAATGAGTGTGTAGGAAACAAAATATTCTCATTTATGGATGGATTTTTTGGCTATAATTAGATCCAATTCATCCTAAGGATCAACATAAAATGGCATTCATTTTTCATTGGGGAAAGTTTACATATTGTAAGATGCCTTACGGTCTTAAAAATGTTGGAGAAAATTTTGAACATGCCATGATGTACATTTTCCACGACATGAAGAATATAGTGTAGGCTTATCTTGATGAGTTGGCTTCTTGATCTCAAAAAAGAGTTGATCATCCTGCTCACCTTTGATTAATATTTGAAATATCTCAGTATTACCAGATCTAGTTGAATTACTATAAATGCATTTTTTTGCAATTTCCAGGTGATTTTTTGGTCTTTATTATGTCCAATAAATGGATTATGGTCAATCCTCTTAGGGTTGAGGAATAGTGGAATTTCACCCCTTATACAAAATTCATAAGTTTCCAAGTTTACAAGTAAATTAAATGGAGATAAACAAAGGCTATGTATGATTGTTGAGAAGGGGTACCAATTAAAATAGATGATTTTTCTTAGAGATATTTCAATGCTTTGAAAAATGCATTAATATTCCCCCCCTGCCCACTTAGTCCTCCATACTATAGTAGAGATTTTCTATTACATCTTGTAGCAAAAAAATAAACTATTGGTATGGCTTTAGTTTAGGAAGATGAATACCTCAAGGAACATGTCCTATATTAGCTAAGTTGATGCTTTTTAGGTCTCAAAATCAATTTTCTTCATGTGGAAAAGAAAGATTTATTCTCTTGAAAAAGACCATTGTTATTTTTTATGTCAATCCAATCCAGTTTGTATCAAATAGGTAGGTCACAGGGGTTGGGGGATTCAATATGTGGATTTTGATATTACAAGAACTTGATCTTGAGTTCGCATAAGAAAAATCCAAGAAAAATCTAGTCTTTATAGAGCTTATCTTGGATTTTCCTTGACAGGATGAGAATACCTATGAAATAGAATCGCTTTAATATGAGAATTTTTTTTCTCATATATTTTAGCAATCCTTTAGACTCTAAAGTTACATCCCTATACATCCTTTCTTGCAAGATGATATACATCATTTTAAATATCTATGCAAGGACTACCTTATCATCAGTGACACTTTGTATTGTTAAGGTATAGATTCAATTTTGAGTTTTTTTCTAACTCACAAGGAAGCATAGAAGCTTTTAATGATTTACATATTGGAGCATGTGGTGGAAATCTATCAAGGTTGAAAACAACCCAAAATCAATTGTGTAGGATAATTTTAGCCATATATCTTTAAATATTATATCGAAGTCGTAAAAAAGTGTCATCCATGCTAGAGCTATACAAGAAAAATTCATGTGCATCCTATTTGTCTTCTCCTTATCATCATCGTTGAGCCTTTGACTAATTTGGGGTTGGATTTGATGACATGGAACATATCTTTTGTGGGTGGCACAAAAACATTATAGTGGACATTGAATTATTTATAAAGTGGGTAGAGGCCATTCCAAATTTCTTAAATGATGGTGAGACAACAACACTTTTTATATTTAATCAAGTTATTACTAGGTTTGGTATGCTAAGGAAGATTTCCATTGATCACATAAGTCATTTTTAGAAAAATATGATATCTAGGCTGGCATTGAAATTGGGGTTCATCAAGATCACTTGTCTCCTTACTAGCTCTAATCAAATGGTTAAGTGGAGGTAGTTAATAAATCCTTATATACCATTTTATAGAGCATGATAATGAAAACAAGTCCAACTGACATATATTTATTTATCCAATTCTGTAGGAATATCAAACCATATAAGTAAAGAATGATATGGGGTGTACTCCTTTCCAACTCATTCACAGAGTGGAAGTGGTTCTCCATATTGAATGCAAGATTCCTTCATTGGAGTTAGTAGTCATGTTCCTACCTGAAACATTAAGCCTTAAAGAGTCTCTTTCTAATTTAGAGCACATTGATGAGTAACATCAAGATGTCACAATAAATAATAAGGCACATAAGAAGCATGATAAGAATTAATATGCTCAGTCTATCCACTCTAATATATTTTCTAAGGGAGATCTAGTTCTAGTACAAGATCAAGGTAAGGACACATTAGGGGTAGGTAAATTCAAGTCATGTGGTATAGGTCGTACATAGTAAAGTGTTTACTTAAGAAAGGATCTTATGAACATAAGGAATATGATGGAAATATGATGAGTGAACCTAGAAATGGGCTCAATATTAATAAATACCATGCTTGAGGTGCAATGCTAAAGTGTTTTTCCATTGTAATTATTGTACATTTGTAATTATGTAGTTTTAGACTTGTTTTTGTTTTTATTTGGTTTTCTTATCATGATTTCAATGTTGTTCAAAGATGTTGACAAATGATCCAACTTTCATAGTGTTCACTTATGGTGCTTGTTGTCACACTTGAAGTCTATATTCCAGTAATTGGGTAATTTATTTTCCCACGTGAACACTTATCTTGCACTCTTCCCTTGCATTTAGCATATGAATGTTCCAAGTGATAAAACTAGTTTACTTGCTCACAAAACTAATTTCCTCCATTTCATTCCAATATTATTTTATTCTTTTCCACATTTTTATAATATGAAAAAGGCAAAAAATCAAATATGTTAAAAATTCGAGGTTGGAAAGAAGTGAGATTTTGGTATATTTATGGTAGTAGTATTTTGTTATGTCACCCTTGAACAAAGCACATATTGAGTCTATTGTATCATATGTCTTGGGTTTTACACTTTACCTACGAAGATGAACCTTGTTTATTGAGTCTTCACTCCTATTACTAGTTACTCTTCCCATCACCATGAAGAGTATGTTGATGCCTCCTTTGTCACAAACTTATTTCATTGTTTTTTCTTGAGTCAATGCTACCAAATCACATTATGTGTCATGATTTTATTCAAGGGAATTTTTAGCATGTGTCAACCATTCCATATTTTATCATGTCTTATTATGTTATCCTTCCCATTTTTCAAGTCACTTTTAGCATCAACGAGATTTTGTATCTTTTGCGCATACTTGTATGAAACGTATCCATTGGACTATTGCTGAAGGGTCATCTCTTATCAATGAAAATACATTAATTTGAGATATTTACCTAGAGTATTACCTTGATCCTATTAGAATCATGGATAGGTTACCTATCATTTAGCAAAATACATTCGTCATTGGTCACTGAAAAATTAATTTGTCCTATGTTTTACATCAACAAAACTACTCACACATTGGGATTTATGCAAGATCTTGGGTTCCATTTTCCTCATTGATGAATTTTCTCAATTTATTTGATTATTAATTATTATTTAAAGGGTATTCTACATGCCATATGTCATCTGTTATGTGTAATAGATGTACCCAGTGGTGTTCCTTACGATATTTTCATCTGAGTCCTTCCAAATCATCTTCCTTCAGTTTCCTCATGTTGAATGATAGAGGATTCTTTAATGCCTTCCTACTAGTGGATTTCTTCCCATCGACTTTGGTTCATTTGATCTTGGAATGGATCTAGAGTCTCTACAATACCTTGGGACTTGTATTCATTAGTGGCAAGTCCACTTACTATTCGTAGTGGGAATATATCATTGTACCCTAATCAATAGATTCTACAAGTGTTTGAATTCAACTCATTTATTCACACTTGTTAGAATGTACTTGGTATCTTGAAACCCATTATCATCATCAATGGTTTTTCCTACAGCTGTTAAAATTATACACCAATAACTGATATCAAAACAATGATTTTCTTGTTTTACTTAAACTCATTTATTCACATGGTGTAGAATCATATATTTGGTAGATTTTTTTAATGCCTTTGTCCTATCACAAAATCATCCCTTTTATGATATTTCCTGAGTTATATAATTAGACAATACCACTCCTATATTTGACATTTTTACTTATAGAGGAAATTTTTTTTCATTCCATATACTTTAGTTATCCTCATATATGCTAAGAGATAGATCCAATATGTATTTACTCATGGTTATAATTTTCTCTGACATGGATCCACTATGTATCCTCTTTGTGTCCAGGGTTTCTTCTCTTGTATATATGCATGGATCCATTGTGTATTAATTCTTTGTTCCACGATCATTATTTATCTATACTTCATGGACCCATGGTGTACTTGATTTCATGGCCATGTTTCTCTTCACTTGAGCATGGGTATGCCCACCTTGGGAAGTGAGTTATTTCTAAGTTGGTTTCTTTTATGAAGGTGCCCTTTAGGTCTGTTTCGTAGTGAACTCTTCTTGGGAACACTTGATAAATCCTCCATGATTTAATATAGTGTACTTTTTCCATCAAATTTCCTTCTAACCTCACACATTATGGGGTGTTTTTTATAGCATAATTTTCCACCTACTAGATTCTATAACCTGACCTTATCATCCCTTAAATTTGCAAAAAACCATCCTTCCTAGAACTCTTTTAAGCCAAATTTTTAGTTCATATGTGTGGTTTATATAAGATAAAAATGTGTACATACATGAATTCTCTTGAATCAAAGTGCATAAATACACTTTTTCCCCTCAAGAAATACATGTATATCTATATTTTGCACTAAAAAATCAAAAGTGCAAGTAATAACATGCATTTGGGTTAAGTTTATAGATTTTACTAAGGATCCACCTCTTGTATCCTATTCCTAATTACCTCAAACAATTTTCAGGAGTATTTAATTTATCCTATCGTGGAGGATAAGGAGGAGGGAATAAAAGAACCCTTATGCTAACTAATTCCTCTCTGCAAGTCTACTAATTCTTCTTGAGTTTTTAAGTTTCCCCTTCCAGTCAAAAAATCTTGTTTATTTACCAAGTATCTTAAATCCTCTTGCATTGGAAAAAATGTATTTCTCTTTCATCTCGTTGTGTGGATAAGTGGAAACAACTGAAGTTGAGATTTAGTGGTCCAAGAAGAGGGATCTAAAAAGTGGTTCCATGTAGAGTTCGTAGCAAAGAACCATGTGACAGCTACTCTTGTATTATTATTTTGAATAATAATAGAGAAATAATTTCTCTCACCCCAAATTTACTTGTTATATTGTGTTCTAACTTACTCAATTACATTGAATTGGTTATATTTACTTATCTGGTTCCAAATGATTAGAATGGTTAAGATTTGTCATTTATATTTATGTCACTCATTTCTTATTCTTTCTTGTGTGTATGATTATGAATAAGGTTATGGAACAAAGCTTTGGAGTGAGAGGACTTTCCAATGAGGATCTTCTCTAATTAATAATTGACCAAGTAAGTATTCATTGTCATTTAATAGGTTATAATGATGAATATGTATTTACTATTATAGGATTATTGCGTACTTTCTCTTTGTTTTCTCTATTTTGAATTATAACCTTAGTCATAAGAAATTTTCTAAAAACATGGGGATAAAAAAGAAACTCAAATTACACATTTTTTCACTAATTTGTTATGTTAAAAAAAAAAATTATCAACAAACATCTATTTGAACATTAAATTTAAAACTCGATAATGTTAAGTAATAATTGGAACATATTAGGGGTTGCAGTTGCGAGATCCTTAGATTTTGGAACATCACAAAGGATTTGCCTCATTGACCAATACCTTATCATGTTCATCCATAAAGGAGGTTTTAAATTGTAAAAAATAAATTCAATATATTATAGGTATTTGATGGGGAGTGATGTGGTCTCATGGTGGTTTATAGGTATTAAAGGGTATAAAAATGGGTATTTAGTAAAAATAGTGGTTATTTTTAGGATAAATATGATGTATATTGGATCACTATATTATTTTTTCATCTATATTGATTCTTTTAGAGTGAAAAAAATGGAGAAATCAACTTACATGGTCATTTTAATGGTGGTCCTAGTTAGGAATATTAAGGGTGAACATTTTTGGATCCATCTTGAGGCCTTAAATGAAAAATTCTTTGTGGTCTCAAACTTACTATGTATCGCTATTCCATATTATACACATAAATACCTTTCCAATGTCACAAGAATCACCTCAATAAGAGCTTGAATGAGAAAGTTATGCCTCCTGCAAGTTGACCTACCTAATTTATCACCATGGTATGAGTGGATGCCATGTAAAACCCCTTACTCAGACATGTGTGATTAACCACTTATGGATTTTTAAAAATTATCTAAAAGTTCTAAGAAACTTATCACTAGTCTAGGGTTGAGGAAGTCAAACCTTACACTTCTATGGCTATCAAGCTATGTTAAAGATAGGGTTGATAGGAGTTCCATTCTATACTATTTTAAATTTTTTATATAGTTGAGTAGATCAATTTGGAGTGGGAAGATAGAGAAAACATATAAGGGGTTAAATATTTGTAGCAATCATATAGGCCATAGGACTTAGGTAACTCCATAGAGAGTACCTCTTTCTTTGTACTTAAATATTTTCCATACCAAAGAAAAGAAAGTAGAGAATTATCACCTTCTAGCTATGATTTATCCCATAAGGGTTTCACAATGTAAAACTTTGTGTCTATTGTGGATGGTGTGTGTATTCACTTATTTTATATTTCTCACATTTCATCTATTTCAAATAATTAATCAGAAAAATAGTTAACTAAGGAATCTCAAATGTAAGGAATTTATTTAACTATAAATATTTCAATAATTTTATTAGAGTTGTTGTCAAAAAATATTATAGTTGAATATCCACTAGAATAGTTTAATATAGATAAAAATATATATTGAAAGGGGGATTCTACAAAAATATTTTGGAATTTTTTTATCAATATCTAGTGAGATTAGCAGAATTCTTAAATATACCATAAATGTGGGAACTATGAAATAAGTTGACTAAGTGGAGACCTTGTCTAGAACATTCACCATCATTATATTTACTCTCTACCTTTTCAAATTGATAAAAACAAACTAAGAGTTGCATATCGGTGCCATTCATGTCATGGTTATAAAATTGTTCTTTGCTCACATAAAATCTGTGTGAGAAGTTGTGTTGTTAGTATTATATCATTCATTTTATCTTCCATATATGGTATGTTTCTAGTATGAATCATAATACCACCTCAAGGAACCAAACTATATGGATTAGTGTCATGAGAGGATGTGTCTATTCAGATAAGTCATATATATGGGTTTGGTCTAGCTTAGGCCCATAACATTCACCCAAAGGGCTATCTAAGAGCTATGTTAATGCAAAAAATACCATGAGAGAAGTATTTTGAGATGGGTCACCTATAATGATTTGTTCTATCTTTTATTACTATAAATATTTTCTATATATCCCAAACCCTAACCACTTAATAAGCATGCATTAATGATGCTACATCCACTACCTAGTGGACCTTATTTAATGAAGCCACCTAACATATATTGATTACACTCACTAACTTCTTAGTGGACCTTGTTTAATAAACATGAAAATTATACAAGTATCAACATATTCCCTTAACTAGGGGACTTAGGGTGGCACCATAACAACATGTTAGGGTCTTGGTTTTTTATTGCAACTATAATTATATTGGTTCCTTTGCATTTCACTTAATTCTATCTTATTTTTAGGTGTTATTGTATTTCTAACTATTTTTTTCTGGTTAATTTTAGTTCTTCTTGTATCCTTTAAGGTATTGTTCCTACACATTAGCCTTATCAATAATCTTGGATTTGAAAAACATCACTTGTATCCTAAGGTGTACTATGTGAAAATTTACCAAATACTTAATAAGATGTTTGTGATTCTTAAGAATATTTGTAGCTAAATTTATTTCTTTTAGAACTCTAGAGTGAGTTCTTGCATTATTCGTCCTTGTCTCTATTTCAAGTAAATATATCTTATATATTGTTCCTCCCCATATATATTAGGATAAAAATGTCACTTAATCATTTCCCTAAACAACCTCTGACTTTTCACTGGAGGTTCATTTATGAGCCTTCTAATAATGGCATCTCTTTTCCACCATGTCAAATCATGAACTAAGCTTCAAATGAGAGAAAATGTCTGCATTTCCTGCTTGTGTATAGTAAAATATAATTCTAACTATTACAACCATTGGTTTAATTTCAATAAATTTAGTTTATCTACATTAGTTCTAATCTTTGCCTCTGCTTTGAATGATAGTCAATTTTTGTTGCTTTCCTCTCTCTTTATTTACTCTATCCACATTATGTACTTTCTCACCTCCACCTTCTTCATCTAAACTAGAGATAGACTCTTGAATCATCTTCTTCTTCTCGTGTACGAATGTGACAACTAGGTCATAAGCAACATTATTCATATAAGTCACGTTATGCACCATTTGAGACATATCCATGGCCATTTGAGCCATCCCATTCTCAAAGTAGGTTATCCTATGTTGGGTCTCAATGGTCACTACTTTATCTGATCCATACTCTAGAATTGAATTGTTTTTCTTCCTTATTACTACCAATTTCAAGGTTAAGGTGTACTAACTCTCCACCTTCTTATAGTTTTCTCAGTTAAGTGTGACATTCATTGGTAACTCCTCCTTACAGATAAAACTATGATCTAATACTAATATGATTAATAATTATATCCCATGGCCATATAACATGTATCTTAATGTGGAATATATTAATTGTAAACAAGAAAAATGATAATAACATGTTGTGATTAAGTAGTGATTTTGATTTCTTTAACAAGCCTATGAACATGAATAAGCAACACAATCACACATACATAAATAACATAAGAAGTAACCAAGAGAAAATTTGACTTGGAGAAAACTCCAGCTTCAAAATGGATTTATTTCTCATATTATTATTAATGGAATTTTTGAAATTATAATGTTTTTTAAATTAAAAAATATTAAGGAAAATGCAAACAATAAGACTACTATGAACTAATACTTTAACCTTTGTTCAGTCAGTCTCTGTATCTTCAGAAAATATGTAGTATAAATATGATCATGGGTTCTTCGACTACTTTATTTCACTTGTCCTCCATTAAACTCCTCTTCCAAAATATATTGCTTCCATTATGAGTCTTCCTCCCAAAAAATTAGAAGGTGAACAACCTTAATAAATTTTGCATTGAATTCACTTCCAAAAAATAATTGCATTTCCCTTTTTTCCACTCTTAAGCTACCTAAATTATTAAGGGAAACACCTTCTTGAAACCTATCTTGACAAGCCAACATTATAAGCAAGAGACAATTTTTTACTTGCATAATCTACCACGTGGGGGACTCTTATTAGTTGTGGAATCATCTAAGACCATTTGATATCTCATGGGCCCTATGGTCCTTGCCACATGTTATACAATTATTAGAGGAGGGTGTTCTTGTTATTCCTTATGGGGTTTCTTTTCCTTTGAATCTAAGATCCTATGAGGATTTTCCACTTCATGGGTTGGGATAAATCTCATGGAGTCCTTAATGCAAGGGGGATCTCATAGTGTTGTTAGGTTTTTAGTTGAGAGTTGGGGATGATTCTAATAAATCCCTTAGTACTTAGGCTTATCCTCGTGTACTACCATGGCTTTAAAGAGTCATTCCTAGAGATGAATTGGAGTAGCTCCACAAAAACCCAACACTAATATGAGGGATAATGTCACTGGGTATTTTGAGGGACCTTCCCTATTATGTAGAATGGGGAAGCTCCTGATGTACCCCTAGTTCTAAGGATTGACCTCTAGTATTGTTGGTTGTACAAGGGTTTCCCTATTTTGGAACTAATCCATTAAACATCTATCATATCACTATCCACCTCATCCTCTACCACACATTCACCCCGCCACGCCATCACATGTACATCAAAGAATGAAAAACAAGTGTTGAGAAAAAAAATAATGAATATAACACTTATCCATTTGAAAATTTCAATGATCCATTTGGATCAATATAGACTTATATCAATGTCTCCATTTAGTTAATTATCAAGGCTTCATTTTAGTTAGCTAATCTAAAAGACACCCTTTGTATTTTAGAGGGCTATGAATTATGCATTTGGAACTCTGGTAGATAAGATCATTATGGTTTAATTGGGTGACATGACTATGTTATTAAAGAATATATAAGCATAATGATAAACTATGGATAATATTCTAGAAATTTAAGTAGTTCACCATCTCTTTAAACTTTTAAAAATACAATATTTTCAACAACCATATGTAAGCTCCTGAAACACATTACCTCAAAGGAGCATACATCGATAGTGAGCTTGTGCTTGAGATTGAAAATTTTTACCCTCTAAAACTATTTTTATAAGGAGATTCATTTCAATTTTATCTTGATCATCAAAGAAGTGGAATTCAAACAAAAAATTTTACTTAATCTTTCAAATATGTTAAAGAAACTATATCAAATGCATAAATTTTTCTAGTCACAATTTAGAAAAAAAAAACATCTATAACACTGTTACCAATGAAATAGGTAACCGCATTGTTACCTACTTTTTTTTGGTAGCATAAAAAACACCCAATTTTGAAAAGTGGTGATGCAGAATCACCTTTTTTTTTAGCACATTTTTGACACTCTAATATTTTTATTTATGAAGTATGAATATTTGTTTTAAAATGTTAGTGATTTTCATGCTAATTCTGAAACGTATTGATGCAGCATCAGTTTTTTTTTTTTTAGAGTAGTGATTTTCATGCTAATTTTGAAACGTATTGATGCAGCATCAACCTTTTTTTTTAGAGTGGTGATTTTCAAGTTGGTAATAAAACACAAAACTTATATATATATATATATATATATATATATATATATATATATATATATATATATAGATATATATATATATAACCAATAAAAATGTAAAAAAAAAAACAAAATTAACTCATAAAAATAAAAAAATTTAAACAAAAATAAATAAATAAATAACAAAAATATTCGACAATTATATCAAAAGAAATGACAAAATTTGAAAAAAAAACACATAATTTAAAGAAAAAAACAAAAACTAACAAAAAAAAAAAAATATTTTTTAAAAACATCAAAAACATTTTTTTCTATGTTATTAAAAAAAAACATATAATTTAAAAAAAAAAAAAAAAAAAAATTAAAAATAATTTAAATTACAAAATTAAAATTTAGATAAAAAAAATAAAATACAAAAAAGAAAAAATTAAATTTAAAAATTTAAATTAAAAAAATAATAATAACAAGAAAAAAAATACAAATTTCAAAATAACAAACAAAACAAGTTAAAAAAAAAAACAAAATTTAAAATTGAAAAAGAAAATTAAAATAAAAGAATTAAAATAAAAAAAAATATCATTAGAAAACAAAAAAAAATGAAAAAAGCATGTGCAAATAATTAAAAAACAAATATCCATAAATTTACTGTTTTTTTTAAATGAAACAATTTTAAAATTTTAAAAATGAAAAACTAAATAAACTAAAAGATTAAAAAATTAAATTAAATTAAATTAAAATTTAATAAATTTTATGAATAAATTTTAAATTTTCAAAAATAATTAATCAAAAATATTAAATTTAAAAAAAAAAAACAAATTAAATTTAAAATAAAAAAATTGAATTAAAAAAAAAAAAATTTAAATTTTTTGAATTTAAAAAAATAAATAAATAAATTAAAAAATAAAAAATAAATAAAATAAAATAAAATTTTGATCGTGGTGGTGCCACCAATCGGCCTCCCGCCCAGGTGGCGGTGGACCGCCCAGCGGCCGACCTCCGCTGCGACCTGGGCGGGAGGCCGATTCCCGGAATCGGCCTCCCACCCAGCGGCCGGCCTCTGCCGCGACCTGGGCGGGAGGCCGATTGAGGGCGATTCCCAGAATCAGCCTCCCGCCCAGCGGCCAACCTCCGCTGCCACCTGGGCGGGAGGTCGATTAGCAGTGCCACCACAATCAAAAAATCCTTTTTTTTTTATTTTTTTTTTTTTAAATTCAAAAAATTTAAAATTATTTTTTTTTAAATTTAATTTTTGTATTTGAAATTTAATTTGTTTTAATTTTTTTTGTTTTTTGTTTTTTTTTTTAATTTTATTCATTTTTTTTGTTTTTAATTTTTTTTTTCTAAATTTTGTTAATAATTTTTATTAAATTTTGTATTTTTTTTTTTAATTTAATTGATTTTTTTATTTTTTATTTTCTCCTATTTTTTTTATTATTAAATTTTATGTTTAGTATTTTCATTTAATTTTTTAAAATTTAGTAAAATTTGTATTTTTTTTTTTTAAATTTATTTGAATTTAATATTTTTTTTTTAATTTTTAATTTTTTTTTTATTATTTTTTTTATTACATAAAATTTTTATATTTTTTTATTTCAATTAAAATTGTGTATTTAAAATTAAATTTTTTTTAATTAAACTTAATATTTTCAAATTAATATGTTTTTTATTTTATTTTTTATTTAATATAATTTTCTTTAATTTATTTTTTTTTAATTTTTCAATTTTAATTGATTTTTAAAGTTTTTTAACTCTTTATTTTGACAATGTATTTTTTTTTCTTTATATTTCAAAATTTATTTGTTTATTCATTTATTTATTAAAATTTAATATTTTTTTTTTTTAAATTTAATTTGTTATTTTAATATTAACATTTTTTTTTTAAAATTTAATAAAATCTAGTATACATATTTTTAATTTAAGTTCATATATATATATATATATATATATATATATATATATATATATATATATATATATATATATATATATATATATATAATTTTTTATAATTTAAATTTAATTTTTTTTTTTAAATCTATTTGTTTTTTTAATATATATTTTTTTAAATTTAATATTTTTATTGTATTTTATTTTTAATTTTTTAATTTTTAATTAATTTTTTATTTTTTTTACTTTTAATTTCAATAATGTTTTTTTTTTTAATTTTTATTTTAAAGTTTTAAATTTATTAAAATTTAATATATTTCTTTAAATTTAATTAATTAATTAATTTATTTATTTATTTTTTGAACATCTTCTTTTTCTTTTTTAAATTTAATTTCTATATTTTATTTTTTATAATTTTTTTTTTTTTAACTTGTTTTTTTTTTTTTTATTTAATATTTTATTTATTTTTAATTTCTATATATTTTGAAATTTTAATCTTTAAATTTTTTTATTTTTTTCTTAAATTTTAGTTTTTTTTAATGTTTGAATTAAACTTTTTATTTTGTTTTTATTTTTATTTTTTTATTCCTATATATTTTTAAATTTTAAGCTTTAAAATGTTTTTATTTTTTAAATTTATTTTTTTCTTAAATTTTAGGTTTTTTTAATGTTTGAATTTTAAAAATTAAAAAATGTTATTTCTATTTATAAAAATGTCAAAAATATGACACAATTTTTTTTTTTTTGTTATTCCAGCATCAACTGGTTTTGTTTTGAGGGTGTTTTTTCAATCCTTTTTTCAAGAAATGATGGTTGGAACATCAGCAGGTGTTGGATACCCTCCTCCTCCTCCTCCTCCTTAAATAATTAATTAATTAATTATTTTATATTTATATTTATTTATTTATTTTATCTTTTTTATTTTTATTTTTATTTATTTATTTATTTATTCATTCATTCATTTTTATTTATTATATATTTTTATTTTATTTATTTTATTTTATTTTATTTTATTTTTATATTTTTTATATTTTTATTTATTTATTTATTTATTTATTTATTTTTTATTTATTTATTTTTATTTTTTGAAAGTTTGATATTTTATTTATTATTTTTTAATTTTTTTAATTTTTTATTTATTTTTCTCTTTTTATTTTTATTTTTTTACTTTATTTTATTCTATTTTTATTTTTATTATTTTATTATTTTTATTTTGCTATATTTATATTTTATTTTATTTTTATATACTTATTTATTTATTTTATTATTATTATTATTATTATTATTATTATTATTTATTTATTTTTTATTTTTTAACCTCTCACTATAATTAATTAAAAAAAAAAAAATTATAACTAATAAGTTTATTAATTTATTAACTAAGTGAATAAATTTATTATTTGGTTTAATAATAGGAGGGAACTAGCCGTTACTAATTAAAAACAATTTAAATTATTAAAAAGTCAAACTAGTCGTTTAGAAAACGGCTAGTTTAAACATCTCTACATCTATTTAAGCTTATTGATTTGATTTGATCTCTCACCTAGTCCTGATGATGAACCACACTGGTTGGTTCGAAACGTGTTGACAACGTTCCATTATATGTGATTATTACCGAAAGAGATTTTACAATTTTATATGGATCACAGAAGCATATATTCTAAAAATAAGAAACAATTTTGTTTTTAGCATAATTTTATAAAATGTTGAAATTTGACCTTCAAAAAAAATCAAGTGCGTTCTAGAATACAATTTTTTTGTTTTTGTGGTGTTTTTTCATGTTTTTTGAGTCTTTTTGGGCTAGAGTTCTCGTTTTGAGGTCAGGTTACCTATTTCATCGATAACAGTGTTCTATTGTTATACATTAGAGAATACTATTATCTTTTTGTTAATGTAGGAGAATCATGAGAAAATGAATTATTTTTGTGAGTTTTATTCTCAAATCTAAGTTGAGATCCTACATAAAAGCACTATTAAACTTTAGTTAAACAAGTTTCAAATATTAAGCCTTATATCATATCTTCCTACATTATACTATATGCGCCCTTTCACTAGTAAAGATGATGTTGAATCAATAGTAGCTTGGTTAGAGAAGGGAGAATTGCTTAGTGAGAGATGGGAAAATTGCTTGACCAAGTTCTACAAGCAAAAATTATAGGTTAGTCCTTTTGAAGCTATCAAAGGATCACGTGTGTTATATTGTTCAATTTTGTCTTAGCACAAAAAAACAGAGGAATGCAGTAACTTCAATAAAATTTTAATTAACAAGTGTAATATGCAATGTTGTTGCTTAGTACCTTCGTCTTATGAAAAAGTTAATTGATAGCAAGTATTGAATGCTTTAAAAATTTCATAATCTAATAATGAAACACATTTGAATACGAAGAAGGGAAGCAATAGAAGTAATTAATGGACTAGATAACCTTGGAGAAAAAAATTAAATAGGTGCATAGTTAATTTTGGATGAAACATTAGCCCCAACATCATCATTTGTTACAAAATTTAAGACTTTATTGAAATATGGAGGAGAAATTACAATAGTATCTTTATATTAAATAATGTATATATGTGATATAAATAAAATAAATAATTTTTTTAAAGCTAATTATTGATGAAACATTAGCCCCAACATCAACGTTTGTTAAAAAATTTAAGACTTTTGAAATGAGGAGAAATTACAATAGTATATTTATATTAAATAATGTATATATGTGATATAAATAAAATAAATAATTTTTTTAAAGCTAATTATTGTAACAAACTATTTGTTTAACTTTAAATTTATACTCATCCTAATTCGGCAACAAATAAATAATCTATGGTAGAATTTCTATGTTTGAAAAATCAAATTGATATGAATTATCGTATGTTGTTAATTGTGTGGAAAATAATTCATATGTAATAAACTATCTAATATAAAAAATTACAATGTCTAGTATATTAAAGTAAAATATTTAGTTACAGAAAGGCTTAAGTGTGAGTGCAAAAGGTTCCTTCTTTTTTAATAATTTTAAGTTATGATTAAAATTGTGAAGACAATCATATTATACCAACCAAGGCATGGTATTAGGCATTCAGTTTTTCTTCGAGTGAATATGAGTTTGTCTTTGACCAAAATTTTTTGGAGTTTATCCATAGGTTAGCATTGAGAATTCAATTTTTGTTATTTTTTATTATTATTTAATTTTATTTATTTGTAAAGTGATTGTTTGAGGTCTTATTATGGGTTGTTTAGTAAATTATATATCTATTAGTTACTATTTTTTTGTTTTTAGTTTTATTTCCTTTTTATTTGACTTTTTTATTTTTATTTTTTTCTATAATTTTCATTTTCATACATTATAGTTTTTTTGTCCATATTTTCAATTTAAGATGACTTATTATTAACTTAAAAATATATTTTAATAAATTTAATTAGGAATATATATATATATATATATATATATATATATATATATATATATATATATATATATATATATATATATATATATATTAATGAAAAATGAAACACACACACATATATTAGTAATCATGTTTCTTAATTTTTGGTGATGGCATTCAACAATACAATGTTTTCTTAGTTGTTTTATTTTTTACAATGAAATCTTTGTCTTTGTCTTTATATGAAAATATATAATATAGGTAAGGTTTATTGAGGAAAATGATTGAACCAAGTCCATTCAATAATAAAGATCAACAAAGGAAAAAATAGTGTAATATACAGGGTTGCTATTTTTTTTTTAATCGATTAGTTTCCATAGTTAATAGAAGCCCAAAACATAATGAAAACTGTTTTTTTTTTAGAAAATATTAATTATGAAAAAATCTAAGCATCTTTGTACGATATATGTTTATGCCTTCTTCTTACCTACAATAGTATCTTTATATTAAATAATGTATATATGTGATATAAATAAAATGTTTAACTTTAAATTTATACTCATCCTAATTCGACAACAAATAAATATTCTATGGTAGAATTTCTATGTCTGAAAAATCAAATTGATAAGAAATATCGTGTGTGATATTATATGGTAAAACTTCTATGTCTGAAAAATCAAATTGATAAGAAGTATCATGTGTGTGGTTAATTGTGTGGAAAATAATTCATATGTAATAAACATCTAATATAAAAAATTACAATGTCTAGTACATTAAAATAAAATATTTAGTTACACAAAGGCTTAAGTGTGAGTGTAAAAGATTTTTTTTTTTAAATATTTTTAACTTATGATTAAAATTGTGAAGATAATCATATTATACCTTGCAAGGCATGGTATTAGGCATTCAATTTTTCTTCTAGTGAATATTAGTTTTTCTTTGACGAAAAAAATTTACCCCTTATCCATAGGTTAACATTGAGAATTCAATATTTGTTAATTTTTATTATTATTTAATTTTATTTATTTGTAAAGTGATTGGCTGAGGTCTCATTATGAATTTTTTAGTAAATTATATTTCTATTAGTTACTAAAACACACACACACACACATATATATAATCATATTTCTTAATTTTTGGTGATTGCATTCAACAATACAATGTTTTATTAGTTGTTTTATTTTTTCCATGAAATCTTTATCTTCCGTATTTTTTAGTTTAATTAAGGTATATTTAAGCTAAGCTACAAAGTACTAGCTACTATGTAGCCCTTGTTTATTGTAGTGTTGACTAAATTTTTATTTTTTTATACTACATCATGATTTAAAATTGAATTGTAAAAATATATAATAAAGGTAAGGTTTATTGAGGAAAATGATTGAACCAAGTCCATTCAATTATAAAGATCAACAAAGGAAAAATTAGTACAATATGCAAGGTTGTTGTTTTTCTTTTTTTTTAATCGGCTAGTTTCCATAGTTAATTTATCTTATATATATTTTTAAAGATTTTAAATCACATAAAATTAGTCATCTACCAATAAAAATTTAAAAATTCAATCTTTAACAATTCAAAAAATAATTTCCAATTTAAAAAAAAAATAAGTTTAATATTTATTTTTACTAAAAATATAATAAACTTTAGAAATAAGTTCTAAAAATTTACAAATGAATTAAAATTCAAATCATTTTGATTCATACAGATCACAATAATAAAAATGATCATTTTGATTAGTTAATTAAATATGAAAAAATATCAAACTTTTTTTTTGTTTAGTATTCGCGTTGATCCAAGGATTGATGCTTCCTTTAAGTAATGACTATCTACCTCTTATCTAGAGGTGGGTTGTTTACAATGGATGCATATATTACTCAATGTTATTTATGTGTATGGTAGGTCAACCCAAGAAACGACAAGCCTACACTGCAGCGGAATACACATATGTAGAAAGAAAGAGTATTAGTAGAAACCGTACATGCATTGCAATCATAAAAGGAATGCACAATCAAATAAGTTGATTCATAACCTGTAGTGAATTTTAAATATTGAGAGGATGTTCTCCTCTATTTTTTTTATTTTTTTGATTGAAGAAATTCTATTTATGAGTAGCTTTCTTATTGTTAATACTATCAACAAGAATCTGCAAAAAAACATTTTACTCAGTGCCCACAGAAGTGAGAATTAAGTTATTATTATTATAATCTAGTACCCATAGGCTCAAGTGAAAATTAAATTATCATTATCATAATTAAAAAAAAACGTGAATTAAACCTAAATTAAGTAAAAGGAAAAGCCATGAAATAATAGAGGAAGAAAAAGTTATTTTTACTTACACCAAGATCTCCTATCCTTTCAAAGAAAACATATCATTTCAAATAAAACATATGTTTCAAAGAAAACATATATTGATGATATGTTGCATAGTAGTGAATCTCAGCTACGCAGCGAATTTACAGGTAGTTATAAAAAGCCTCATTGTATTAATATAATTTTGATCATCGGCATCTTCTCAATCTATTTTTTATCATGAGAATGTTCTCTCTTTTAAATTAGCTATAGCAAAAAACTTGTAGTTGAATACAATGAAATGTAACCCTTGCGCCTATAATCGAACATGTCGTTGTGGAGGAGTTATTGCCAGATTTTTAGAACATACCTTCAAATATGGAAAGGTGACAACAATGTATTGAGTGCTAACCTTTAAGTGTTGGTTTTGCTTCTTCAAATTTGTCCATGAATTGGACGGATTTTGTAATTTTCATAATTTGTCATTCCCTCTCTGTTGGGTATGTGTTATATTCTTTCCACGACTAGTCACGCGTGGGGGGAGGTCACTGGAGGGTGACAGTCCCGTATGTATGTTGCGCCAGGCGCAGTAGGGGGGGCAGCAACCCCCCTTGTTCGGGGTTCGAGGCAGGGCCCCGGGAAATTTTTTTTTGTCCTTATTTTTTGATGGGCGGACTTGTCCATGATTTTGTGCATGGGTTTGCACATGGTTTTGGGGCATGATGGTTTTCGGCCCTTGATATTTTGTAGATCCAGTCAAGAGAACTACGGTTATATTCTAATCCAGGGTTAATGGATTGGGGTTTATGTATGCTTCGGCATGTATATATATGTGTTGTAACAATAATAGGAATATAATGAAAAATCAAGTTTGTCATCCCGATTTGGGATCTAGGGGAAAATCTCTGTGTATAAATGTTTTATGTTTTATGCTCTCAATATTGTTTATTTTCTAATTTTAAGATTCGTTTGCAGATAATTTATGTACAGGGTTAAAACCTACATTTTGGTATCGGAGCTGTTTCGGCTTCAAGAGGACACCTTTGCTGCTAAGGGTTTTTTTTTCTCGAGCCTAAGGTAGACCCTATTCAGTGGGAGATTTGCGGGATTGATTCTTGCAGTGAAAGAAGATGGTGAGCAGTGGCAAGATAGAGATTGAGAAATTTAAATGGTCAGAGTTTTGAGTTGTGGAAGCTCAAGATGGAGGATCTGTTGGTGGATAAAGACCAATGGATCACGGTAGATCCAGGTACTAAACCAACGGCAATGTCAATTGAAGACTAGAAAAAGTTGGATTGGAAAGCGAAGAGCACAATACGATTGTGTGTCTTAGATTCAGTATTGTTGAATGTATCTAGGGAAGCTACGGCGAAGACCTTGTGGGACAAGCTAGGGACTTTGTACCAATCTAAGTCTCTGGTGAATAAATTGCTCCTGCAGAAAAAGCTGTATAAACTGAGGATGAAGGATGGAGACTCAGTGACAGAGCATCTAAATGCCTTAAATATTATGGTAAGCCAGTTATCATCTGTTGATATTAAAACATCAGATGAAGATAAGTGTATCAGTTTGTTGTGTTCTTTACCAGATTCGTGGGATAGTCCAGTTATTGCAATAGGTAGCAATACAACTACCTTGAATTTTGATGACATTGTCTCAGCCTTGTTGTCAGAAGAAATGAGACGGAGAAATATGGAGGGTAAAAATGAAGATTCCTTATCTGTATGAGGAAGGTCCCATATCAAAAACAAGAATAAGGTTTTGAGTGGGAAATCTAAATTTAGAGGGAGATCTAAATCACCTAGAAATTTTGTAAAGGTCTGTTGGAAATGTGGAAAAGAAGGGCACTACAAAAAGGATTGAAGATCTAAAGCTCCTGAGAAAGGAAAGGGATCTGATGATGCTCCTTCTGCAGAGGCAAAAACCACCTCGGATGAAGGTAGGGATGTGTATTTGACTTCTTCTTCAAATACACATGTAGATCATGAGTCATGGTTGATTGAATCAGGTGCATCCTTTCACTTCACTCTCCATAGGGAGTGGTTTTGCGAGTGTGAGAAATATGATGGTGGTGATGTCTTCTTAGGGGATGATAGGAAGTCCAGAATCATTGGACATGGAAAAGTCAAGCTGAAGCTGCAAGGTGGAAGGATTAGAACACTTCCTGATGTTCTGCACATTCCTGCATTGGCCAGAAATCTAATTTCTGTAAGCAAGATGGATGATGCAGGTGTAAAAAAAGTGTTCGAGAAAGATATCTATAATATGGTTCGGGGAGCACTGGTATTAATGCGGGGAGTTTGGATTGGAACTATGTACAAGCTTCAGGGTAGCACTGTTATTGATGGGCGCAATAGTTTTGTGGTTCCTGAAAGTAGAGCGAAAAACCTAGCAGTCTTTGGAGAAAAGACCATGCTATGGCATCAAAGGCTTGGAAATATTGGAGATAAGGGCCTTTGGATACTGCATGGAAATGGTATGGTAGGAGGTATGTCTAACAGCTCTCTCGAGTTCAATTTTTGTGAATATTGTGTATATGGGAAGCAGAATCAGGTAAGTCTTCCTTCTGGTGCTAAGAGGGCGAACAAGATATTAGAGCTTGTGCACAGTGATGTGTTTGGACCTATGTCAGTTCCATCACTGGGTAATTCTATGTACTATGTTTCATTCATAGATGACTTCTCAAGGAATACATGGATATATTTCTTGAGGAAGAAATCTGAAGTCTTTCACAGATTTAAAGAATTTAAGGCTTTGGTGGAAAACCAGACAGAGAAGAAGATAAAGGTGCTGAGGACAGATAATGGTGGGGAGTTCTGCAAGAAGGAATTTGAAGAGTTCTATAAGAAGTGTGGTATAGCATGGTAGAAGGCTACTCCATACACACCTCAGAAAAATGGAGTTGCAAAAAGAATGAACAGAACGCTGATGGAAAAGGCAAGAAGCATGCTAAGTGGTACTAGGTTAGGACAAGAATTTTGGGCAGAGGCAGTGGAGACTACATGTTACTTGGTTAACATATCACCTTCATCAACGTTGGAGGATAAGACTCCACATGACGTATGGAATGGTAAGAAACCCTCTCTTTCACATCTGAGGGTATTTGGATGTGATGCATATGTACATGTTGCAAAGGAGAAAAGGCCCAAGTTGGATAATAAATCTAAAAGGTGCATCTTTATTGGGTATCAGGATGGTTTAAAGGGTTACAAGCTTTGGAACCCGGAAACAAGGAGGTTTGTGTACAGCCGAGATGTGGTGTTTAGAGAGGTGAAAGATGTTGTTAAACATGAAGTCCTACCAAAGGACTTTGAGAAGATAGAGTTTGAGCTAAAGGAGGATGGATCAAACTCTACAACAGAAGAAGACTCAGAAGAGGAAGAGCCACAAAATCCAACTGTGAGAAGATCAGTTTGGGAAAGAAGACAACCAAAATGGTATAGTCCATCTGATTTCTGTTCAAATTTTTCTTTAACTATAACTGATGATGATCCGAGAACCATTAGGAAGGAAGTAGACTCGGAGGATGGAAAACTCTGGAAGGAGGCCATGGTTGATGAAATGACATCCTTGCATAAAAATGAGGCATGGGATCTGGTGGAGATGTCGGCCGGAAGGAAGCCCATCGGGAGCAAATGTGTGTTTAAGAAGAAGATGAATGTAGAAGGCAAGGTGGAGAAATACAAAGCTCGTTTGGTAGAAAAAGGTTATTCCCAGGTGCCGAAAATTGATTTTGGTGATATTTTTTCTCTTATTGCCAAAGTTACTTCTATTAGATTACTTTTATCTGTTGCTGCTGCATTTGATTTTGAGGTAGAACAGATGGATGTGAAGACAACATTTCTTCACGGGGATCTGGAAGAGGAGATTTACATGAAACAACCTGAAGGTTTTGTGGTGAAGGGGAAGAAAGAACTGGTATGTAGGTTAAAGAAGTCTCTGTATGGGTTAAAACAGTCACCAAAGATGTGGTATCATAAATTTGATACCTATATACGGGGACTTAGCTTCACCAAAAGAAAGGAGGATCATTGTGATTATTTTAAATTAATTGGTGACCGTGTTATTTATTTGGTCTTGTATGTGGATGATATATTGTTGATTGGAAATGACAAAGAAATTATCCAAGATTTGAAGACCCAACTGTTCTCCAAATTCGACATGAAGGATCTTGGTGTTGCAAACTATATTTTGGGCATGGAAATTAAAAGAGATCGGGCAAAGAGGAAGCTCTGGTTAAACCAGAGGAACTATGTCGAGACTATATTGCAGAGGTTCAATATGTAGGATAGTAAACCGGTGAATGTTTCGATTCCTGTAGGTACAAAGCTATCTGCTGAACAGTGTCCCAAGACACAAGAAGAAGAGGAGGATATGTCTCGTGTTCCATATGAAAGTGCAGTGGGTAGCATGATGTATGCAATGGTCTGTACTAGACCATACATTGCACATCCAGTGAGAGTATTGATTAGTTTATGTCAAACCCAGGGAAGGAGCATTGGACAACATTGAAGCAGGTTTTCAGATATTTGCGTGGCACTAGTGATTATGGCTTGTGCTACTAGGGAAGACTAGGATTAGAAAGAGTGTTGGACATTTGTGGTTTTTTTGATGCAGACTGGGCTGGAGATCTGGACCAAAGAAGATCTACAAGTGGGTATGTGTTTAGCCTATTTGGAGGTGCAGTCAGTTGGATGAGTAAAAGACAGTTTGTAGTGGCTCATTCAACTACAAAGGCAGAATACATAGCAACCACTCATGCAAGCAAAGAAGAAGTTTGGTTGTAGAGTTTGTGTTCAAGTATGGGGTTGGTGCAACAAGCTATAAGGATAGACTGTGATAGTCAAAGTGCAATTTTCTTGGCTAAGAACCCTGCTTGTCATTCAAAGACAAAGCACATTGATGTTCAATATCACTTTGTGAGAGATATGGTTGAGGCTAAAAGGGTGTTGCTAGTAAAGGTGGACACCTTGAAGAATGTTGCATATGCATTGACGAAGTGTGTGAGCACTCAGAAGTTCCCTTAGTGTAGAGAAAAAATGGGTGTTGCAGAGCTTGCCTAATGACTAATCTCTCTTGTGGCCCCTTGCGGAAAGAAAACAACAAGTGGGAGAATGTTGGGTATGTGTTATATTCTTTCCATGACTAGTCACGCGCAAGGGGGACACAAGGTGCCGACAGCTCCCCTTGTATGTTGCGCTGAGCGTAGCAGGCGGGTCACAGGGGGGGCGACAACCCCCCCTGTTCGGGGTCCGGGGTAGCACCGCGGGAAAAACAATTTGGTCCTTATTTTTCGGTGGGCGGACCCGCCCATGGTTTTTTGCATGAGTTTGCACATGGTTTTGGGGCATGATGTTTTTAGGCCCCTGGTATTTTTTAGATTTGGTCAAGGGAACTACGGTTATGTTCTAATCCAGGGTTAATGGATTGGGGTTTATGTATGCTTCGGCATGTATATATATGTGTTGTAACACTAAAATGAATATAATGAAAAATCAAGTTGTTCGTCCTGATTTGGGATCTAGGGGAAAATCTCCATGTATATATGTTTTATGTTTTATGCTCTCGCTATTTTTTATTTTATGTTTTTAAGATTCTTTTGCAGATAATTTCTGTATAAGGTTAAAACCTACACTCTCCCCAAAAAATAAGGAAAAAAAATTATACTCTTATTTCCTTATAGCATCCTAAATTTTGCCAAAGACAAACAATATCTTTGCTCTCTGCAAAATTTTATTTGGTTAATCTTGTGGGCCTCATAGGATCTGCCCTTATATATATATATATATATATATATATATATATATATATATATATATATATATATTCTAATGTCTTGGAATCTAGTTCAGTAATCTTATATAGTGGATAAGACAATATACTATTATATGCATTGAATGAATAATGCCTTTGGAAATCCTTATTTTATTTTATTTTTGTTATATATCTATCAATGCTCAAGTGTTCTCAAGAAGTGTAAAATTGAGTAGTATAACTATTGACAACCAGTCGATATAATTTTGGAAGTTTAGGGTACGAAAGTTGTTTTTTTGAAGCTTATACTAGGGAATTTGTATTCACAGTGTTGATTCGCTAAATTATTTATTTTTATTTGAAACAGATTGAATAGAATGTCATATGCTTATTTCCGAGGTGTTCCTTAATGTCATTTAGACCTTATGAGGATGGAAACAATTTTATTTTTTTTTCGTTCAACTGGAAATGATTTCTAGTAGCATAAGCATTTTGTGGGTGGGTCTCTAGAAAGAATTATTTTCTTTGTTTTTCTATGCACTAATTGATGTTAAATTTTTCTTAGTAAATGTGTCAAGAAACTTCAAGATTGAAGGATGAAAACTTATATAAGAGGTGCTTTTCATTTATACAGTTCATTGTTGGAAGCATTTCTCAATTCCCAAATAGAGATTGAATGGAATATTGTATGCATATTATCCCACATTTGTCTAATTATGAAGATGGAAATCTATATATATATATATATATATATATATATGAAATTTCCATCATCATAAAAACTTTAGAGATAGGAATGCAAAATATTACCCTAGTTTACTTTCAACAATTTTAAAGATGGATTGTTGCTCAATGTAAATACTATCACAACCACAATTCCAACTCAAAAAACAGATACTTAACTCATTATCAACTCAAAGCCCTCATCAAAAAGCGTAAATAATGCGCTCAAAACATATATGCGACTAACTTGTCTTAAAAAAAGAGAGTATATTATGCACAAGTAATCATAAAGTTGTATTGGTGATTTCATATATACAAAGTATAACCAAGTTAGTAAATATAGCACCTTCAATAAAATAAAGTGCACATCATTAGGACATCAAATGCATCTTCTCTAAAATAGAGTAAAAATGAATAATTACAAAATAACAGATAATTATTTAGTATTATAAGTTTGAATTTTTACAAAATAATAGAGGCCAAGAATGCAGTACAACCTGCTATATGGAAAATTCATAAGAATATGGTGTGGGTCTCGCAAGATATAGTGAGAATGTGAGTGCCCAATAAGTATAGAATTATAGTTTAACCATGAACTTTACTAGCTCAAAATCACAATTCTACACGAAGAGTGTATTCAATAGTTGATATTTTTTACCCATTTTGAAAAGAAGGTAGGAAAATTAGTTGTCACCTTACAGGTGAGATAAGTATTCATAATTATTTATCAAACTTCCTAGAATAGCATGACAACTCTAATATATGGCAGATTTTATTTGTTATGGACATCTCAAACTACAAATAATAATAAAAAAATTATAATTATAACAACCCACCAGTGAAAATATGTGTTGCCAAGGGTCCTTGAAATATGGACAAAAAACAGTAAGTTCTCTAACAATACCCTTTCATGCTTTGTTTCCCCTTCAAGTTTCTATGTTCCTCTTGCGAGTTCCTGTAATGATTCATCATCCCCTGTCTTAGCAATGGATTTGCAGTGCACAAAATCATCATAATTACACTCTTATCTGCAACAGATATTGGCAAAAGGAGAAATTTCATTCATTTTAGGGGAAATGACTGTAAAAAAAAATAATTTCAAAATCTAGAAAAAACAAAAAGGAAAGTTTCGAAAAAAAATTGAAAATGAGTTCTATATTTGTAGGGGAATACAAGTCAACTCAACTGTTAATACAAACAACAGTCTAGTATTGGTTTCAAAGAATCCATTGTTTTATTCAAAGTGGATACATGGAAATTCAAAAGCAGATGACAAGATGGGACAAATGGAATGCTCATGAGTTGAATGGTGTAAGGGCATTAGGAAGTGAAGAACACGTATTAATGCAAGAGTGAAGAACATGCCTTACCTACAAGAGGGGCCACATGTGGCACAATGCATGTCTCGATCGTAATTATTAAAATAAAAAAATGTTATTAATTAATTGTTTTTTGTCTATTTCATTTAGTTAAATATTAATTTTCATGCAATGTGCCCATCCTTACATGAAATAAACTTCATAATAATCATCTACATGCTAAATTTCCCTAGTACTATTAGCTCTCACTAGATGGTCAACGACCTTACTCATTAATATTCACTAATAAGATTTAGAAGGAAGGGAAAAGAAGCTTAGAAATATAGGAAGGGCCATTCAAATATTATCCATTAAGTAGGGGATCTGACAGATCTTATCATATCCTATCAATAAATTCAGTGATCACCAGGGTTACTTATGATAGTTATATGAACTTGTAAACATGTCAGAATTTATTTTTCCTCCTGTTGGTGAGGTAAATCCCCTCTGCGGACAGAGGCGATCCCACTAGCCCTAGAGTAGGTCTAGCCACAAACGAGACAAGCTATAACATTGATTCCTAGTTAACGAATGGACGGAGATTCGATAGATGACTTACCAGAGGTCCTATGCTGTTGTTTTCATCAGAAAGAGTGGCTGCTTCTCACTCCTGGTTTGACATATCACGGTCCACTCGCTTTCACGCTTGGATACCTGCACACACACAAGAAACAACGACGATATAAAACATACTAATTCACATTCGTAACTATTAGTCAGTCGAAGAGTACTAAATCAATTTCATTAAATAATCAACATAACACAATGATGGAACCAACACCATAGTCGAGTATATTAATAAATGAAAGGAAGAGTACAACCAAGCTTCGATGTTGTGGTCTCCTCCAACAGGGTTCAAGTGGAGCACGTCTCACAAAGGCTCATTGGGAATTCAGACGGGACTCTCTCTACGGAGTTCTCCTCGGCAATTACTCAACTATTATTCTTCTCCAAGTTCATCTCCTTGGCTATATGTCCAGCTAGCTTTCATAAAGGGAGAAGGCCTGTTTTTATAGAGGGAGAGGGAGAGGTTAGGATCCATATAATTATGGAAGGGAGACCTATCTTCAAAGAGTGTTTCATGGGAGGTGGAAACCACTACCTAAAGAGGGATATCCGTGGCTAATCAACTTAACCACTTCCAGTGACTCATCCCTGAGGTGGTTAGAAGGAAAATTCCGCCTCTATTTGTTAAAAAACATTCCTAAAACAACTTGGCATGGGCACTGCACTGAGACAGAGTGCTAGGTGGTGCGGGCTCTAGTGCAAATCTACCACATCGGCGCGAGGGGTGAACTAGCTATCTGCGCCAAGGCCAAAACATAGGTTTTGTGTGCTTTTTTGAGGAAATGTCTTACAGGAGAAATGATTTCCTTCTGTAGAAGGATGCAAATAAGGTGTTTGCAAAGTATCACACTGCTCACAAGTCACAGGAATGACCCTCCAATATGCGGGGCAAGGGATTGCAGGGACAGTGACAAAATTCTGTGTAACAGATGCCCCCTAAAGCATGAGGTCCAAGAGAGAGGGAGGGGGAAATGCTTTATGAGAATGCGCTCGACCCAAAAATTGTTGTCAGAAAACCTGCAAGTAAAAATACAACTGATATCTCTGATACATGGCATGTGGCATGGGCATGGCCATCCAGAATAGAGTACATAAAAAGTGAGATCCGAGGTATGGATGCAGCCATCAAGCAATAAGGATCAACAAATAGACTCAGGTATGGTCATATCCATCCAATCAGAAGAGTCATGTAATAATTCATAGTAATCCACAAAGAACCCGCAGCCTAGATTTCATCAGACAAAACCCAAGGTATTGCACTCCTTCTCGACCTGAAAAATCTACAAATTCGAGCATGCGAATATGTGAGCTAAAGTCGAACATGCAAGAAAATCGTTTGATTACAAGCTAAAGATGAAAGTCATTAACAGACGTGAGAGAAACCACCAATAATGATAATGGCTCTTAAGGTAAAAAAAGGTACAATCCACGAAATGTGAACAATGATCTGACGTCGAACACCCATAAAGTCAGTCGATCGAAGGCCAATGATGTGAACCTTGCGTCGAATGCGAAGAAACTACCATTGAGGCATGCAGGCTCCAAGGTACCAAAGGGAGTCTCTAGATCAAATTCCTGGATAATGAGCTGAAGTCGACAGGAAGTGACCTGATCGAAGGTGGGCCATAATGTTTCCCACATCATTGACACGAGATAGAGGAATATGATCTTTGTGAATCAGGACCAACAGATAATCAGAGGGAGGTTAAAAATTTCAGAGGCAAACTTCTCTTAAACATATCGGCAGCACGACGCTGGATTTGGTAGTATTTGACATCAGGGAATCTAAGGTCATGGTGATGTGGCAAAGAGTAGATGAGCGGTCAAAAGAGATTACCCAAACCCATGGAGGAAAACAAATGACGAAGTGAGATGTCCCTAACTCGACACAAATGCAGACAAGTGTCATGTTCAAGAGCGACATACTACCAACATGACTACAATCTGGTTCCATTTTCCCCCACCATTTTTGGCGAGTACCCCAATTATTTTTGAAAACAAGCTTGAAGGGGACAACATATGCTTGTGATGTAAGTTTGTCCTTCGGAAAAATCCAACCTAGTACATTTTACGAGCCCTAGGAAGGAGGAACTCAGGTAGGGTCATAACGACAGAGTCCGATGTCATCAATTTTTAACGAGTCTGACAAAGGGAGAACTCGACATCTTTTCATGTTTAGAGAGTTTGAAAAGAAAGCAGAAAAGAAAACTCCAGCAAGGCCCTTTTTGTAAATAGTCTCTCAGATCCGAAAAGGTAGAAACCATCATCTGAGATAACCTCTTAGTCACGATAGGCTAAGGTGTTCCTTTTCATAAATAATCTATCCCAGCTCGAAAAAGGGGTAAACGTATACTGGGTAGATATCGTTTCACAGCCATTTAACAAGTTCAAAACGACAAGCGTCTCGGCAATATTTTTAGTTTTAGAGAGTCAGAAAAGAGCTAAAATATGACTCCAGAAGTGACTTTTTCATGTTTTCACCGAGTCCGAAAAAGTATAAAATACAACTCGTTACTTCGTGATAACCATGTGAAAAGCCTGTTGTTGCACAAGAGACATGTGTAAAACCCATTGCCCGAAAATAATATGATAAAATAATCGACAAATATGTTTTAAAACTTAATTTAAGATCTTGAAAAGTTATAAAATGCCATAAGTGGTAAAAATTATTTACTTTTCACTTTTACCTCTTTGTGGAGCAATAGTGACCCATTCTGCTTTATGATCTTGCGGCGACGATTGCGAGTGATCCAGTGAACCGATCTTGATTCCGTCACTCTCAAGTAAGAGCCAACACCATTTCCCATCTTTTAAGCTAAATTTCATTCCCTACATGTCATTTTGATTTTCTAGGAGGGGATTTATCAAAACTAGGGCATCGTGGTTGGCACGGGTTTCAGGCACGAACCCACACCAATCGCCCATTTTTTACACAGAGGGCACGCCCATTGGCGCGACTGTTTTTGAAATAGTTGCACCAACCGTGCAACTTAAAAATCCTCATAAATTTAAGGAAAATGCAGTCACTTGCTTGCAAATTTTAATTCCCAGTTAGACTAACAATGCTCATATGAACTATGTGTGCAGGTACCAAGCAGAAAAAATGGTGATTGAGTGGAAATAGAGGGAACACAGTGAGGAAGATGAACTAGACATGGAAAATGATCAATGCATGGGCATCCTTAGAGATTGTGGGCTAAATAAATTCTTCCTAACACCGTGCCTCTGGGCTCAGCCAGAATTGCTTCAGTATTTGATAAGCATCTGGGATGAAGACTAAGAAAAGTTCGTGCTTCGAGATCAGGAACTTGAAATTGAATTTTCCAATGTCTATTTTATCACAGGATTGTCACAGAGGGGTGTAGTCCCTATCATGACTGGCACCCATCCTACCATGGAGATCATGGGGATGGCGATTGACAAGGTGTGTCAAGGGGCACTAAAAGGATCAAGGAGTGGAAAGGTTGGCATCCAAACCATCCCAGATCTTGCACTAAAAGTAGTGCTACACACTATCACGTGGGCTATAGGATCGCAAGCATCGCATGAGGCCACAAAAACACAACTGCTTCTTGCCGTAAACTACCTGACCCCGACTCTCTACAACTGGGTAGAGGCTGTGACTATTAACATGAAGCGGCAACTAACCAAGTGAAAGAAGACCAAACTGAAGAAGTTTGGGTATGGATCAATTTTGGTATCGTTCTTCTTAGAATGACTACCGATATTCCAGTGCTAGGAGGTCATTGTCCTGATGCCACCACCCAGAGAACCACGGATGGCCTGATGGGTTGCGCTGATGCCTAGAGCATGGGGCAGGCAACAGATGTCTTGGAGGCCGGAATTATTCGATTGTCTATGTCGACAACTGATTTTCATGGAGGACTGGCCCTATTCTGGTACAAACTTCACCGGTGATCCAGACCTCCCGCTCCCGGAGGGAGAGGATTGGAACCAAGAGCTAGGTGAGACTCATTTTTTTATTTTCATGAGTTTATGATTTTGTGGTATATATGCATGTTTTGACAGTTAATCTTATATGTATGCAAATGTTGGCCTAGAGAGACCTGCATGTATGTTTCCGATAGCGAGGCGAACTCCTTGTGATTTTGATCCTCATGGTGAGGGCAGCGAGGAGGAGATAGTACAAAATCTGGAGGGGATCACCCATGGGATTCCGGACTATGCTCGCTTTGATGATGTTCCTCAGGCCTATCAGAGGCATACCATAGGGGTGCCAAGTCATATCCACCGCTTGCTGAGGCGGTTGGTACAGGCGGTGACGTGCTATCATGAGCACCATGCTGATTAGGCACCTAGGCTTTTATTTCCACACATTTTGAGAGACATGTTGTCTCGGGATGTAACTGAAACATACATATATATTTTTTGGGTTTTTATGATGCACACGTTGCAAACAATCGATATATATACATCTATTTTCTACATGGGTCTATTTACATATGATGATGTTTTATAAATTATGCAAATTCCTAATACAATGTTTAGCTAATGTATCAGTTAAATAATATGCATAATAAGTAATGAATCAAGAATCAGGAAAATGTTCACAAAGGGTATAAAGCCAAAAGATGTCATTTTTATGCAAGCTCGAAAACAAAAGTAAACTATACTTGAGATTGGTTTCATGTTGACACAAGATTGAAACAAAAGTAAACTATGCTTGAAAAATAGGCATGCCCCCCAACATGGTGACTCAATTAGAGGTGTACATGCCCCCCAAGATTCAATCCATATGAAAGATAGATGGAGCGAAGGTTCAAAAAACGAGATCAATAGAAAGACTCGACTGGCATTTTACGAGATCTAGAAAAGATTCGAATTGAACGGGAACATGTTTCATTGTTTTAACGAGGTTGACACATTAAAAGAACCATCCTCGTGACATTTTGTTTCATTTTTTAGGGAGCTTCACACAAGGAAATGAACTATGCTCCAAAGAACTTATTTCATTTTTTAAGGAGCTTGACACAAGAAAAAAAAATGTGCTCCAAAGACCTTTCATTACGATGAATAAGAGGTCATGGATTGCAAGAGGTTCGCATCTGATGGGAGAACAACATCTTGAAAATTAGGATCCAATGCCCCCAGCACGCGATGCATAATGGCACCATCACTGAATGCAGGCACAGGACAGGTAGCCACATAATTAAATTGTGGCAATGATAAAACCGACGGATAAAGACCCAGAAGGGACGATGGTGGAACAGATGTCATTTCAGGACCAATGAATGAAAGTTGATCAATGGTCATGATCCAACCTTTGTGTGGAAAATAGATCACACGAAAGAGGGAAGAGACAACTGCCCCCATGACATAAGTATAGTCGCGCCCCAAGAGTAAATTGAAATCTAAGGAACCTGGAACAACCATCACATCTATATGGATGGTTTTCATTCCCAAAGTAACAGGAAACTTCAGAAGGATCCCTAATGTTTGACTAGTTACTCTGTCAAAAGCCAATAGATTCTAGGTAATAGGCATAAGCGGTGGAGAACCAAAAGCATGCCAAGTAGTTGGCGATAGAATACTAACAGACGTGCCTTCATCTATAATAGTGTTGGTACGAGCAGGTCAAAGGTTTGTACTGTTATCTCGAAAGGCACATAAGACGGAAGACGGTATCTAGAAAATCGACTTCAATCAAAGGAAGCGACCAAAATACTTGGAGAGGATACCATCGAACTGAGATGGTTTTCCCCTGGTGTTACCGGAGCAAGAGGAGCATGCTCATGGACTTCCATCATGAGAGTAGGAGGAGAAACTTCTTGCACTACAGGGATGGACGAATCTTTCTCCAAGTCTGAAGAATCTGATGAAATAAGAAGAATGTGGGGGGGATGAGATCCACTCTCAACAGAAAACACCTGATGGACCATAGGCGGAATCAAGTTGATCAATTCCACGTCCAATGGTTGGTCGGGAATGGATTCCTGAATTTAAATTTTCGGGGGAGCGAGATAAACCAAGGATGGCGCTTGACCGGTCGTGGAATCAACTAGCGGAGGACTCGAAGAAAACTTCTAGTAACCAGCCGGAAGGCCGGGTGCAGAAAAATTAGAGTTGTCCAACACTCTCTTGGCTTCATCCATGTACAGACAAAGGTGAATGGGATGATGCCCTTCACACAACTTACAGGGATTCGTGATCTTACCCCGTTCCTTATGGGTCTTATCAGTACTAGTCGAGGAAGTGTCACCAAGATGACCTCCAAAAGGCAAATACAATGGCAGATGACCGTCGGACCATACTTCAAGTACCTTGGGAATGCCAGGGCAGTCTCGAAGCAGATGGTTACCTTTGCGGAGCATGCAAGGGAATTTGAATTTCCGTGGAAGCTTGGATGGTTCTGCAAGGGAAGGTTTCTTAAGGGCAATAGCTGCAGTATTAACCTCTCGCTTATCTAACTTATTTTTCTTTGTCTTCTACTTCTTCTTCTTCTCAGCCACCTGGTTACTAGAATCCAGACTTTCACCAGGTGAATTAGAAGAGGAGGACGAAGAAATAGGTGAAGAAGGGGAGAGGTCCACCTTAGAATCAACATGATGTGGTTCAGGTGGAGGAGATGGTTGTACAGAGGCCGGAGTGCTCGAGACCATCGAGGTTGAAAATAACCATACAAGCAACCCAATAGTTAACCAAGGAATAGAAAATGTTGCCATATAAGGAGCACCAACATTCCCAAAAGTAGGAAAAAGACTAGATTCCCTTCGGAAGGGATTCCTTGGTTAGTGAACTCCGGAAGCATTGCCATCAAGAACAACCATAAAACAACGCTAAGGAAGCCAGGAATATTTCGTGGACAGTTAATTTTTAAGACATTGAAACAAAACTCTATCGTTTCATATTTTAAGAGTCGAGAAATGGGCAAAAGGTGACTCTATCACTTTCAGGTTGAAACGAGCATGAAAGGACAAGTTCTCGATGATCTTTTCAAATTTATGGAGTCAGTAAAGATCGAAAATGACTGCTCAGGTAGTCTAGGTAAAAGGGTGTACTAGGTTTCTATGAACTGCCATATACACCTTGCTGATCAAATGAAAGAAGAATTGACCAAGGACTTGACGTATGTGCAGGTAGTCTCCCAGAATGCTGTGTTCGGTGTATCACGGTTACAAAGCGACATACTCGGCTTCCTACGGATAAAATGATTGCAACCTAGAGGGGTCTCCGTTTATATACTCGATGGTACATGGAGCGCAAGTTTGTACTAGTGCTGTCTAAATCCAGATGGCGAGCGACAACTGCTAGGTTTAAAGACGCTGGAACACGTCTCTAACTTAGACCACTAGATGTTTCATTAGGTTTCAATGTTTCCTTAGGTTAATTGAGTAAATTTTAAGTTTATCTTGTATTTACGTTTCAATTCCAAGGTCCTACCGAATGTTGGATCTCAAAAATCCCTAAATGCAAGCTACATGCCAAAAGATACCATTTTGTTTGATGAAAAGCTATCTATGAGAAAGTTAGGAATTTTCAAGTGATAGAAAATAATAAGAACACAGAGAGGAATCCACTACAGTATCTGACGCAAGCTAATGAAAATGAGAAATCTTTCCTAGAATTTTCCAATGCTAGATATGCAAAAGACTTTCAATTTCACAATTCAAACAAGAATGCAAGCACAATTTTTTTATTTTTCAATGTAATAGAGAAAAAAATGCACTAAATGACATGAAAAACAAACCAAAACACTAGTTCGAGAATGTTAATGCGATATTTGAAGCAAAGTAATCTCAATCAACCCAAAACAAACATAACAAAAAACTAAAACCAACGTTGCAATCTCTCAAATCGAAGAAATATTTCCAAATAGACCCATGCAAGTAGTGTGATCTATGATTGGAGTGACAAGAAGAAAAATTGAATGAAAGAGGAAAGAATCATTCAACCAATGAAATCACTCAAATGGATCAAGGGAGCTGAATGCAACCAAACAAGGAATGAAGTTGACTCCGAAACAAAAGACCCAAACTCCTACGGGAGGCTCAGCATACTAAAGCACTTAAAAACCCTAAGGCTACGATGCTGATAGGAAACAAACAAAAAACTGAAGGAAGGAATTTGATCACAATCAAAAACAATCCCAAGGCACTCAAGACATATCAAAAAAATCACCCAGAAGCACAAGCACTGACCAAAATCTCCAAAAAAGATGTAATATTCCTACTTAGCCTAAGCTAAGAGGAATATTCATTTTTGTTTTACTTTTTGTTGCATGAATAAATGAATAAAGGAGGACGTGTAAAACTCCTGAAAAGACTGAATAAATCAATGCCCATGTGAACAAAGATAAATCAGGGCCATGTAAATAAATCACTTGCAAGTGTGAAAGGGGTTTGAGCTGTGAGACTAGGTCAACCTTGACTAAATCTACAACGATGTCTAGGTTCAATGTATCTCATGAAGAGACAGCGCAGTTCTAGAAGGAGGCCCCTCATGTGAAAGGAGCTAACTCATCAAGGTGGTTTAGGGTTTGCAAAGGATTTCATCTTATAAAAGGAAGGGGAAGGTAGAAAGAGAAGGTTGTTGTTGATTGATTATATTTCTGAGTATCTTGTCTGCTTAGACAAATACTATTCTCTGTTGTTTAGTAGAGAATTGTGCTGCTTAGCACTTGGAGTTTCTGTGCAAGGATTTCACCTCTTCCTTTGAGGATTCTTGGAGGAGTATTTTCTTATTTGATCCACTATCAGGCTTTGGGCCAAGCTCTACTTCCAATTGCAGCGCAGATCCAGTGAGGGTTTTCTTGCTCTTGTAAGCTGTAGCAAGTGGGATTCTAGATCTGCAGAGATATAGCTTGTATTGGAGCCTCTTCTCATAGAATGTCTTTTAAGCTCCTGCAAGAGTGCATCCACTATTTTGTGCTTCAGATCTATATCTTGGTAGTTGGCCATCTATGTTATTCAATCCACAACGTAGTTTTCATTGAGGAACTGCATTATTTTCATTAGAGGTTCTGCAGGGTGTTTTGATCCCATTTTTTATGAGAGATCTCTGGTGCTGGGCTTTGCATTTCAATTTGGTGATCCATGGATTAGCTTGTTGATCAATGTTCTGCTTAGATTTGATCTATTCTAATGTAAAATCATCTTCAGAAATTTCTGCAGCATTTTACAGATTTGCAACTTAAAACTCAGATCTACTCTTGTTTATGCATGATTTGGTCAAAACCCCAAGGGGATATTATAAATAAGACTATCTAGTTTCCAGATCTGAAATGGATCTATTTTTTTGTCCAAATATCTATCCTAGATTTGAGTTGTAATATTCAGCTATTGTAGCTCCTCAAAATAATGTTGTTAAGCCATTTTGGTAGTTTATATATGTGTTGCATCCTTCTTTTCTGAAGATTTCTTGCTCTATTGTCTCATGTATTCTATTGTATATTGAAAGAGCTTCATTGTAATTCTGATTTGCTGTTGTATTCTCATAATTTAATCCTATTTTATGGCCTCTTGCTCATAATGTCCAAGACTGCGTTATTTCTGAAGCAGTTGTTTTGCATAGCTACATGCCCCTCTTGTAAGGTGTTTTTCAACTAGACTAGGTGATGGGAGATCTGTTTACCACACCTAGTTTGATTTTTTTTTGCTCCCCTTTTAGATCTAGACTCCAAATCTGCTGATATAAGGGATCCAAAGGCTGTAAACTCATTTCTGTACATCAATCTCCCAGGAGTGCATTATTTCAGCAGGCTTGCTGCGCTATTCCAAATTTGGAATATTACAGTGGTATCAGAGCTCCTTTCTTAGCACAACCCGTGCTTTCCTTGGAGAATCACAGCCATGTTGCATTCAAAATAATATGAACCTCTTACTGAGAGGGAGAAGAGGTATCAGAATAGAATTCATACGAAGTATGATTATACTATTGATGATCAAGACAAGGGTAAAGCCCCTGAGACTGCAAGTGACAAAGAAGGAGAAGAGTTTGCAAGAACTCTTTTGGTAGCCATGCAAGATCTTGTAAAGGAGATCAAAGAGATGAAGATGGAAATAATGAGGGAATATCCTGGAAGATTTCACTTGGGGAGAAGCTCTGACATGTCTCATCACTGGACTGGTCAACCAGTGAACCAACCACAAGTCCCACAAGCTTCACAACGCTCCACTGTGCCTACCTTCTTGGCTGTGGAGAATGAGGGACCACAAGAGAAAGCTTCCCTTGAAGATTACTTTGTGGAGTATGATTCTCAGAGTTAGAGATTCAAGGACCACTTGAGTTTCCAAGATTTTTGTCACCTCAAAGACAGAAGAAGACCAAGGCAGCAATATAGAGATGGTGGGTTCTTTCATAATCATGATAGACACCACTCTATGGGCAGGTTATTTTTGCCCAAGCTTGATGGATCATCCTCCAGTTTTGCCAAGGCATGGGTAGAAAATTTGGATATTTACTTTCAGCTGAACAAAGTCCCTGAGATTGAAGCCATCAAGATTGCAGTGCAACACTTTGAAGGTGAAGCACACAATTGGTGGTTCCATGGGTTGTCTACATTGGGACATATCAATGTGACTACCTATTCTGAGTTCACTAGGAGACTAGTGGAGAGGTTTCACAGGAAGGATCCTGAAGCACCCTTCATAAGCCTTGCAAATCTGAAGCAATCAGGAGATGCAGAGACTTATATCTCTGAGTTTCTAAGATTATCAGTCATGGTCCCTGATCTATCTATAGCAAGGAGAGTCTACATGTTCATCGATGGCCTAGAGGAACCTTTGCATGGGTTGGTTAAATCTACCAAGACCATCACTTTGCATGATGCCATCGAGAGGGCTAGAGACCTTCAAGATGCCTTGCCAAAAGCAAAGGTAACTTTCCAGAGAAAGGCCCCTCACTTTTCTAAGGGGAAGGATGGAAAAGCTGCTCCTTCCAAGGAGAGATATTTGAAGAAACCTCTTGATATTGAACTCAGGAGGGAGTTAAGAAAGAAGAAATTGTGTTTTACCTGCCAAGATTCATGGGCACCGAGACATAGATGTGATGCTGGAAAATCACACTACATATAATTCTTCTCAGATTCTGAGGAGGAAGATGAAGATGAAGATGATGAACCTAGGAGGGGTCACAGTGTTGATGATGATGAGGAAAATCAAAAACCATCCAGAGATGGGAAGGGAGCCTTTGCTCCAATAAGTGGGACTCTCACATCTTTGAGAGGAGTGCCTAAGTACTTGACCCTAAGAGTACAAGGTTCAGTCATGAATTAGAGAGTATCTATCCTGATTGACAGTGGGGTAACCCACAACTTTATTGATGCTCATCTTGTGCAAAAGAGAGCAATCCCCACTGATACTTTTGAGGGATTTTCTATTTTTGTCCCAGGAGACAGGACCATGCAATGCATGCAATATGTTCCATCACTCTCTGTCACTATGGGATCCTACACTTTGGTGGATCACTTCTTTGTAGTTGACATACCAGACACCAACATCATTTTGGGTGTCCAATGGTTGATTACCTTGGGGAAGGTTACCACTGATTGGAAATATTTGCAGATGGAGTGGGTGGACTTGAAGAGTGGGAAACCACAAATGATTCAAGGCGTGCACACTTATCCTTCACCTAGTACTTCCACACAAACAACAGAGATGGATTTGCGCAGTGGAAACAGGGATCTCACAGTCCCTTCTCTCATGTTCATGAGGATGCTACAAGGGACATTCTTATCTAGTGGCAAGCCACCTGGAATTCCATCAGATTCAGATCTTCTGGGGAAGGCTCCCCAAAGTGCTGCTCCAAATCTAGATCAAGGAAGGATTGGAGCAATGAGAGACCAAGTCACAATGTTAGAGGGCTTGGGATATCCCAAGTATGAGGGAGATATTCTTCCTGCATCACTATCTCCCTCTCTCTTTTCTGAATCTGCGCCATGGGAGGAGAAGAATGGGAGGATCAAACCTCCAAATTTTGGCATGAGTAATGTCAAAAAGGAGATCAGCAACATGACAAGCACTTCCATGGATGTATCAGCAACATTGTCATTGCTAAGCAGTGTGGATCTTTATTGGAAATCTCAACTACTTGTAGAGTATTCCAAAGATCTCCACACAGGTATGATACTAGATGGCATGTAGCAAGAGGAGGGCTACTTAGTCCAAGGGGGAGTCATCTATTATCATGGTAAGGTATTCTTGGCTAGAGCTTCCAAGCTCAAGAAGAAGATCCTACAAGGAGCACATGAATAATTCTTCCTCAGCCATATGTATTCAATGAAGATCTATACCGTGATCATGAGGAGTTTTGATTGGGAAAGCATAAGAGAGGAATTACATCAGCACTTTCAAGAGTGCATTAGCTATGGAGGATTGGGGCAACCAATGGAATCTTTGCAAGAGTCATCTCAGCTAGCTCTTTCCTTGCTTGAGAGGAGGGAAATTCTCATGCACAACTCCATGTATATGAAGGATTATGATGGAAAAGGATCTGATCATGCTAGGCAAGTTGTATTTTCTGATCTATTACATTCCTTTGCCATGTTTTTGCAGGATATGACTCCTACAGGGAGTGATAAATCATGTGGATCTCATGGTTTTTGGTGGGCCAATAGGGATGTTGAACCTAGCCACTCCTTTACTACGCAAAAGGAGATCCCTTCTCATGATGGGTGATTTCCAAAGGCACCAAACTTACCTATCATCTTTAGCCATGTTAAGGTGACTCATGCAGCAATTGTGTGGTGGGCATACCATTTACCATGTTATCACCAAAATGGGACCCTGATAGGCTGTTGATCAGACCACTTCAGTGTAACTATTTCAAACCAATCTTTTAGTTGAGGCTTAGCCTCCTCAGCCTGAGAGGGCTCTCTTAAGGGTTGATGATTTTGTATAAAGATAGATGGCTAACTCTATGTTTGCGGTTTTGTATGTTTGCAGGTTGAAAGATGAAGACAAGATATCATTGGGCTATGGAGTTAGTGACAGGGATAAAGATAACAAATAGCTCTTCTTATAAAACTGAGGCTTGTATATACTTCAATGAAAGGATGACACATTCAGGAAAGTCTCAATATCTTGAGGTTCAAAGGGAATCAAAGCATGTGTGCATGAATTTTGAGTCATGATACATCAAGATATTGAAAGGAAAGTATTTAACAAAGATGTATCCAAGCTTAACACTTAAAGGAAGTTAGATCATGTTCCCATGAATTCTGAGTAATAAGCATCAAACGTTGAATAAAACCATCCACAGATAGGACCTAAGAACTCAATTCACCATAAATTAACACTTAAAGGAAGTCAGAGCATGTTCCCATGAATTATGAGTAATAAGCATCAAAACTATGGAAGTAAAACACATAATAGAATATAAATCTCACTGAAGTACACTAATAATCCCAGCTTCAGAAAAGTTAAACTGCTTCTGTATATATCAGTTCCTCCAAAGTATTTACAAAAGTAGACTGTTCTGATAACATTTTCCAACCCTTACTACATCGAATTTTCTACTATGTATAGGCTTTTATCCTTTACAACCAGTCTTCCAAGTGGCTAGACCATTTAAATTTAAACTGACACTTAAATCTAACCATAAACTGGATTCTAGAGACTAGGACTGACACCTATTCGAAATAAGACTAAGAGTCCTACTAGGACTTAAACACTTATTTATTACATTTAAACTAAAATGATCCAAGTATTCCTCGAAAGGAATCTAATATTTTTACCATGCTAGCCGTTAAAAAAACATTTATATCATGATTTTCTTCGTGAATTAACTCTACCCCTCATTTTAAAAGAAGTTAGTTTGATGACATGGCATATGTTGGCTAGTATCTTTCAAACTCCTATAACTGAAAATCTCCACTTGGAAAATCTCTTACTCTTTGTCATCCTGATACTCTTTGACACCTTGATGATGAATAACTTTACAGATGCTTAAAAATTTTCACTCTTTCTCATCATTTGTCACAAAACTATCCTTACTATCAAATTCTGTTTTTAAGCTATGAAAACAACCTATTTTCGTAGCGCACACAAAAGATTGAATTGTGATATTCCTTAGCGGTTTTTAACCATTGGAGGATGTTAAATGATAAAAAAAAAAAAATTAAATATGACCTTCAAAACTGCTCACTCCCATCAATTTATGTCTCTTAAAACCCAAAATAAACCTTCAGAAATTCCGCAGCAAAAATTGGGCTTCAAGCCTAACACTTGCTGCAGAATTGCCTAATTGCCCACAAATTTCACGTAATTTGGATTTTAGGACTAGAAAAGGTCCTTTGATATGTGAGATGATAGTATGAAGCCTGATAAGGAATATTTTTTTAAAAATACCTCTTACCCTCCTCAAGAAACAACTTTTTCACCTTCAACCACTTCATCTACCAACAAAAATAACTCTGTTTTTCTTGAAAAAGAAGGCTTCACTCCTGAGCTCCTATCTCTCGATCCCTGATAGATGTTACAAAAATAAAGGAGGTTTTTTTAGCTAATAATTTTTTTAATAAAAAACTCTCTCAGGTTTTTGAAAACCAGCATCAGTTTTCCGAAATCTACATTATAAAATCATGTATAAAACAGGAAAAATTCAGAATGATGAAAATAGGTCCCAAAGGAAACTTTGAATCTCCAAATTGGTAGCACCTGGGAGAAAATTGGAAGAGGTTTTTGTTCCTTGATCTGTGCTTAGAAAAACCCTCCTTCATATTTTTGAAACTCATCTTCATTTGCCTGAAAAATCCTTTTGAAACAAACATCTCAAACATTCCAAGAAACACAAAAATCCCTTTGTAGCTCCTGGTAGAAAAATATGTAACCTGTTTGGATGAAATATTTGTGAAGCTAAAGTCATCCATAATCAGTTAAAACTCCATAGGCCCCTATCCAAACACATAGCCTCCTTTTTATGCTTTCCTCTTCATGGCAATTTTTCTTTTATAACCCAAACTTCCCTCTTAAAAATGTGACAGCTATAAAAAACAATTTGGACAGCAAGTTGTTATAGTAGAGGAGGCTGGCATGAAAAGGGATTTATATGGGAGATGCAAATGAAAACAAGGTGCTTTGGTAGCAGATTGAAATTTTTTGAAACAAAGTATGAGGAATGAGGGATGACTTTGAAAAGAAAAATGGGATGGATTTCAAATGGTGGTTGATGCTAAAACATGCATAACTTTCAAATGATGACTCTACTCTGACAGCATGAACTTGAAACCTTCAAAGGTTAACCACTCATCATTATGCAGAAAACCGTGTCAGTTTTGATACGGAATTACTAGGTGTTTCCGCAAAAAAATCGTTTAATTTTTCACTAAAATCGCTACGGACTCAGAGGATTTCTGACAGATGGCCAGATTTGAGACTTTAGGTTAACTTCAAAGTATCTACTCAAAACCTATTCTTTTGATGTAGCTTGGGCTTATTTCTAACATCCTAAGACAAAAATTAAAACCTAAGTTCATCATAAAATTTATCATTTCATGATTCCTTGCAACCTAACCAATTTAAAGGAAAAATTTGACACATTTCATGTTGAAATTTTGATAATTTTTGGGTGATAACATACCACACCTTGATCTCATACAGGAAGGTGATGTACTGTGCTGGCATCACATGTGGGATTTTGACCCACCTCCTCAAGTTCAGATTTCAGTTTTCATATATGTAGTCTTGCTTCCATATTTGTATGATATATTTGTATTGTTTATGGGGTTGTATGGACAGAGGATGGGCAGTGTGTATGTACCACATGGTTTAGAACTTCTACCTGTACTTCATGATACATGTTTTAGATGTAGCATTTCTTCAGCCATGTTTATTTCTGTTGAGTTCTCCACTCCTGATGGGATGGACTATGCACATATTATGTTGACCTTGGAGGAATAATTCATGATGTATTGGCTTGATGAGCACTTGGCTTATGATGAGGACTTGATCCTTGATGATGCCATCAAGGGAGGAGGAGAATTACTACAGCTCTTGCCCTATCAGTTGCTTGAGGACAAGAAAATTTTTGGAGGGGAGGACTGTAATATTCCTACTTAGCCTAAGCTAAGAGGAATATTCATTTTTGTTTTACTTTATGTTGCATGAATAAATGAATAAAGGAGGACATGTAAAACTCCTGAAAAGACTGAATAAATCAATGCCCATGTGAACAAAGATAAATCAAGGCCATGTAAATAAATCACTTGCAGGTGTGAAAGGGGTTTGAGCTATGAGATTGGGTTAACCATGACCAAATCTACATCATTGTCTAGGTTCAATGTATCTCATGAAGGGACATCGCAGTTCTAGAAGGAGGCCCCTCATGTGATAGGAGCTAACTCATCAAGGTGGTTTAGGGTTTGCAAAGGCTTTCATCTTATCAAAGGAAGGGGAAGGCAGCAAGAGAAGGTTTTTGTTGATTGATTATATTTCTGAGTATCTTGTCTGCTTAGACAAATACTATTCTCTGTTGTTTAGTAGAGAATTGTGCTGCTTAGCACTTAAAGTTCCTATGCAGGGATTTCACCTCTTCCTTTGAGGATTCTTGGAGGAGTATTTGCTGATTTGATCCACTATCAGGCTTTGGGCCAAGCACTACTTCCAATTGCAGCACTGATCCAGTGAGGGTTTGCTTGCTCTTGTAACCTGCAGCAAGTGGGATTTTAGATCTGCAGAGATCTAGCTTGTATTGGAGCCTCTTCTCATGAAGTGTGTCTTTTAACCTCCTGGAAGAGTGCATCCACTATTTTTTGCTTCAGATCTGTATCTGGGTAGCTTTCCATCTATGTTATTCAAGTCACAGCGTAGTTTTCATTGAGGAACTGCGTTATTTTCATTAGAGGTTTTGCAGGGTCTTTTGATCCCATTTTTTATGAGAGATCTCTAGTGTTGGGCTTTGCCTTTCACTTTGGTGATCCATGGATTAGCTTGTTGATCCATGTTCTGTTTAGATTTGATCTATTGTAATGTAAAATCATCTTTAGAAATTTTTGCAGCATTTTATAGATCTGCAACTTAAAACTTAGATCTACTCTTGTTTATGCATGATTTGGTCAAAACCCCAAGGGGATCTTGTAAATAAGACTATCTAGTTTCCAGATCTGAAATGGATCTGATGTTTTGTCCACAGATTTTTCCTAGATCTAAGTTGTAATATTCAACTGCTGCAGCTCCTCAAAATAACGATGTTAAGCCATTTTTGCAGTTTATATATGTGTTGCAGCCTTCTTTTCTAAAGATTTCTTGCTCTATTGTCTCATGTATTCTACTGTATATTGAAAGAGCTTCATTGTAATTCTGATTTTATGTTGTATTCTCATAATTTAATCATATTTGATGGCCTCCTCCTCATACTATCCAAGACTGCGTTATTTCTGAAGCATTTGTTGTGCATAGCTCCATGCCCCTCTTGTAGGGTGTTTTTCAGCTAGACTAGGTGGTGGGAGATTTGTTTACCACACCTAGTTTGATTATTTTTTTCTCCCCTTTTGGATATAGACTCCAGATCTACTGATCTAAGGGATCCAAGGGATGTAAACTCATTTCTGTACATCAATCTCCCAGGAGTGTGTTATTTTAGCAGGCTTGTTGTGTTATTCCAGATTTGGAATATTACAAAAGACCAAAACTGAAAACCTACAGGGGTCGACGCGCCTTTTTGTTTGTAATCAGTGCCAAACAGGGGATGGCATGGGCACAACACTAGTAACTAACGCCAATTGGGGCGACTATCTGACCAGAAAGAGCGCCAAGCCAGTTCACTCAGGCAAAAGGGAAAATTTTGAAAAACAGAGGTCAAATCTGATCCTGTGGGGCTGAACAAGTGTCTTAGACTTAACAGATTAACCAGAAAAGGAAAAAAAAGCAAGCAAAGACCAAAAATAAGACCTAATGGATGCAAGAAAAACTTGCACTAATCCCCAGTGGAGTCGCCAATTTGTTGGTGAGGTAAATCCCCTCTGCGGACAGAGGCAATCCCACTAGCCCTAGAGTGGGTCTAGCGACAAACAAGACAAGCTATAACATTGATTCCTAGTTAACGAATGGATTGAGATTCGATAGATGACTTACCAGAGGTCCTATGCTGTTGTTTTCATCGGAAAGAGTGGCTGCCTCTCACTCCTAGTATGACATACCACGGTCTGGTCGCTTTCACGGTCAGACACCTACACACACACAAGAAACAACGACGATATACAACATACTAATTCACATTCGTAACTATTAGTCAGTCGAAGAGGACTAAATCAATTGCATTAAATAATCAACATAACACAATGATGGAACCAACACCATAGTCGATTATATTAATAAATGAAAGGAAGAGTACAACCAAGCTTCGACGTTGCGGTCTCCTCCAACAGGGTTCAAGCGGAGCGCGTCTCACAAAGGCTCGTCAGGAATTCAGATATGACTCTCTCTACAGAGTTCTCCTTGGTTCCACCTTCTCAATGGCAATTACTCAGCTATAGTATTCTTCTCCAAGTTCGGCTCCTTAGCTATATGTTCAGCTAGCTTTCATAAAGGGAGAAGGCCTGTTTTTATAGAGGGAGAGGGAGAGGTTAGGATCCCTATAATTATGGAAGGGAGACCTATCTTCAAGGAGTGTTCCATGGGAGGTGGAAACCACTACCTAAAGAGATATATCCATGGCTAATCAACTTAACTACTTCCAGTGACTTATCCCTGAGGTGGTTAGAAGGAAACTTCCGCCTCTATTTGTTAAAAAAAATTCCTAAAACAACTTGGCGCAGGTACTGCACTGAGACAGAGCACCAGGTGGCGTGGGCTCTAGTGAAAATCTACCACATCGGCGCAAGGAGTGAACTGGCTATCTGCGCCAAGGCCAAAACATAGGTTTTGTGTGCTTTTTTGAGGAAATTCCTTTCAAGAGAAATGATGTCCTTATGCATAAGGATGCAAAGAAGGTGTTTGCAAAGTATGACACTGCTCACAAGTCATGGGAATGACCCTCCAATATGCGGGGCGAGGGATTGCAGGGATGGTGACAAAATGTTGTGCAATACCTCCTCGATGATGCTAGAGTGTAAGAATGTGATCAATGGTCTAATGGACCTGCCAACAAAGATGGATGCATAAGTAGGTAGGAAGATTATGTTAGTGAAAGATAACATTAGATGGTGAAGGGATATTTAGCACACACCAGAATGGTTATGGGGTCAGAAGGCCCATACTGGAATGGTTATGGTGTTGGAAGGCCCAAAAATGGAAGCTATTTCTTTTGTTGGTCATGCAAGGCAATAGTTTTCTTGGCTTCATCTTAACATAGTAATTCAATAATGAGATATTAGCTGCTAGAAATTTCACTTTCCGCGTTTCCTAGATATTGATTCTTAACCATCCTATCCTGAATGTTATTTTTAACCCGAGTGAGTTTCCAACCTCCAAATAATTTTCTTTATTTCTAATTCACTCGAACAACTTAGGTAATCTAAGTGTAATCATAACCCTAATCAAGTAATTCAGATTCTACCAGTGTTTTAAAACTCTGACTTGGGTTCGAAATTGGCCGAGGGTCGACTCCAACTCGGTATTGACTCGGCTGGTTCGGTTTCAATGACTCGGTATTTGTAAAAAATACATTAAATGTTATTTTTTTATAAAAAACATAATTTTAAAGATTTTCATTCATGTTTACAAATACAAAGCATTATAATATAAACAAAAGAAAACATATTATCAAATTAGGCTCATGAATATATTCATTATGTCAAAATGGTACCCAGTGCATTGTCCAATACATACATGATATAGAGATCAGAACAAAAACATAACCAAGGAGGCTCTAAATGGCCTCTACAACAAGTTACCAAACATGACTAGTCACTACTGCTAGACAAGGCAATATCCTCTGGCTTAGACTCTGAATCAGAGGGGGAAACCCATGGCTCCTCCTCCTCATCAAGATCCTCAACTGGAACTATAGCACTATCACGTTAACCCTGAGATAGATGAGCTATGCGCTTGCGTCGTGGCTGACTAGAGGAAGTTCCTATGGATGCAACTGGTGGACTTGGGCCTGGGTTGCTACTAGTGGATCTACATTTAGCTGAGCCTCTACTTGTAAATCGAACTCCAACCCCGAATCAATATCCTCATCAGAGTCAAACTCTGGTGGAAGAGTCTCCACTACCCAGTCTGATGTTGGATTAATATTATCCAACACAATGGGATCTGAATCAGGTATTTTGTTCAACAAATGGTTGTGTCTTAGTCAGAGGTTGTAATGGACATAGACTAGATCATTTAACCGTTTTTGCTCCAAATGGTTTCTCTTCTTCGTGTGAATCCTTTCAAAGACAGACCATTTGCGCTCACACCTAGAAGCACTACAATTTTGACTCAAAATGTGGATTGCAAAACTCTGCAATTCAGGAAAATGGCTACCAAATTCCTCCAACCATTTTTCCGCAAAAAACACAGTTGTGTAATGAGTTTCAGCTAGCTCAACAAATTATATCCAACTTTGAAATTATAAAAAAATATTACAAAATAATAAAATATGAATTTGAACAGTGAAATTTTTTGTTTACCTGGCTCATCTGATTCACTTGCAATCCTTGCAAGGTTCTTGCTAAAGGTACCTGTGGCTTTGCTGAAGATAGTGATCTGATTGTGTATCAGTAACAACCACGTAATATGATATAAGAGGAAATGAATTTTTTTGTCCATAGCATAATGGTGGTCGTTGTTGAAAGGTGTATCAATTGACTAGGTTTGACATGCAACATAAAGTTAAGAGGATGCTTATAACACAATTTTAATATCTATGATATTTCTTATCTATGATTCTTATCTATGATGATGTCTTTTTTTAATGATAAAACTTGTTTTATTTTGACTAGGAGATGTAATTATTAATAGAAAAATACCATTGACACCTTACAATAAAATATTATTATGATAAAAATGAAAGAGAGAGACCCAAAGGAGATTGAATAGAATATATTCCACATTATATCAATCATGTAAATAGGCAAGCCGTTGCCACGCTGCCGCCACCACCAAGTCAAATAGTATTTCCATTGCCACGTGGCACAAACAGAATAGAAAAATGTGGTGCCACATAATATTCCTTGGAATATTTAATCTGATTGGATTTATTTATTGTGAGAAAAAATCGTGTGTGACATTCATGGGTCGCTGCCCATTGCAAACTTGATCAACAATCCATCGATTAAGTCTACGAGATAAAAAACTTGAAGGTGACCACCTTCATCTTCCACCCTTCTAATCAAACTTTCACAATTTTAATCATTTTTAAAAATTAATGTGATTAAAAATTGGGAGGCGAATTCCAAGAACTTTATCACTTTTCAAAAATTAAAGATCAATGATTTTGATCAGGAAATAATAGTTTTTCAAAGTAATATTTTGATTAAATTGGGTTATTTTTTAAGAAATTAGGGTTAGAGTTATCAATTTTTATTTTAAATGTTTCAGAGTTTTATTAAAAAGTGATTAAAATATTGTTAATTTCAGTTTTAAATTTTTTATTTTTTTTTAATTACTTAACTACCATAAATTATTTCTAATTTTATAATTTTAAAAATATATAGAATCTATTGCTTTCATTTTCTTGATAATTTGACAAGTATATGTTTATGATAATCACTCATAAGTTTATCTTCTTGATATAGTGATTGAGAATTAATCTAGAAGGAAAGGAAAGACAATATCTGGAGGTATGTGATTGGGTGATGTGGGTGATTGTGTGCGTTTGATGGTTCAACCCTTACATATGTTTTTTTTTATACATTTTCACATTGAATTTAAGAAATGTGATCAAAAGAAGCATGAGACAACAATGTTAGATAAGAAATTTGATGGACATTTGCAAATTGAATTTAAGAAATGTGATGAAAAGAAGAAGGAGACAATGATGTTAGATAAGAAATGTGATGATTAACACGAAGGGGGAAAGCAATTGTTCACTTGCCTCTTTGGGTGGGGAAACCTTTCAATTGTGCACAACTCCAAATACAACAATATAAGACAAACATTAAATAATTTTTGTATCTTTAAATATATTTTCAATAGGAAAACCATCACTACTTGTGGTCCCATCACTAACGGATACCAACTACCTATTAAGCCTTGTAAAGTGGATCCTTTTACATTAAATAACTATCCTCTACTATCTAATGGAACAAAGTTACTAATTTAATAAGAATTGTGACCTCAAAACGAGAAAGCTAGCTCTAAAAAATCATATTTTTTCATTAAAAAACATGAAAAATAACCCCAAAATGCAAAATTTGTGATGCAACATCACCCTTTTTCCATTTCAAACTTAAAATTATGACATTTTTCAACCATAGAATTAAAAACTAAATATCATGACACTAAAAATACATGAAAGAACACCCAAAATTGCAAAAGTGATGATGCAACATCACCCTTCTTTGGGGGTTAACATTCCAACAATTTTCAACCATGGAATTAAAGACAAAAAACCATGACTTCAAAAAATTCTTAAAACTTATCTCATAAATTAGAGAGTGGTTCTACCATGAGAAATTTATTCTTTTTTCTTTCTTTCTTTTTTGTTAAAATTATAACTCGTTTAAAATCGTAGTTTAAGATAGCTTGATCCCCTTTTCAATGGGGCATTAAAATTGCAATACTTTTTTTTAATATGTTCCTATAAAATCATCACTGAAAAAAATAAAAGAATATTATCAGAAAACAACATAACATATATTTTTTAAATTCTTTTAATTATTATTTTTTTTTAACAAATCAAATTAAATAATTTTTAAAAAGGTTGTAAGCAATTTTTAAACCAATAAAAAACATTTGACAACCTTCTTGGTGTTTTTTTTGTGTGGTCCACATTTATTAGTAACTCCTCCTTCAGGTCAAAACTATGCTATAATACTTATATGATTCATAATTATATCCTATTGTTATATAATACATATCTGTTGACACAAAATTTTGTATAGTTTGTCAACAAAGGGGATGTGGCTCGAACCGAGACTCTTTAGATAGCCCAAGTAATTTAAAGTAACCACTCCTGATGGGTTTAAAGGCTCCATTATATTGTTGTTATCTTCTTCTTATGAATAAAATAAAAGGGAATCTTTGTATAAATTATGATGTAGATTTGAAACTACTCATGAAGTTTTAATCAAAATCACAAGGCACAAACCTACGCTATTGCTCTCCAGAAATCAATTCATAATTTAGAACATCAATCACAAACACGCAATGAGAAATAACACACATACACACAATATTTTTCTGGGGAAGGAAATCTACTAAAAACCCCAATGCTTGCTTGCATTAATATGATGAATATAGATGTATTACAATTTTTTTTCTCATCTGAGCACACCTGGAAGTGAATAAACTATCCCTCTACTCACTGAGAAGCTTTTACCTAGACTTAGTCAATTTATGCCTCTTCTCGAGCCCCTATTTCCTTATGTAATTTCTTGATAAATTAGGCCCCTATTATTTAGGAATTTCTCCAAAATGGATTGCGCAATTCCCAAGGTTGATCATCTGATTGCATGCACCACCTGTACACTCAAGTCTAGTCTACAACTGATGTTACACTGACTTGGAATATCCACCACATCTAGCGAACTTGAATCCTCTACATGCACTAGCTAATTTTGGTTGATTAATCAGTTAACTGGATGATCACTGAGTTTGACTAAAGTCCCACATACAACTAACCTTCCACTAGTTCCTCTAACAATTAGAGCTAGTTTAACTGAAAATGACCTAAGTAACTTACTTTGATTGCAATAAATTAGAAATAACACATGTTGAATTGAACTCTAACTCCTCTAACTCAAATATATTGAGTTAGTTGAGTAACAAGAGCCATGTCACCTCAATTAACTACATCCAAGTTTTTTTTTTATGTGGAAATTTGAATTTTCTCAATTTAATCAAGCAAAATCAAATTGAGAATTTCTCGTTGTATTTTTCAACACCCCCTCTTAGCAAGAAAGGGATTATCAACCACCACTATCTTGCACCTGTGGAACTCAAACTTCCCTCTTGAAAATTCCTTTGTCAAAATGTCAGCATCTTGTTCCTCTGTTGGAATGTACTAAAGCAACATTATATTCCTTTGCACACAATCTCGTAAATGGTGATACCAGATATCTATATGCTTGGATCGATCATGAAAAACATAAATATTGATCCAAATAGTTCCCTTGGTAATCCATATCGTCTATTATTACTTCCCTTGGTAATTTGTACCGCACAAATAGTTCGAATAGAAAATTAATCACTACCTCCTCCATGGCTCTTGGAAAATCTACTGCTTCGACCCATTTAGTTTCGTAATCTATGAAAACTAATATAAACACTTTCTAATTTGATAGTGGGTTGAAGGGGTCGAGAAAATCCAACGCCCATCTTTCAAATGGTTCCCCCACCACTTTCGGTTGTAAGGGCATCTCGTTAGCTTGGCTAGGATGGCCCATCCGTTGACAACTATCACATGCTTGAACATACCTTTTTCCATCTTTAAATATTGTGGGCCAATAATAACCCATCTGAAGAACTTTATGTCCAGTTTGGTGATCTACAAAGTGTCCTCTACGGGGTTCGTCATGGCAACCCCTTAGAATGTCATAAACTTAATCCTCTCTGATGCACCTTCAAATTTGAAAATCAGAACTGGTGTAGAAAATATAACCACCGATCCAGGAAAAATGTGCACTACGTTGGATGATCAATTTCCTTTCTCCTGGTGACAGGTGTGTTGGCAATTTCCCTACCGCCAAGAAATTTGATGTGCTAGCGTACCATGGTGTTTTTATTGTCGCTGTGAATAGATGCTCGTCCAGAAATTGGTCGTCCACTGGCTGATGGTTATCTACTTTAGGTACTCGAGACAGGGAATTTTCCTGAAAAAATTATTTTCCATGTTGATCCTTAATGGTGATATCGAATTCCTACAATAGCAATAACAATCGAGTCATTCAGACATTAGTAATGGGTTTTTTAGCTAAATATATAATAACAAAGTGATCAATATACAAAAAAACTAGGTTGCCTATTATATAATGTCGAAATTTATTGATAGCATGTATAGCAGATACAAATTCTTTATCTGTTATTGTATAGTTTAACTCGGCAGGAGTGAGGTTTTTTCTGATCAGTAGATAGCTGATTAGAATCTGGATTGGGGGAAAAAAATTTCCAAACATTCAAAGTGCTCAGAATTGCACCAAACCAGAATTAACGGATCGGGACTATCGCCAGGAATTCAACGCAATTTGTTTCACTCAAAACAGAGTCTATATGAGGAAGTTAGAGCCCGCTGATCGTCGTGCCAAATAGATGATTTAAAAAAAAATAAAAAATGATCAAAAAAGTCAAAGATCAAAATTTGGGAATATTTCTCCAATTTCGCCCAATGACACTATGCCTAGTGTCGATTTTTTTTTGGTGGTCTAAGTGGATGATTTGTGATGTTTTTATTGGTTTTAGGAATGACCCAATGGCATGAGGACACGTGTCTAGCCTGGAGGCTTCCATGTTCCCCCTTCCAAGGTTCAATTTTATGCCAAGGTCAAATTTATGAATTATCAAAGGTGGGAACTTTTATATATATATATCAAATTCCAAATTTCATTATCAATGGTCAAGTTATACATTCACAAAGTCTAAATTCCTATATTCAAAGGTCAGTTTATACGTTTCCAAAGTCTGAATTGTGTTATCAATGGTCGGGTTATACATTTACAAAGTCTAAATTCATATATTCAAAGGTCGATTTATATGTTTCCAAAGTCCGAATTGCATTTATATTCAAAGGTTGGATTAATTTTATATTGGGTGGAAAAAATTGTATGCACGGACTGGGTGGAGATCGGGGCTTGACCCTATGACCTTCCTCCATACACCGCGTCATGTTACCACTACACCACTGCCTTACTACTTGACAACATACATCTGCGGTTTATATTTCAATACATGTAGTTTGACTGGCAGGGGATATGAGGGGGCCAACCCCCGACCCACAGGACTTTGTGCTATGACCATGGAGCAGAGCACTATATTAACGCGCGGGATTAATTTTTGAGTGCGGGTTAGTTACCCTTAACTAATACTTAACCATGCTAATCCATATCACATTCGGATTTGGTTAAGGAGCATGTTTAGCGCTAAAATAAATGTTTATCCCTAATTAAATCAAACTTAAACTAATCAAACTTCATTTTAATTCGGTGGCATGTTTGGTGGAGCCCCCAATTTCAGTACCACCTCCAACTCTAGCGGAGTTAACTAGATTTTCCCTTGTTTTAGTGGGGTTTTGTAGGCCAGAATTGAATGAGGCATAACTAGAGCATATTTCGACCAAATTGGGCTCAAGAAGAGTCATTCCTAGATGATTTGGATGCTCTAAGCATGATCGTGTAGGTTTCAAAGGAGTTGGAGCACTTCTGTAAGTGATTTTTCCACTTTGAAGATTAAAGAAGCATAGGGCCATGAGGAGAGGAGATCATGCCTAGATGAGCTAAAGACCATTTTCAGAGCTTGAAGAGTCAATTTTGAGGTTTTTGTGTCTTTTGAATCCAATGGAGTAGGTTGCAAATCCATTGGAGAAATTTAGGTTCATGTAATCATATAATTGACCATTAATCCAAATAGGGGATATCCAGTTGAAGCAGGTTCATGGAGATGTACCCCACGAGGGGTGAACTTCGTTATCATCTATGGTGTAATGTGTTTTCTTTGTTTTATTTCTCTACAATTTACTTGTTGTAAATGTGTTTTTAACAGCTTATTAACTCATAAATTTCTCATAAAAGACACTTAAAACTTTACACATAAACCCCTTCACAATTTTCTAACTTGATATGATCCTAAACACATTTATTTTATAATCATGAGGGAGCTAGCACAGCAAAACTAGTTTGCCCATATTCAGATCAAGTTGGTATCAGAGCTGCAGGTTGATTGTTAGCTTGTGTTGCTTGTACAAATAGGGTGAAAATGCTTACAAGGTTAAAGCTCCAGAGGGGATAAGGAAGGCTTGTTGATGCATATTCCCAACTGGAAACAAGGATAAGGAAGCAAGAGTTGCCACAAGCTCCACCTCAAGTTTTATCTCCAGAGATTTATGAGGCTTCGGTAAGAATGCCTCAAGGAGGAGAGCATACAATCCTGAAAAAAATGAAAGCTTAAAAAAGGCTTTTTGGGACATGTCAGATATGGTGAGGGTCCTCTATGAAGAGAGGAACTCACAATTGCAAGGTGAAGGCTCAAGATCTTAAAAAGGAGAAGGTTCTCCAATGAAGGAAGAAGGCAAAAAGAATGGTGATAATATAAAACTTTGAAGCGAAATTCTAATATTGAAATTCCTTCCAAGATGAAAGATGGATATGTCTGTGCCTTTTTTCCACATGATGTGGAGTATGAGGTTCAATCAGCACCTCATGTTAAGGAGCTAAAAGAAGGGAAAAAAAGAGTCCAAAAGGACACCATCAAATCACAAAGGAGTATGAAACCATCTTTGTGCCTCAATCAAGAGATGAGACAAATGGTAAGCATGCATATGCTACTTATTTACATGCATATGTTAATGTAAATGCTTTTGTAGCCTTTGAAAGACACAACAAAATTACTGGGTCTAAGCTCTTGGAAAAGATGGGTTACAAGGAAGGCTTAGATCTTGGTGTAAATCAACAAGGCATCAAGAACCCAATAGAGGTAAAGGAGAGACCTAAGTCTGAAGGATTGGGTTATGTTGTGCCAAAAGAATGGTCATCTGATGAGAACTATATTGTATCATATACCTTCTGCCATAAAAGAGGACATGAAAAAGCAAGGTGTTGGACTTTGCGTCTAGAGCCAGTATCTGTTTGGTTCTCCAAATATAAAAGAGACTTGAAGATATCTCAAGAGAGAGATGGAAAGGTTGAAGAAGAAGCTGATGCAAGTTCTCATGGCCATGCAAGTTCATCATCTAGGAATCATAAGCTAAAGGACACCAATAAAAGGTATACTCGTCCTATTAATTTAAATGCTTCTCCTAAAGGAAAACAAATTACTGATTTGAGTGACATGTTGAGGAGAATGCCTCCATGCACTTTTTGAAATTATTCTAACCATTGTGTAGATGATTGCGACAAAAGAAAATCCATCATCAAGAATATTTTTATGTCTCTTGAGATTGAGAACGAGAAGAGGAAAACTCAATCAAAGAAAAAGGCATGTGAACCAAGAAGAGCTCAAAGGAAATTTTTCACTCACTGTAATATCAGTGGGAATTGGATTGAGAAGCGTTGGAAATTATTTCCACAACTTCATCCTCGAAAAGGTAACCAAGTTATGCAAGCACCGGAAAAGGAAGTGACAAAAGAAAAATTGCTGCAAGATGCAACCACCCATGAAGCAACTTCAAAAGAAGGAAAAGTTCAAGTAGAGGATTCAATCACCATGTTGGGTAAGAAATTTTCAGACTATTTGTCCAGTTGAAGATTGTAGGTCTTTGTTTGCACTAGTTTCATATCCCTATAGTGGGAAATTTGTAAAAGTGATAATTCATGAATAAATAACTTACATGAAACAATGTTTTCTTTAGCATGTTTATGCTAGTTTGGCTTGGTTGTTAGTCAATTTTAATGGAAATTTGGGTGTCAAGTTCATTGTTGGCTTGAGGGGTCCTAACCTATGTTTAGATTTTATGGATAAACCAAAAAACCCTCCAAATACTGGCCCTTTCGGTAGTGATCTACTTGCACAGACCAAAGTCTCACCCGAAGCAGTATGGGGGGGGTGTTGGAACCAAGTTTCCGCACCTTGATGGAAAGACTAATGAGTGGTCCTCAGAAAAATCCCGAAGCAAATTTATACATATGTGCACACAGAGAATGCACAAACATTAACAAAATACCACAAAATCGCTATCACTTTGGCGCAGACAAACATAACAGAAGCCGATCCAAGTCACGGCGCAACAAAGACTTAAACAAATCTATTATTTATCATCATTTAATCATAATTTCTCCAGATATCTTGTGCAATAGATAATAAGTAGCTTAGAACAGTGCGGCCTCAACAAAGCATAATAATAACCAGCACAAATGCATAACACAAAAGGTTCGCCAAAACAGTTCCTTATATTATCTCTAGATATATCATTTAGTACATCAATCTTCTTTACACAACAACCCTTACCAAAACCTTACAAAACCCTTCCGCACACACAACCAGCGAAGTCTGCACACAGCCAGGCTAGGTCTCCAAGAACATAGCAAGTGGGAGCCTTTTACCCAACCTTAACCCGATGAGACTCTTACAGAATATTTGCAAGAAAAATCATAAACTATCTTTCACAGTTATGAACTACTTAGCTTAGACATCTTATATCTATTTATATGTGCCTAGTGTGCAGATACTATGGCCTCAAACCATGGTTTGAGGGCCACAGTTTACATTTAAGTCCATTTACACAAAAATAGCGAACTTTGACCACCCCAAAGCCCCTTGGCTTCCTTTGTGCAGTGCACACATACAAAATTATCCAAAAAGGGAGCTTTGAAACTTTGCCTCAGGGGACCCCACTCCAATAGGCCCCTAACACAAACATGTGACTCATCTTGAGTCACTTAGGTGTGGGCGCAGGGTTTTCCCTGTATGGCTTCAGGCGACTTCCATTAACATATGTAGGGAGGAATTGACCATTCAAGGTGGCCATGTGTATAACACTGGAATCAATGATTTCCTTCAAACATAGGGTCCAAGCCAGTGCATTCGCAATTTCCTTGGGTGGCACGCGAACTTACTGTCATATAATAAGACCAAATCCCCGACCTAGAATACCTCATGTCTGATGTGTCGATCATGCCATGCTTTTTTGTGCGCCTTCTAGACTTGCTGGTGATAATTTGTAATAAACTAGCATTCTTCCAGAGCAAGCATCTGTGCCAACCATTCTGCCAGAGCATATTCTTCTACCATATTTGTAAATGTTGCAATGCAGAGACTGGGGATGATGAATTCCATTGGAAACACAACCTCTTGCCCATACACCAGTCTGAAAGGTGTCTGTCCCATCAAACTCTTGTTGGTCGTCCTGGACACCTAGAGAACCATAGGTACTTGTTCATCCCAATCATTTATGTTAGCATTACATACCTTAGTGAGCATTGCCTCCAATATTTTGTTGAATTCTTCAAACACGCCATTTTCCTGTGGGTGGTACAGGGTACTCTTTTGATGGCGCATCTTGAACTCTTCTGTGAGTGCTTCGATGGTTTCATTGAAAATTTTTGTTCCCCAATCGTTGATCAGAACATTGGGGCAACCAAACCATGTCACAATTTTTTCAAATATGAATTGCGTGGCGATATCCGCAGTGCAGTCCCTTACAATTTTTCTTCAGCCCATCTGGTGACATAATCCTTTGATGTGATGATGTAGTGTGCGCCACTACACTTTCCAGGGGGATTGATAGAGTTGAAAAAATCAATATCCCATTTTTCAAAAGCGTGCATGACCATCTGGGGATGCAGGGGCATTTCATCTCAGCGCGATGGCTTTCCTATCCTTTGGAAAACATCGCATGCGTGGCAATGTGCATCAGCGTCATTATGCAGCGTGGGCCACCAGAAGCTAGCTCACAAAATATTTTATGTCGTCGCCTTACCGGCGTAGTGACCCCAAACAATTCCTCCATGGGCTTCATCCAGAAGTGTGCATATCTCATACTCAAGGACATACCTGCGCAACACTTCATCTACACCTAGTTTGTACAATTTTCCAGCAATGATGGTGAAATAAGTTGTGCGTGCTACAAGTTCTTTATTTTGCTGGACTATATATTCAGCAGGTGCACGTCCCATAGTCAATAACTGAATGATGTTCAGGAAATTATCATCAACCACCTTTATTGAATAGCTGCGTGTCGGGAAATCCATCCTCCAGGTTGGTCGGTTCTTCACTAGTTTCAATGCGCGACAGGTGATCTGGCCCGACATTTAGGCATCCTGGGTTTACCACAATATAAAAATCATATTCCTGAAGCAATAAAAGCCATCAACATATCTTCCCCCCCCCCCCCCCCAAAACATGATTTTTTACCAGCTATTTCAAAGCACAATGGTCAATGAACATCTTAAAGTGGCCTCCTAACAAGTAGTGGCAATACTTCTGCAACACATACACCATAATTATCCCTTCTCGTTCTGTGGTTTAATAGTTCTGCCCTACGCTTAATAGTTTTCCACTGGCATAGGAAAGGGGGTGATCTATTTCTCCTATGCCTGGTTGCGCTAACACGGCTCCGAGTGCAATGCATGATGCATCTAGATGTACATGGAATTATTTCAACCAATCTGGGAAGACCAGTATGGGTGCAATAACCATATTTTGTTTTAGAAACTCGAATCTTTTCTAAAACTCATCATCCTAGCAAAATGTTGCATCCTTTTTTAGTATATTTTCCATAGGTGCAGTGATCATTACATAGCCCTGAATAAATTTCCAGTAATACCCAGTAAGCCCCAAGATCGAGTGCAATTGCTTCACGTTCGCGGGCACCTCCAGATTAACCATTACTGTGATCTTGGCAGGATCAGCCATCAACCCTTGTTGACACACAATATGTCCCAGCAGCATCCCAAATGATACACAGAAGATACACTTTTTCAAGTTCAGGGATATTTGGTATTTTATACAAGTGTCCAACATGAGGTGCAATTTTGAGACATGGTTCTTCAAGGGTCCAAATACAGTACAGTCATCAAAATATACTTCTAAGAACTTGTGGATAAATTATTTGAAGGCGGCTACAACCAAGTGCGAGAAAATAGCAAGATCATTCTTCAATCCAAATGGCATTATTGTATATTGGAAAGACCCCCATTCCATATAAAAGGTAGTTTTACTGTGATCTTCCGGCGCAATCCGGATTTGATGATACCCAGAAAACCCATCGGTAAAGGAATAGGCCTCTTGGCCACCAAAATTATCCAAGATTTCACCAGATAATGGGGTAGGGAATGGATCATGAACACAAGCATCATTTATTTTGCGCAAATCGACACAGATCCAGATTTCTCCCTTAGTCTTCTTGTCTTGCACTACCATAGGGCTGACCCAATCAGTTTCTTCTACTGGCTCAATGACACCTGTCGCAACCATTTTGTAAAATTATTCTTTCACCTTCAGCTTATACCGGGGATTCAACCTATATGGGAATTGTTTGACCGATTGCACATCCGGCATCAAGGTGATCTTCATATCCCCAAGTTCATCGATGATTCCCTTCAGTTCGAAAAAATTTGTAGGGAACAAATCTTGGTATTCTGTCAGCAACTTGGCAACTTTACCTATAGTATCATCATCCCAATAGTCTCCACTATTCAACAGTTTAGGTTGTTCTTCGGAGCTAATATTCACTTGTCTAATATTTAATGTCTTTGTTACGTCAGGTGCAGTGAGTGAGGGGTCAGCCACTGCGCGCTAGCCCTCAGATTCAGGGATCAGGATATTCCTAGGGTTCTTGTCATGTTCTTCAATGGTAATATTCTGATAGTTTACAATGTCCTGCATCTGTGAAGCACATTCCACCCATGGCCAGGATTCATCAAAGACAACTGCCTCAATATCCTGCAAGGCTTCGTCCAATCCATCCAATCCACTGGCCAAGATAAAGGTTAACAGAAAGCTTTCCATCATTGTAACCCAATTGAGAGTTCCTCGATGCAGCTC
>CM076579.1:1035422673-1035706966 GCA_034641835.2 Pinus albicaulis
TACATTGATTACAGAGAATTGAACAAAGAAAATTTGAAGGATCACTTTCCTTTGCCTTTTATCGATCAGGTATTAGACACATTAGCAGGTAAAAAGTACTTTTCATTTTTGGATGGTTTTAGTGGCTATAATCAAATTCAGGTAGCACCTGAAGATCAAGATAAGACCACATTTACTTGTCCATGGGGAGCTTTTGCCTATCGAGTACTTCCTTTTGGGTTATGTAATGCACCTGCAACATTCCAAAGAGTAGTACTAGGAATTTTTTCTGATCTAATCCATGATTGTGTAGAGGTTTATATGGATGATTTTACAGCTTATGGTAATTCATTTGAAGAGGCATTAGAAAATTTGGAAAAAGTTCTTATAAGATGTAAAGAAACAAACCTTTCATTAAGCCATGAAAAATGCTTTATGATGTTTACCGAAGGGATTGTTTTAGGACATCATATTTCAGGAGATGGGATTAAGGTTGATAGATCAAAAGTTGAAGTCATCTCCAAGTTGCCTATTCCAAATTGTCAAAGAGATGTTAGAAGTTTTCTAGGATTTACCGGATACTATAGAAGATTTATAGAAAACTTCACTAAAATAGCATCTCCACTCTTCAAATTGCTTACAAAAGACTGTGAATTTAAATGGGATCCTGATTGTCAATCAGCTTTTGAAACTTTGAAAATAAGAATATCTGAAGCACCTATTTTGAGAGGACCAAATTGGAAACTTCCTTTCCATATTTCTACAGATGCTTCAGATACAGCTCTAGGAGCTGTGTTGGGTCAAAAATATTTAGTTCCTTATGCCATTTATTACACCAGTAAAAATTTGACTCCCACAGAGTTGAACTATACTGTGACTGAAAAAGAGTTTTTAGCTGTTGTTTATGCAATTAATAAGTTTAGACATTACATAACAGGCTATGAAACTTTTATTCATACTGACCATTCTGCAATTAGATATTTAATGAACAAACCTGTTACTAATGGAAGAGTGACAAGATGGCTCTTACTTTTGCAAGAATTCAATATTACTGTGTTGGATAGACTAGGAAAACAAAATACAGTAGCTGATTTCTTGTCTAGGATTCAGAATACTAAAGAAGATTCTCTTGTAGAGGATAAGTTTCCTGATGAATACTTTTTTGTAGTAACTATTAAGACTCCTTGGTATGCAGATATTGCCAACTATTTGGTTACAGGGAAACTGCCTTCACATTTATTTCCAAATGAAAAACGAAAAATTATTCAGGAGAGTTCAAAATATTCATGGATTTCTAACGAATTGTTTAAAATAGGGCCAGATCTTGTGATCAAAAGATGTGTCAGGGAAGATGAAATGCCTGATATTCTTAAGGCATGTCATGATGAACCATGCGGCGGACACTTTGCAGACAAAAGGACGGCCTATAAAATCCTCTCTTTAGGATATTATTGGCCTTCCCTCTTCAAAGATGCAAAACAATATGTCAAAAGGTATGACAGCTGCCAAAGAGTAGGGAAACCTACCCTTTCAAATGAAATGCCATTGCAAACACAGGTACTCATTGAACCCTTTGAAAATGGGCTTTAGATTTCATTGGACCTATTAATCCACCATCTAAGCAAAAGAAGTATATATTGGTTTGTACCGATTATGTTACTAAATGGGTAGAAGCTAAAGCATTAGTATCTGCTACTGAAAATTCAGCTGTTCATTTTCTTTATGAGGATATTTTTACTCGCTTTGGTGTTCCAAGAGAAATTGTAACAGATCAGGGGAGCCAATTCACATCAAATTTGGTGGAGAAGTTGATGGAAGAATACAAAATCAAGCACAGAAGATCTACTCCTTACCATCCACAAGCAAATGGTCAAGTGGAGTTCACAAACAAAGTTCTTGAAAGTATCATCACCAAAACTGTTCATCTACATAGAAGAGATTGGGCAGAAAGGCTTCCAGAAGCCTTGTGGGCCTACAGAACTACATGGAGGAATACAACAGGACATTCTCCCTATGAACTTGTTTATGGGAAAGAAGTCTTGCTCCCCATTGAGTTCCAAGTCAAGACCTTCAAGATAGTAGTTCAATTGGGGATGAATTTATCAGAAGCCCAAAAGCATAGAATGGAGCAATTAAATGAGCTAGATGAGATCAGACAAGAGGCAATTCTAAGAACTGATCTAGTTCAATATCAAAGAGCTAAATGGCATGACAAGTACATCAAAGAGAATAAGTTTCAAGAAGGAGATTGGGCATTGTTATTTGATTCCAAGTTTAAATATTTTCAAGGAAAATTTCAGACTCATTGGCTTGGGCCATATGAGATTGACAAGATCTTTGGCAATGGAGCGGTAAGAATCAAGACCATTGATGAGTTTCAAACTCCTCTTATTGTGAATGGCCACAGATTGAAAGTTTATCATAAGCCACTCTCAAAAGAGGATTTTGTCAAAATGTTTCAAGAAAATTCTGCAATCAGGCTGGTACAGAAGAATTCTTCTTCTCCACCAACCTAGCTTTTGTTCTTTTCAGTTAAAAATAAAAAAAATAAAAAATAAAAAAAAATTGTATAAGCCTGAAAACCAATCACTGATTGGCAGTCTTATACAGAAAATATAGGGTGAAAATCAGGAACACCTGACACTCTATATTTTCCAAAAAAAATCTCTCTTTCATTTCACAAGTTTTGATAAATACAAAATCAAGCACAGAAGATCTACTCCTTACCATCCGCAAGAAAATGGTCAAGTGGAGTCCACAAACAAAGTTCTTGAGAGTATCATCACCAAAACTGTTCATCTACATAGAAGAGATTGGGCAAAAAGGCTTCCTGAAGCCTTGTGGGCCTACAGAACTACATGGAGAAATACAATAGGAAATTCTCCCTATGAACTTGTTTATGGGAAAGAAGTCTTGCTCCCCATTGAGTTCCAAGTCAAGACCTTCAAGATAGCAGTTCAATTGGGGATGAATTTATCAGAAGCCCAAAAGCATAGAATGAAGCAGTTAAATGATCTAGATGAGATCAGACAAGAAGCAATTTTAAGAAATGATCTAGTTCAATATCAAAGAGCTAAATGGCATGACAAGTATGTCAAAGAGAAGAAGTTTCAAGAAGGAGATTGGGCATTGTTATTTGATTCCAAGTTTAAAGATTTTCAAGGAAAATTTGAGACTCATTGGCTTGGGCCATATGAGATTGACAAGATCTTTAGCAATGGAGCAGTAAGAATCAAGAACATTGATGAGTTTCAAACTCCTCTTATTGTGAACGGCCATAGATTGAAAGTTTATCATAAGCCACTCTCAAAAGAGGATTTTGTCAAAATGTTTCAAGAAATTTCTGCAATCAGGCTGGTACAGAAGAATTCTTCTTCTCCACCAGCCTAGCTTTTGTTTTTTTCAGTTAAAAAAAATAAAAAAAAATAAAAAAATAATTAAAAAATAATAATTAAAAAAAAAAAAAATTGTATAAGCCTGAAAACCAATCACTGATTGGCAGTCTTATATAGAAAATATAGGGTGAAAATCAAGAACACCTGACACTCTATATTTTCCAAAAAAAAAAAAAAAATCTCTCTCTTTCATTTCACAAGTTTTGTCACCACCCACTCCATTCCATTCCACTTCATTCCATTTCATTTCACTTCATTTCACTCCATTCCACTTCATTTTTTTATTTCATTCCATTTCATCAATAAAATTATTTTTCATGACCATTTCCATCTGGTCATTTGTCATCTGTTCATCTCCATTCATCCAAATAATAGCTGTGTCAGTTTCCGCAGCTGACATCTGTTTCCGCAGCTGACTCCAGTTTCCGCAGCCAGAAGCAGATTCCGCAGCTACAACTCTGTTTTCAAAAGAATGTATAGCCAGATGTTATTTTCATAATCATGAAATAAAATGCAGGTGAGAGGATCAAAAATGAAGACATGGAGCATTCAAGACACCAATAAAGAGCAACTAGTTGAAGACCAAGGAAAAGGCAAAGATTCCAAAGGTATGAATAAAATTTATTTCAAATAGCATTGAAAAACACATTTTTATATAGTTATGAACCATGAGCTCTATCCATTATGTGCAATGATTATATTGACAATTCCGTAACCTTTCACGATCTCCATATTATCCTCTCGCATTCATTCACAAACGGTTCCATCATTAAACCCCCGATTTTCACTCATGATCCAATATCCCACTGGTGACAATGAGACATATTTGATTTGACCAAGGACTCTTACAGCCGTATAAATCCATAACCGTTGATTGAAACGTGTTCACATTTATTTCGCAGCCACCAAATTTTAAAACGCTGCCGAATGTGTTATACTCTGTCAAACTCACAGCCGTATCTCTGTTGTGCTCACGAAACCCCTTTCCATTCTGTCTCACTCCATTTCGTTCATTGTGCTCATTTCTACTCTCTGATATCTACCCACAGTCATTGTGTTCATCTCTGTGCATTCAGCCGTTCTATTTCCATTTGAATCCTCCACGCAGGCAAGTCTTTGAAGAGCAGAAAAAATGGGTAAATTGCTAAGAGCAGAACCAGAAGGACCCAAGTTCATGGAGGGATATCCGCAAGTAAGGGAGATATTGAAGAAAGCAAAATGGCTGCGGTTTATCCAGAAGTTCAGAGGTTATCATAAAGAAGTGACAAAGGCATTCGCAAGGTCATTCAATGGCTTGGAAGTAGAAATTGGAGACCTTAAGTTTGCGGTCAATGAAGTATCTATAGCATCTGCCACAGAACTTCTTCAAGAGGGTGAGCATTGGTTTAAGAATAAAAGAATCAGTGATGAAGCTTGGAGAACAATCTTACGAAACCAAGGTATGGACATAACTATTTTTAAAAGAGGAATTCCTGTTCATGCATTGAAAGAGGAATGGGCTACTTTGCTGCTAGTTGTTCAGAAATTCATTACCTGTGAAGGCCGTTTTGGGTCCATGTACATGTACCATACCAGGTTGCTGATGAATTTTCTAGATAATCAAGCTCTCAATCTCCCATATTTTCTATTAAATAGCTTGAAGAAAATGTCTGTGACTGTTCAGAAGCATTTAGGAGATGTAGAACCACATCTATATCACACGGTCTTGTAAAAATTTTGATTGAAAAAGAGTTAAAGGAGAAGAAAGACACATGGGAACAATTTCTGATTAGAAATTTCTTTGAGGAACCTCAGGAAATTCCTGAAGGTAGCACAACAAGAAGGAGTAGGAGAAAAAGAATAAATGATGAAACTCAAATTACTCCTACTCAAGAAATTCCTGAAGGTAGCACAACAAGAAGAAGTAGGAGAAAAAGAACTATTGATGAAATTCAAAATACTCCTACTACTATAATTGAAAGAACTGATAAGGAAGAGAGACTGTCAAAGAGGAAGAAGAAAGAAATCAAGGGTAAGAAGCCAATAACACCAAAAGAGAGAAAAACTATTGAGGCCATACATCAAACCCCTTCTTCTGAAGAAGAAGAGCATCAAGTGTTATCTGAAAGATTAGTTTATCCTCAAAAACAGTCATCTATGGTCAAGAAGACAAAAAAAGGAAAACAAAAACAAAAGGATAGTGTACCACAGCGTGTGAGAAGAAGCAGCAGACTTAAGGGGAAATTGAGGAAAACGCAAGTGAAGGGTCCTCATTTCATTGATTTAGGAGAGGAAACATCTGAACAGTCCCCAGCTGACCATAGTCCATCTCAGTCAGTTAGTGAACCTGGTTCATTTCATTCTCAGTTAGACATTGAACATAGTCCATCCCATTCTCAGCAAGATGTTGATGTGAGCCCTTCTCAGCCAGATTTTGAAGATAACTCTCCTTCACGGCATTTTGGGGACAGCCCAATAAAAATGACACCTGAAATAGACCCCAAGCAACAGGAAGTATATGACTATATAGAATCTCTAGAAAAAGCAGCCACCGGCCCCAGTACTTCGTCCATCCAGCCTCACATAGTACAGGATGATTTAGTCCAATCATTAAAACAGGAAATCTTTGAGCTAGAGCTTTTGAATAGACACATCAAAAATGAAAATGAGACATTGAAGGAACAAGGTAAATTGGACAAAATCATTCATGATAATACCATGCTACATCTGGGAATATGGCAGAAGAAAAACAAGAAATTGAAAAGGAAATGCCAGAAGCTAAGCAGAGCACTGGTTAATATCAATTTTAGGTGCTTAATGAAGAAACCCAGAATGTTGGCAGCACCAAGGAAGAGGAGGAGAGGATTGGATGTGCTGGCTGAAGTGTCAAGGCACATGAACTGAAGAAATATTATCAAAATTTTGGTTGCATGAGGACATGCAACACCTTCACAGTGGGGGTATGTTGAGTCTCAAATCTGCATCTTTTCCATACACTTTTCTATACCTTTTTTTCACTCACCTGAACCTCCCAAGTTGTCAATATCATGTGCAAAAGAGCATCTAACATGGTTTTTAATTATATTTTTGTGTTTGCTATTTGATTTAGATTTTGTTCATTCAGCTGCGGAATCTTGCCACTTTCCGCAGCTGCTGCAACTTTCCGCAGCTATTTTGTGAAACTCTATGTTACAGGTGTCTTCAAAGGAAACGAGCCACATGGGCAAGTCTGAAATGATGTGGACATGGTTCGTGTCCTATTGGCTCAAGCAAATCCGTCTAAAGAAGCTGCGATCAAAGGTGTCCACATGGAAGTCAACCGTAGAATCCCACGGTGACAGGACTCTGTTTCGTGTCACGTGAAGGTTCATACGGCCGTTTCTAAGTTGCAGAGGACAAACCAACATCTGTACATGGCTCCATAGTCGAATTCAAACATCCACTCCTCATAGATTTACTTTTCAATACGGCCATGATCCTAGATCCGTGGATGTAATGGTCTACGTGTTCTCCACCAGCATAAACATTAGGAATCAGTTATATTTCCTCCGTTATAAATAACGCGCTTGCATACGCATATGGAGTTAGTCTCTATTAATCTGTGTTAGCTTTTATTAGTCTGCTCTATAATATAATTACGCTGCACTTGTGCCGTAACATCACCATTCTGTAATGACTGCATTTTAATATAAGAAGACTCTGTTTTCAACCAAAATTCGTATTTGAAGATCGTTGCCAAGGCTGGTGTAGAGGGCCCCTGCACTTGCCAAGGTTCTGTGCATTATTGTATAGTTCTTGTTTTATTTCCTTAAAGCTCATTGTGCCATAATCCATTCACATGTTTATACATTGCATCTTTCATAGTATATATGCTTCATTTCTATTTATAGTCTTTCATACTTTCCATCTTACTTCTGTCTTTCATGTTTTATGTTATTAATCACTGATCAGTGTTCTTGTTTCAGGTTATAGATAGGCAGCCCAGGCATTTGCATAGCTTTTTGACTAATGACATGGAATTAACATTGTTCTGCTGCTAATTTGTTTTTCTTAGTTTCTGTTTAATTTCAGTATTGCTTTGTTTAATTCAGTTTTGCTTATTTGCTTCAGTAGTTAAATTTAGATATATTAAACTGCTCATAACATCTTCAGTTGCCTCCGAAAGCCACAACTGGACTGATGGTGAGGGATTGTATTATGAAATGTGTAGTTTGGTATTAGTTTCCTTTATGCAAATTTAGATATATTAAACTGCTCATAACATCTTCAGTTGCCTCCGAAAGCCACAGCTGGACTGATGGTGAGGGATTGTATTATGAAATGTGTAGTTTGATATTAGTTTCCTTTCTGCAAATTAGATATATTAAATTGCTCATAACATCTTCAGTTGCCTCCGAAAGCCACAGCTGGACTGATGGTGAGGGATTGAATTATGGATGTGTAGTTTGATATTAGTTTCCTTTCTGCAAGTTAGAAATATTAAATTGTGCATGACATCTTCAGTTACCTCCGAAAGCCACAGCTGGAATGATGGTGAGGGATTGAATTATGAATGTGTGGTTTGATATTAGTTTACTTTCTGCAAGTTAGATATCAGTTACTCAAGTTGTTTATGGTTACTTCCGAAAATCATAGTTGGACTAATGATGAGGGATCAGAATACAAGTTGATGTAATTTGATTTAGATTTACTTTATTGCAACTTTTGGATTTCTTTCAGCATAGTTTCTTTTGTGTTTAGACAGCAGCAAGAATAGTTTGGTTTCATGCTCACTAGTTCACTGTTTTGATTTATTAGACTAGTAGCACCTTTTCATTTCAGCAGTACATTTTCATTTCCTTTCAAGTTTTGTCATTGTAAATTTCAAATTCCTTTTTAAGTTTCAAGTTGGTAAATCATTATAGAGGATATCATTTCCTTGAACAAACATAACCATACTTGTTTTTATTTTATAATTTCCATCTCACCTTAGAAAACCAAAAACGACAAAAAGGTTAAGAAATAGGTTATCTTGCACATATTGTGCGCCGCACTTCATCAACTTACGAATCCCGGATTGACAAATTAAATGCAGCAATTTAGGACACACTAAGTTGACCAAACAATTACCCAACCTCCTTATTATCTGTATCCGCAACCTGGTGTTCCAGCTCCTCCAACATTAGCACTTCCTCCTCCCTTTCCTTCTCAACCCCTGAAACAGTAGCCACCGCCCCCTCAGGGGCAGGTATATGTACAACAGGGTGCAATTACTCCTCCTCCCTCTCAACAGAAGAGGAAAGGCACTCAAAATCAGTCTTCTCCTGGTAATCCTCGACCTAATCCTCAAAATAATGCTCCTAACACTACTAACCAGCAACAAAGCACCTAGCCTAAGCAGGACAGGATTATTCGCACGAACAAGCCTTGTTCTTGTTGTGGTGTTTATGGTCATTACGCACATGATTGTCCTCTTTTACCACAGATGCGGTAGATGTGAGAGTCTCAAGCAAAATTGTGAGGACATCAAGATTCTCCTTCCGTTCCTCCCAATGTTGCACCTATTCAACCGACCGTGCTTACTGATCCTTTCCCTCAGCAAGGATTTGTGGCTACCCAACCACTTGAAGGATAGGTGGCCACTCAACCTCTTCCATCTGGTACCTCCAATTACTAGATTCTCATGATGAACTCTGATCAACCTTTAACCATAGACATCAATCTTCAGACTCGATCCTGTCAAAACAATAACCCTCCTGCTACGTCTGTCCCCAAGCCGCCTCCTTCGGTCTCTACAGAGCCTCTTTCGACACCTAATGGTCCCTTGCAGATCCCTCAGTCTAAGGCAGAGGTTCATACCAAGATCCCTAAGGGACCACTATGCCAAAATGCTGCTTCTGGCAAAGTTTCTCATTCGTATAATATAGTAGATCATTTGGCCATGGAAAATTTTAGGGGTGAATTTTAGCCCAAAGGCGAAATTTAATGGGTTTAATAGTTTGAGGAGGAAATTTTTTTATCTTGCACCCATTTTTTCTATAGTTAAAAACTTAGCCCAAAATTTATTTAAAAAATAAATAATTATTATATTTTAGCCCTCAAAATTAAAGTGGATAAAAATTGAAAAGGTGGGATTCGCCCTAGATTTACATTGCAAATGCCCGATTCGCCTGGTTTGGAGGTTGGACTCATTGAATTTGGTCAGATTCTCCTGATTCGCCTAGTTTGGAGGTTGGACTCATTGAATTTGGGTGGATTCACCTCGATTTACACGTTTTGAAGTTCGAATTTGGTTGCAATAGCAAAATTTCTTGGTTTGCAAATCGAGGGTAAGGTTGAAATTCATCTCTATAAATTACAACTTGTTAATCCTTCATACTATTAAGCAAGGTATGATTGTTATACTTATACAGTCTCTGATATCATGTATTTCACTATAAATTTGCATTTTTGTATTGAATCCAATGTAATATACAAGTGAAAGTTGAAGAACTAGAAGGGAAACATGTGGGTCTGTACTTTTATGCACATTGGTGTCCTCCATGCAGGGGTTTCACCCCCGTTTTGTTAGAAATATATACAAAGTTATCGGAGAAGGGGGACTTCAAGATTCTCTTCATTTCTGTGGATCTTGATGAGAAGTGATTCAAGGAATACCACCATACCATGCCATGGCTTGCCCTGCCATTCTCAGATGGTATACAAGGAAGAAGCTTAATCAGACCTTTCAGGTTGATGGCATTCCGTGCCTTGTTTTTCTGGACAAAGAGGGAAGAGTTATAATGACTGAAGGTGTGGAGATAATTGAATAATATGGGGTTGAGGGATATCCATTCACCGCAGAGAGATTTGCTGAGCTAAGGGTGAAAGAGGAGGCCATAAGGGCTGCGTAGACTATGGATTCTCTTTTGCTGTCTGATGAAGGAGATTTTTTCCTTGGCCATGGAGGAAGCAAGGTGGGTGTTTTCCCTTTTTTGCTTGTGTTTTTCCCTACCATCAAGTCTGAATTTGGGTTCTTTATGAGAATGTAGGTATGAAAGCATGTATTGAATTGGGCTATTGAACTTGAAAAGCTAGAGAATAGAGTGTGCAAGTCTAATCAATACATGCGTTGAATTGGGTGTTTGAGTTTCATGCAATCATTGGATGTTGTAAGGGTGTAGGAAAAATACATGCACAGATTTTATTTCATGATGGTTTCATTGTCAATTTGGCTTTTTTCCAATAGGTTATGGTAGCGGAGCTCGTGGGAAAAACTGTGGGTCTGTATTTTTCAGCCCACTGGTGTGGTCCGTGTAGAAATTTCACTCCACAGCTTGTGGAGATATATAATGAAATTTTGAAGAAAGGGGAGGCCTTTGAGATTGTGTTTCTCTCTAGTGACACAGAGGAGAAAGACTTCAAAGAATATTATGCAATCATGCCATGGCTAGCTTTGCCATTTGGAGACAACACTAAAAAGTACTTATCTCGCTACTTCCGAGTTCAGGATATCCCAACCTTGATTATTTTAGGTCCAGATGGGAAAAAAAATTTGACTGATGCAGTGTCCCAAATATGATAATATGGAATTAGAGCTTACCCATTTACAAAAAAGCACCTAGATGAGCTTGAAGCAGAGGAGAAAGCCAAATGAGAAGCACAAACCCTGGAGTCACTCTTGGTTTCTGATGAGCGCAACTTTGTGATCAAGCATGGAGGTGCCCAGGTGAGTTACTAAGGTCTACTTACTAGCTTCACTGTTTTTATGTCATGATTCATGAATCATACCACTGAAATAAGTTCTTATTTTCATGATGGTCTCATTGTCAATTTGGGTTTTTGCCAATAGGTCTCGGTCATGGAGCTTGTGGGGAAAAATGTGGGTCTGTATTTCTCAGCTCACTGGTGTGGTCCCTGTAGAAAGTTCACCCCGGAGCTTCTGGATATTTATAATAAGCTTTTTAAGAAAGGGGAGGCCTTTAAGATTTTGTTTCTCTCAAGTGACAAAGAGGAGAAAGACTTCGAAGAATATTATGCAAGCATGACATGGTTGGCTTTGCCATTTGGAGACAAGGCTGAAAAGAACTTGTCTCGCTACTTCCAAGTTCAGGGTATCCATTCCTTGATTATTTTAGGTTCAGATGGGAAAAAAGTGCAAGAAATGCAGTGGGACTTATACGAGAATATGGAATCAGAGCTTATCCATTTACCAAAAAAAGGTTGGATGAGCTTGAAGCAGAGGATGAAGCCAAACGAGAAGCACAAACGCTGGAGTCACTCTTGGTTTTTGATGAGCGCAACTTTGTGATCAAGCATGGAGGTGCCCAGGTGAGTTATGGAGATCTGCATAGTACTTTCATTGTTCTTATGCAATAATTTATGAATCACCTGTATTGTTAAATAGTTAAGTGTGTGAATTTGTTCATAAAAGTATAAAATACTTTCACAGAGAGGGTCTACATCTCTCAGGGTTTGAATTTGGGTTGTTTTCATGGTGGATTCTTGTTATCAACAACTAAACCAAAATTTGACATGGACTCATTTATATGGGTGATGCTGATCCTTTATATGTTTCGATTTTTGTAAGAGGTCCCTGTAGTTGAGGTTGTGGGGGACAATTTCTCTGTATTTCTCTACCCATTGGTGCCCACCTTGCCAAGGTTTTACTCCGAAGCTTGTAAAGGTATACAACGAATTCAAGGAAAGAGGAGAAGCCTTCGAGATTGTTTTCATCTCTATTGATAAGGATGAAGAGGCCTTTGAAGATTATTACAAAACCATGCCATGGTTGGCTCTTCCATTTGGAGATAAAACTAAGAAGGATCTCATGCGGCTTCTCCGTGTCAGAGGCATCCCATCATTTATTGTGGTGGGTCTAGATGGAAAAACTATGACAGAGAATGTTGAAAGTGTAGTGACCACATTTGGAGCCAAGTCTTATCCCTTCACCGATGGTCATCTTGAAATGCTGCAAAAGGAAATGGAGAAGGAAATGAAAGAGCTGGCTGAGAAATCACCCAAGGAGATAAGGTACAGCCAACATGAACACCCCCTTGTATTCACAGAGGCGGATGCATTCATTTGTGATGTTTGAGAAGAAGATAGCACTGGATGGTCCTACTATTGAAAATATTGTGACTACTCTGTTCACCTAACTTGTGCTTTGGAGGATGAAGGGGATGTGATGCAGGAGGACAAGGGTGAAGACACAGATGCTGCGATTGATGAAAACTGTAAACTAGAAGGAGTTATTTGTGATGGAGATGTTTGTTACAAGGTGGATGAAGCCTGAATATGATATTAAAGGTGGATTATTAAATACGATATACTTCAAGCTTTTCGATTGATTTTGTGTTTGAGAACGCCTTGTTATCATTGGATAGATCGATAGATAACTGAACTCTATTGAGTGAAGGTCACCTATGGTGTCTCGATAAATCAATTGAGTACTTTTTATTCCATCTTGTGGATTCTACCATGGTAGTTCATTCTGCAGTCGAGTTGTCATACATGAGTATATAGTTATGGAGTTTGCCTCCACATGTTGATAGTTATGAAGGGTTTCCTTAGGTTCAATTTCTAATGTTATACTTAGTTATCCCTTGATTGCAAGTATGGAAATGGCCTTAAGCATCCCTACAAATACACCAACAATTTGATTGCAAGTATCGAAGTAAAAATACTTAGTTATCCCTTGATGTATAGTGACAACACTAAACCAAGAAACAAAACAAAGGAAATGTGGATGAATGTCGCCAATGGCAATGGTCTTAAGCATCCCCACAAATACACCAAAAATTTGAGGGCAAGTATCAACTTGGATTCTAGGTATTGATTTGCTAACTTCAATGAAAGGTTTTCAAAATACAAGGAAAAACAATGTCTGCAGGTTTAACCACAACTAGGCTTAAAGCCACTGCCAGTTTCAAGCACCTTGGTAAGTACTCCGAGCATTACTCTTTCATAGCTTTGCTTGGCTGCAGAAACCTTGTTGGAAACAACTTGTATAATCATATTTTTGGTACAGATTTCCAATTTTGTATATACGTTCATTTGTTCTGAATCACTATTGGGTCTTCTTCATAACTTTTATTTCCAAGGTTTCCATAAAATGGTCAAAGATATAAGGTGCATTATAATTCTGCTTGAGATATTCTAGATCCACAAGATGGAAAAGTGCTTACAGAGAGTGTCAATATCAAGCAATTTCAACTTAAATGGACAAGGCAAAAAAATGGATTTGTAACCCAGGAACATGTCCTCTTTACTTCCAATATTGAGATTATCTTGAATATAGTAAAGATGAAGTTATACAACTAGAAATACAAGTTTCTTACATGCTTGTTAATGAAAAAAAATTATGAGCAAGATGTACTAATTTTTGAGCTAATTTTACATAATAATGGGTGTTAGATATTGCACTAGCCAATAATAGAAATTTTACATGAAATATTTCCATATTATGATTGGTAGAAATCATTGGAACACTCATCATATTTAATTTGGTCACTTGGGTTGCATAATAGAATATGCTTGTTTTACACGTTTAGTACTTTTAGGTCTAATAATTTATTTGTTGATACCCTTTGGATTTGATATATCATAGATAAAAGGAAATGGATTTGTATTGTTTACTATATTTCTGAACTTACCTATACTGGAAAAGGATATAAAAGATTCACTGATTTTTTCTTACGAACATGCCTTATTAGAGGTTGTTATTGATTTTTTCAGTAGTACTATATAACTAATAAGGTAGTAAATGTATTGAATTTTATTTCAAGACTAGAGTTGATTGGGAGAAGTTAGAAAGAGTCCAGATCCTATTTCAAAGGTACATTTGATGCAAGCATAATGTACCTGAGGTTGTTGTTTGGGCAGAGTTTGCAGCCCAACCTGTTTTCCTCAAGACCATCTTCAAATTGGTATCATTCCTTTGTAGATTTAGGGATTTCTGGGATTTAATTTGTACTTAGAATTTAGCACTCTGTTCTTCAGAGGTCATTACCTCATTCAGTCTCTTAGGGCATGCTCAGTGTTGACTCTCAAAGGTCTCTCGGTTACTCCAATTAGTGGCTAGCTCTCTAGATCATCTTCCCCATTCACGTATTACCTAAATGTGCCATGTCATATCCTGTGATTCAATTAGGTCTGCAACTGAGCTATTAAAGAGTACTTCTAGGATAAATTTGATAATGTGGAGAAAAATATAAAAGCTTTGCATTGGAGGTCCAGGCCCAACAATATGAGATTGGAAATTTTGCATATATTGCAAAGGTTGAGCTGGCAATGGAGGTGTTGTAGACTGCTTAGTGTAGCCCTTAATATAGTCATTACCTGCAGCCATCCCTGCAAATACCTCCTCCATTGGTGATTCATTATCTGCTTATTAAGCATTGACTGCAATTCATTTCAGCAGTTTCTTAAGATAAATTTTGAGTAACTGAGTCATAAACATTTAAACTTGAGTAAATGTGGAAGCAAAAGTTTGACATGAGTTCAAATCTACAGTGCGGGTGTGTCCTTCATCGAATGTGCTCCTGTTTGAGGCAAGGTAGACTGGTTACTACTAATAGCAAGGTATTTCCCACTAAACCAAGCAATAAAAAAAGGCCAATGTGGATGATTGTCACTAATGGAAATGGCCTTAAGCATCCCCACAAATACAACAACAATTTGATTGCAAGTATCGAAGTAAAAATACTTAGTTATCCCTTGATTTATAGTGACAACAATAAACAAGCAATAAAACAGAGGCAATGTGGATGAATGTCGGTAATGGAAATGGTCTTAAGCATCCCCACAAATACACCAATAATTTGAGGGCAAGTATCAACTTGGATTCTAGGTATTGATTTATGACTTCAATGAAAGGTTTGCAAAATAAAAGGAACAACAATGTCTATAGGTTTAACAACAACTGGGCTTAAAGCCACTACCATTGTCAAGCATATCGGTAAGTACTCTGAGCATTACTCTTTCGTAGCTTTTCTTGACTACAGAAACCTTGTTGGAACTTGTATAATCATATTTTTGGTACAAATTGCCAATTTTGTATATATGTTCATTTGTTTTGAATCATTGTTGGGTCTGCTTCATAGCTTTTATTTCCAAGTTTTTTATACAATGTTCAAAGATATAAGGTGCATTATAATTTTGATTGAGATATTCTATGATCCACAAGATGGTAAAGTGCTTACAGAGAGTGTCAATATCTAGCAATTTCAACTTAAATGGACAAGGAAAAAAAATGGATTTGTAACCTAGGAACATTTCCTCTTTACTTCCACTATTGAGATTATCTTGCATATAGTAAAGATGAAGTTATACAACTAGAAATACAAGTTGCTTGCATGATTGTTAATGTAAAAAAAATTATGAGCAAGATGTACTAATTTTTTTGCTAATTTTACATAATAATGGGTGTTAGATATTGCACTGGCCAATAATAGAAATTTTACATGAAATATTGCCATATTATGATTGGTAGAAATCATTGGCACACTCATCATATTTAAATTGGTCACTTGGGTTGCATAATAGAATATGCTTGTTTTACACGTTTAGTACTTTTAGGATTAAGAATTTATTTGTTCATACCCTTTGGATTTGATATATCATAGATAAAAGGAAATGGATTTGTATTGTTTACTATCTTTCTGAAATTTCCTATACTGAAAAAGGATATAAAAGATTCATTGATTTGTTCTTACGAACATGCCTTATTATAGGTTGTTATTGATTTTTTCAGTAGTACTGTATAACTAATAAGGTAGTAAATGTATGGAATTTTATTTCAAGACTCAAGTTGAGTGGGAGAAGTTAGAAAGAGTCCAGATCCTATTTCTTAGTTACATTTGATGCAAGCAAAATGTACCTGAGCTTGTTGTTCGGGCAGAGTTTGCAGCCCAACCTGTTTGCCTCAAGACCATCTTCAAATTGGTATCATTCCTTTGTAGATTTAGGGATTTGTGGGATTTAGCTTCAAGGAAAGACATAAATTTGTACTTATAATTTAGCACTTTATTCTTCAGAGGTCATTACCTCATTCAGTCTCTTAGGGATGCTCAGTGTTGACTCTCAAAGGTCTCTCGGTTACTCCAATTAGTGGCTAGCCCTCTAGATCATCTTTTCCATTCACGTATTACCTAAATGTGCCATGTCATCTCCTGTCATTCAATTAGGTCCCCAGATGAGATATTAAAGAGGACTTCTAGGATAAATTTGATAGTATGGAGAAAAATCTAAAAGCTTTGCATTGGAGGCCTAGGCCCAACAATATAAGATTGGAAATTTTGCATATATTGCAAAGGTTGAGCTAGCAATGGAGGCGTTGTAGACTGCTTAGTGTAGCCCTTAATATAGCCATTAACTGCAGCCATCCCTGCAGATTTGAAACAATGGAAGTTGGCATACTGTGTAGCTTGAAGATATTATCCATGAATGCTTGGGAAATTGAAAAAGGAGTGAAAGGATGCGTGGAGGCACAAAAATGATTTGCTTTTAAAAGACAATCTACCATGACCTTACTCACTATTTTTTTGCTCGCTTTTGGAAGTCCAACAATACAATTCATTGAAATGTCTGTCCAAATATGCGCTGCGATTAATAAAGGCTACATTGTGCAATGCACCTAGTAAATTCTTTGTGTTGCTTTGGAAAGCATCCTAGGATGCTACAAAATCTTAGATGTCTGTTTTCATGCCTCCCCTGAAGATTGAATTCTTAGTTTTTTCATAAGTCTTAGGAAAGCCAAAATGTGATGTTGTTGGTGTTGGGTGTAGCTTCACTAAACTTGTTTTAGGGTTGAATATTTTGCTAAAACAATGGGCCTTTTATATTGTAATGTATAATTTTTAGTAGGTTTGGGATCAATTTGAATCTTTTGGATGAGCCACCTTAAAGAACTGTTTGCTAGTCATTCCTTATTTTCCAGAGGAATTATGAATACATTGCTTAAGCTAAAAAACTGTAGCTTATTTCTCTGCGAGCTCTTGTACTTGGTATTTTGTTTGGTTTGGATGGATTTTGCCTTTATGATTTTGAGTCATGATGAAGACTGATTTCCTTCCTATTATTCTACAAACTTCACAAATAGTGATTATAATTGTTTGTGGGATTTTTAAGTATCCTTGCAAACCTGCTTCTTTAATTATCCATAATTTTTTTCCTATTTTGCAGCGTTTTCCTTCTCTCAGGAATTTTTGTTTTTGTTTTGTTTTGTTAGAATCCCCTGAGGCCATCCTGCAAAATTCGATATTTTTGAAACTCTCCCTATTTTCCCCATGTTGACTGGGCATTCAATACTTGCTTCTTTGTTGGTTGCATCCAAAACTCTTTCTTGTGCAATTATTTTCCCCACCCCTTCAGAAATAAAGTGGAATGCTTGATTAATGTTATGCAGGTTATGAGATAATAATAGCCTTGTAACTTAAATGCTCGCTGATCGAGTAACCTTTTACTTACACTCAGAGGCAGGAGTTCACTTCACTTAGCTTTTTTTCACATCAGCTTGTGGGAAGACATCTATGTGAAAACTAATTAACCAATGTCAGTTTCAATTTTACCTGAATTAAAAGCCTGGAAACAGATTTATTCCTCTAAACATTTTTTAGTGTAGAGAATGTTGTGTATAAATTATTCTTGAGCCCTTGAATTCATGTTGAACTGAGTATAATTATTGAACATTTCTTGAGGCATCATTGGTGACAGTGCGCAGTAAGAAACGAATTGGCTACTCATATGAGATCGCCTTGAAGTTTCAAGGTGAGGCTTATTTAATATCTTTATATGATTATGAAATGTATAAGGTTGGTCTATAATCTGAGTCAGATTTTGGTTTGAAATAGGTGAGTGGTTGATTGAGGAGGAAATGAAGCAAATTCAGGGCACTCTAAATGTTCCAGGGGCTTCTTATGGTGATTTGGAAGATATGCAGGTGTGTATATGAAAAGTATTGAAAGTAATAAATTGCTTGAATATTTCTGGCGAGTTACTTTTTTATCATGCTGTCAGTTTCTTTCTATGTTTTTTTGATATTCTAGAGAGTGTTGTATGTGGTTTACCATTTGTTTTGTGGATACCTTTAGAGCATTGTTATAGATGGACCCCCTTTAGGGTATTTCTAGAAACATTAGTCCTAGGTAGATCTGTATCAAAGGGTGCAGATGTAGACTGGTATTGGGTAAAATCAATGTTCTTAGTTCTTTGGAAGTAAATACTGAGAAGATCAATGATTTCACTGAAGTGAGGCACACTCTACAACCTTGGTGTAATAGATGTGTTATGTCTGCGGTAATGCTAGCTCTAATGAACTACAATGGAAAACTAGTTGTGGTTTTCCATGTAATGTCAAAAGTAAAAAGCTTCCTGTTTGTTAATTTCCATCATGTTAAAAAGACAAAAACCTAGCATATATTCATATTAACTCTGATCCATTAAAAAGTAAGACATTTATGCCTGTAGACTAACATGTTCCTGTCTAATCTCTCTCTCTCTCTCTATATATATATATATGCTTAATGGGTTTGGGTTTAAGATGATCTATGCTAGTGTAGAAATAAACATTGTAAGATATTTTTAGGCCTGTCTAAATACAAGGTGGCATGGTAAAGATGTGCACATGAGCTAAAGAAATAATGAGTTTTTAATGTGTTGGAAAATTTGGACGTTTTTTTTTCCCTAGTGTGTGAATTTAGAGTTTGTTAATTTTGAAAATGACCTTATGAGCATGTTCTGATGTTTTTGTCCCTTTTGGGTTTGTCATTTTTATAAGTGTTAACCTTAGTTTGTCAGGGAACTCCATAGTTGTATTAGTACAACCGCAATACAACTTATACAGATTAAACTTTAGTTATACAGATTGACTAAAGCACCTAACAACAAATTGACTAATCCCAAATTAGTCATGAGGATTCTCTATAATTTAACAAGAAAGATCACAACACTTCCTAGATTGTTTCTTCAGTTTTTTTATAATATATAATTTACAAAATTCAAGAAGAGGAAGAGATAACCAAGGAAGATGATATTTTGTGATTGTTAGTGATTTCCAGTATTTTTTGTGCAAACTGTTAATCTATCCAATCATGCCAGTGTCTATCAGTGGTTAATCTCTGATCTCTTTAGGGATCAAATAGATATCAATTACATGGTGTGTACAAATGAACACTTGCAGAACTTGATCGACCTACAAACTAAACAAGCAAAGGGAATATAGAAGAGTAATGGTAGAATGATACCTCATAAACATTAATTACAATAAATTGACAATAGACCAAAGCATCACCCTTCCTTTGTGTAAGATTCAATGATGCCACATTTCCAACGCTGTTGTAGGAGCAACATCTTAAAACATGGGTAGATGCTTCCACCATGTTTTCCTTTATCCTCTTTTCCACCAGCTTATGGAGGTTCTTCCATGTTCACATTGTCAACATTGTTATGCCATCCATGTTTGAATAAAAAATGACCTGATTCAGATGTAATTGTTAATTAGGATTTAGTAATTTCTTAATGTTAGATGCCCATATTGAACCTTAAAAGATGCTTTGGTGAACATAATGCTCACTGCTTTGTTGAACTTGGGCCAAATCCAATACGTCATCATATCCAGAGATTGGGCTAATTCTAAAGAGAGAACAGAGTCATCTACAAAGTGGATTTTAAAATATCTTGTAGGCACCTGATAAGGATCGTTCCTTCATTTTGCACTTGACTCTAGCTAACCTAGAGCATTAGCTGTGATGAAATGTTCTATTGGAAAAAGAAAACCCTTTCTGAAGGACCATTTCTGGCTCGCTGTCATCGTATATGAAGTAAAATACCATTTTAATCTGTGTAGAACTTTATCAAAATCAATTTTGAGGAGAAGATATTCTTGATGGATTTCTCTAGCCCACCTGATAGCTTTGAATCTTCCACAATGTTATATAAAATAAATCTACCCATTAAGTAGCCAAGCATTAATTTATTTGTGGTTAATACTTCTACAGGAGTCTTGAAAGCCATGTAAAGTAGAATGATTAGCATGGGATCATTAATTGAGTTCCTGTTGGATGAGTTGTAGTTTATAACTTTATATTGAATATGATTGCATTAGTTTGCTCTGCAAGTGGTTCTAGATGAAGAGCTTCCAAGCATACATTTAAAAGGTTTCCCAATGGTGTCTCAGAAACCCTTGTAGAATTTTATAGGGAGACCATCTTTCCTTGGATATTATCATGTTTCAAGGAGGGATAGATCTGGGGTTAAGGCCAAGACAAGGAAATAAGTTCCACATTCCTACCACAAATTCCACTCGACACGGGAAATAGAACAGGAAAGTAAGTTCCACATTTCCACCACAAATTACACTCGACACAGGAAATAGAACAGGGAAGTAAGTTCCACATTTGTTGAGTAATTTTCCTACACTCCAATGATTTGAGGTGGGAAACACTAAGCTTAACAATGAATTTGTGTTTCCTACACAATGAATTTGATATCATAGCTTGTTATTGAAGTAAGGACCTCTATTGCATGAGTAAAATCACTTGGGAATGAAAAGCCCATTTTTTTTTGCTTGTTGGACCAAGTGTAGTGCATTGGCATGGATCATGTGCTTTTTCCTGCCATCAATGAGAGGAATGAACCTCATATTTATCACCTTCTCAGTTGATCGTATTCAAACCAGCTCCTAGAAGCCAACTAATAGCTCCTAGAAGCCAACTGATAGCATTTGATCAGCTATCCATTCCCACAAACGATTATCAGCTATCCATAACAACAAATGGCTCCTATATGGCTCTGAGTTAGGAGAGTATCAATGGAGCTGAAATCCAAAACACTAGCTGAAAGAGTAGTAATAATATAAGCATACCTATTTTCTGGATCACAAATAGGTCTCTTTCGTGGTCTTAGCAAGGAGAAACGAAAAATAATATTTGAAAGAGAAATACGAATGTAAGCACACATGTTTTCTGGCTTATATTTATTTATAATGTGGGGTGGGCCATAAGTAAACACTACTAAGTGTCGGTGTTTACCAGATGGATGTTCTTTATCTACACATATGTTGAGAAACAATTTTATTTTAGCTTGTTTTCACGCTTAAGATCTGATGTGTCAAGCTTCTGGATGGTGTAAATCAATGTTGGTAAATTATCCTCATCTAAATAGCAAATATCCCAGCTGGTACTATTGTTTATTTATATTGTTGTCCAGAAATTCAATGTGTTGTGCTGTATAATTTTGTGTTGTATTATATACATATTTTCTAAAACTAGTTTTAAAGTCTTCTAGTCATATATGATATTCAAAAACTTGATTATAAAATTTCCATGTCTTTTTTTTGTTAGTTGAACGTGTCTTTGGACACTGACAAGGGAATCTTGGACTCCAAAATAAGTACAATTATTAAAGATCTTATGTCATTCTTGTCTCCAATTTAGAATAGATTTTTCCAGTTTGAAGTAGAGCTGAAAGAAAGATGAATTTATGGTTTTGTTTAGAGTTGTTCAGGGTAATTGGTGTTGGGCTAAGCCTACTGTGGTTTTGTAACGTTGCCTCTTTCTGTCTGGAGATTTTTACTGTGGTTTTGTAACCTTGAACTATAACACTTTTGATATATTGTAACATTGACTAAGATTGGATTGTAGAACACGTACAAATTCCAGTTTTCCTCTCAGAGAGTGTCCTCCACTGCTCATTCAAACTAGGCCCAAACTTTTGTTGGTTATAATAACTTGCATGCAAAATTCATAGATCATTACACGTCAAACCGACTTTACGCCTTGACTGACATTGCATTCAACATGGTGCACAAGTATGATTTACATGTATCAATCGAAAATATGATTGTATCTATATTTGATAATGCAAGTTGAATACAACATACAATACATAGGAGTGCTATGGCTATGAAGTTCAATATGAAATAATCTATTGATTTCTACTATTACTATTATATAAGGGGTGCTCTTCCAATGGCCATTTATTAGCTATGTGAAGAAGGCTTTGTGGATTTTGTATTTACTATAAGATTATGTATAGCTGAGTTGCAGACAACTAAGTAGAATTTTGTAAGAAGTTTGGAGTATGTGTAATTCATAATGATATTGTCTTCTCTTCATTGATGACTTTTCAATGTGTGATTTTTGACCTAAGCCATTGCATTATCAATGTGTCAAGGCTCAAAACTTGACCTATATGTCAACTACTTCTTATGATTGTTCCTAGGAACACGAATCCTAATTTTTGTAGGTTTAAAATTTATCACAAATTTGCTCTATTGTGGTCAAATTTGTGGAGGTTATCTCAAAATGTATTTAAGGTACCATGGATCTAAATTTATTATGAAATTTCAACACTATTACAAACTTTGGTGCAAATTTTTGATCAATTCCCACTTGGTTAGGGTTATAGATGTTAATGAAAATTTTGTGTGCATGCATGAGAGTTGGGTGCGAATGCTCAATGTTGTGTGCATTAGTGTGATAAATATGGGATAATGCAAAGCATAGTTTTGAAGATTAGTCTAAGTTGACTCGTACCTAATCAACTCAGTCAAGTTGATTGTTGGTTGAACGGTTAATTGTTGGTTCAATGAACATAAGATCTTGCAGGCCTAAATACCAAAGGGAAAAATGGAGCCCATCATGGGGTTCTCTTTGTAATTATCCACCACTGCTACCTTCCATGCTTCCTCAAACTCCTCTCCAACCTCAATATCAGTGCTAGTAGTAGCATGAGCAACAATATTACACTTAGTAGAACTAGAACGCATTTTCCAAACTGCACGAGAACTACTTCCCTCACAAGTCACCATGTGCCATGCTTGGTCTCAATGGTTTGCTTCCTTCAGCTCCTGGTTCAACTACCATATCTTCATTGGAACCAACACCCCAAACTCCACTAGACAACGATTCACCATTTGTACTAGTGATTCACCATGATTTTACAAGATAATATAATCTCGTGAGAGATTCTCCAAAAAATTATATATACATATTATATTATTAATAAAATTGCCTTCCATTTTTCCTATGTATCATGTGAATTTTCCCATTTATTATACATATAAATTTACAGGGGTTCTTAAAATTTTCCCTGATGGGGGGGGTTTAAGGGGGTTTTCAAGAAGGGAAAAAGGTGGGTTTTTTAGAGAAAAAGGGTTATGAATGTGAGTGGGGGTAAGGTGTTGGAATGAGGAAAACAAGCCTAAAATGATGAAGTCTCTCTTTGCAGGAGAAGGGTGAACTTTCAGGAGACAGAGAGGAAAATATCGTGGAAAATATTTAAACTTAGGATGATGAAGGCAGTGAGATTCCTAGAACTCACAACATTTCTCAAATGTTGTTTCTAGAAATCTAGGATTATAACTTAGTCATCTTTTGATATCAACAAAAATTACTGATGACTAACAGAGTCCTCTCAAACTCACTATTTTTGTGTACCAGTTCCGTTTTTGTCCAATCTATGAACAAATCTTAACTAATCCTCTTATCATCCTTCTAAAAAATTTTAGATGACTGAACTATGTTAAAAAATCATCCACTAACAATCCATTTACTAACCTTTTATAGGCTTATTCAGATCTCTATCTAAAACTCTATGGAAATTCCACCGAAATCAACTCCTCTTCATGTCAATCCATTCCTCATATGGCACATTTCTTCTACTCAATCTTCTACTCGGGTTACACCTTCCTTTGGATTTTCTATCTCCGAATATACTTCTACAAACCGTATTCAAAATATGTGGCATATTTTGTAGAGATAAACGTCTCTATAAGGGTCACGACACTTCTTATTCTACGCAGATTTGTCACAGTATCAAGGGAATACCTTATGGATTGAACATGCTAGGAAACCTCCCTAACTAGGGTATTACACTTCTATGCTAATTGCTTTAGAACAAGCCCTATCCACCCATAGAAAAAACAACAACTCTTGCCTCCATAAGAGACTCTACCTAGCTCATATGAATCCAAATATTTTGGGAATTTCTTTGACTGAATCTTGACCTGAACTTTAGATCTCTATGACCCTCAAACTATGGTTACCTTAGTCAATATTACAACTGTGGTTACTTCTGTTCTGGCCTAAATTCTAGTGCAAACCTTCCTCTAGTTGTGTTGGCCTTTATCACAACCCTTGCAACCTACTAACCACCACAAGATAGCGACTCAACCCTCTCTACTATTTCAAAATTTGATGTTGCCTTCAAAGAGAAACACCACTGAAATCACATGCCCAAATTCTCATGAGCTTCCTCTCTTGAGCTCGATCTTCCATAATAGAACCAATAGTATGAAATTTTACTTCCTATATTGAACCCATTAGGGTATGTGACATTCTTGTGAACCCTCACATGATGATCTTGATCTTTGTGGATGATCATGGCCTCCCTTTAGCAACCCTTAATCAACCCTCTAACTCGACCTACTTTAGGAATACATCTTGCATAGCCTCCCTGATCAAATGATATCATTCTCACTTGACATTATTGCCTCCATATTAAGGCCTCCTTAAATATATTTTCCTAGCTAGGCATATTAATAACCCTCTAGAACTTATGGGCTTTATCCACTTAGACCTTAGGAAATATTTTTTTCCCCTTTTAATTTTATTTTAGATTTTAAACCCCATCTTCTGTCCAAAACCCATTATCTTGGTTTATTTACCCACAAATCGTTTTGTGACCAACTCACACAAACCCATATCATTAGTCTTGTGGATTACCTCCCAAGCTACACAATTAAACAAAATAGTCTATTTTTAGTAATCGTAACTTGGTCAAGCTCTTGTAGTCAAGTGAGGAATTGGTGGGGTTCCCAAGTTGAAAATTAAGTAAGGGTAGTTGTGAGGGAATGATAACTAGGGAGGGTTAGGGAATTCCAAGGAATTAAATGGTGTGTTAACACATTCCAGACAATTTCATTGCATGTTGAGGAGTGTTAAGGAGTTTCAAGGCATCACAAGGGAGAACTACATCAAAATGCATGGAAATTAACATATAAGAGTGCGTGCCACGGAGTGTCAGTGAATTCAAGTGTGCCAAGGAAGAAGTGCGTTAGAATAAGTTGATAATAAGATTTTCAAAAGGAAAGACAACGATTGCGATAAGGGGCTCAACAAAGAAGTTTCAGACAAAGGGAGACTTTGTGTTGGGCACAACATTATTTTTCATTTATCTATTATTTTTATATGACATGTTGCACAATTTGGGTGAATGGTCATGTTTTAAAATATTTTTGACAATTCAATAGTGTACATTGTTATGTATAAGTTTTGGGGTACTCGTATTATGCCAACTTATATCTTGTGGTTCTTGAAAACTCTAAGTTAATGCTCTACTGCTTATATGGACTGGACATACATGTGAAATATCTCCTATGTAAGCTATGTTTCTTACTTTTTTTATGGCCATGGGTAGATGTGATCCTTGTCTTGGTAATTTCTTAAGTGGGACAAGTTTAACTTGGAAATGAGTTGCCTAAGATGAGGTATAGGTATTTCTTAAGTGAGAAAGGCATGATCTACTTGTAGTAGGTGCAATTGGTCAAATTGTTGCAGCTAAAGCAAGTCAATGTCACATGAACTATAGTAGCTAAGGACTTGATTGGGTTCCCAAGTCGTAAAAAAAATGTAAGGCTAGTTATGACGGAAAGAGTGGCAAGGCATGGTAGGGAATGCTGACATGTGCCAAATAGTTTGAAGGATTTCAAATATGCTAATATGTGTCAAGTTCTAAGGCATGCAAAGATGTGAAAAGGTGTAACAATAATTTCCAGGTCCTCTCAACGCAACAAAAAGAGAAAAAAGTTAAACTACAAGGAAATGAACATATCATAGGTTTAATAAGTCATCAATTTACCTTTTCCAGGAGGGGCATACTAGGCACACGAACACTAGGTGACAATAGGTTCCAAGTGCTAAGTTTTAATGCATTAATGCATTCTAAAAGCCAAATCATCCTCTATTACTTCTCATCTACTTTCGAATAATTGATCTCAAATCAATTTAATATTAAACCATGCCAAAGCATGTTGCAAATACTGAGAGGGGGGGTGAATCAATATTCCTTTCAATTAGAGCATTAATTAATCTTCAATTATTATCAGTGTTTGTACAATGATAGCAGCAAACAAAAGGAACACAAATGCACATAGTTTATAAGGTGGAAACCCAATCGGGGACAAAAACCACCTAATTCTTTTCTAATAATTCTTTAATATTCAACTCCAATTGAAAATAAAGCTCCAACTTCCTAGAATGTAGAAAATAATTCTTCTCCAGATCCCACTGGATGGACGTTCCAACACCCGAGATTCTTCAGTAGTCAACTGAATGGATGCCCCAACACCCAATGAGCTACAACTCACCCTAGCACCATCCTAGCACCCTATAGAAGAATAAAAGAAGAATGGAATCCCGTACCAGGGAAAATGGTCCACTTTACAATGATATAGAATGATGTAGAAGAAGAAGACACACTAGACCATAACCCAAAATATGACCGAACCACCTAATGATGATCCTAGACCTCCCGACACTGCCTCTTCAACTCTTGGCAGATAGACACTAGAAACTTTTTTACAATAATGTATTTACAATGACTTAGTACAATGATACCTTTACAGTGACTGTATGCAATGCTGCCCACTTGAAGAATTCATTTGATGAACTTCTTATTGCTTTTATGCACCTTGGTTGCTAGTCTTGTCATGCTACCCTCTGTTGCACCTTGCTTTTCTTTTCTTCCCTATAAAGTCTAGTCCTTTGCATCCCTTGAAAACACATGATCTGGCTTTTTCTTGCCTTCTAGGAGTGCGATATTGAATCTGGTGTATCTCTGTTATTTCAGATCCCCAATATCTTATTTTTAGTCCTATATTATTCCTTTGATTCATCTTTCCAATTCCACAAGTCTAACCCAATTTGGATTCTTCCAGTGAGAGTTATTCCTAATCTCTCGCAATGCCCTGATTATGGATTTTCAGTAGAGTGAACTTGTACGACGTGCCACGTGTCATTGTTTCTTCATTCAACTCTAAAATTTATAGAGAAAACACTACAGTCTGTCCACTATCTTCCACTTATTACAGAATTATAATCTGATACTCATAGATAGATTTATGACGATTTTCCCAAGGTCACTTCTTTGAGATGCATTTCAAGAGCCTGCAAAAACACTGACTTCCACATATCATATCTCCAGAAATATTGCGCACCTTGATCTAGAAATTTCAGAGGAGCTTCCTCAGTATTTTGGCTTTGCCTCATAAAATTTTTATCTTGCGTACCTTTGTAGAAAAAAAGTTAGAGAGAAAATTCCACGATGACGTATTTTCGATGGCGAAATCCCTTGCATAAGGAGGATATGAGGATCAAAATTTATATAAATGCTTAGGTTGAGAGGGCTTTCAATAAGTGAACGTGGGAGGGATTTTAGGAGCTTAAAAAATATTAATTATGACTTTTCAATGACCCATGCCACAACCCCATGGGGTTTTAGCCCACTAACTGGGGTTACAAACTTCAAACATGAATATCTCTCAAACCGTGAAGAATTACGTGGCGTGCCATATATCAACGGAAACATCTTGACAAGAAGAAACCATAAAAATCATTCTTGACCTAGAATATAGTAACTTTTTAGTTAAAAATTCCCATGCAATATTGGGGTGGCCCCTGGTGCTGCTTGGGTTGACATCAATGACAACCGCTGAAGAAAAAAGCATACCAAGGCATCTTAATGAATGCTAGACATGCTAATACTTTCCTAGCACCAACACGTGCCAAGTGCCAATATATGTTAGGGAGTGACACACATGCTATGAAGTGGAAGGGAACATCCAAGAGTGCTAAAGTGTGACAGAGTGTGCTAATGCAGGATGAGGAGTGTTAAGGAGTATTAGGGTAACATAAGGGAGTATTGGGTCAAAATTCATGGAAGTGAATGAATATGAGGGTGTGTTAGGGAATGTCAATGAGTGCTAGCTAGCATTACAAGGAGGTAGTGACAAGGTATGTTAAGCATTATTAAGGCATGCTAGGCAATATCAGGGCATGTCAAAAAGTTCCAGAGTGTGCTGGGGAGTTCTAGTGTGTGTTAACATGTGCCAAATAGTGCCAAGACATGAGATATGCTAAGGCATTCTAGGATGTGCAAGGTGTCAAGGTATGCCAGCATGTGTCAAGGAGTATCGAGGCAACAAAAAAAAAACCAAGCTAAAATGCAAGGAAATGAACACATAAAAGGGTTAATAAGTCATGAATTTATATTTTTTCAAAGGGGGCCTGCTAGGCACACTAATAATAGGTTCCAATACATACCAAGCTCAAATTTGTGCCAAGTTATCATGGATGTTAATGCATTCCAAAGTGTTATAGGGCATGCTAGGGACTACAAGGCATGCCAACACATGCTAGGAGAGTGTAATGTTATGATAGAACTTTCCAACATGTGCTTGGGTGTCCTAGTCATGGCAAGATGTTCTAGGTATAAATATGTTCTAAGACATGCGAGGTAACAAGGAATGTTAGTGTGTGCCAAAGCATGTTAATATGTGCCAAGAATGTTGAAGAGTGATAGATCACTCTCATCAATTGGATTTACAAAGCTTGATTATGTATTAAATAATATATTTCTACACACACTAGTGGAACTTTATCTAAAGGGAATTTGTTAGATAATAAACCTAATAGAGAGGAATCATGTATTGACTCATAGGAAAACTATATTCTCATTACTCGAGGGAAATGATACACACTAATTACATCTTAACAAATTAATTGACTCTAACATTATATGGCCTTGGACACGTAATGAAAAAGACTCCACAACAATGTTCTCAAATCATTATCTTTTGACAAAAATTATAGTAACATGCACATAGCGTCATCAAAAACTCATTGGAATGATCAATGATGACAAACATTTTTCGACTGTCACAAAAAGTAACCAAAAAGAGCATTGGTGAGGGTCAATAAAAGAGTGACACTAGTAGTGTCACCAAAGAGAGAATTAGTAATTGGCCTTTAACAACCCTCACCAAACGTGTCACTGAAAATGGCTTCGATGACAAACCTTAAAGGACCATCACTAGATGCACTTACAATAATAATTGTTTAAGGACCGTCACCATATCTGACATTGGTGACAGACCTTAAAGGTCCGTCACATGAATGATCCTCACCAATGTCATTTTTTATTGTAGTTCCAGGTGTGATTAGGGACATTTCCCAGATTAATCTAGGCATGCCTCTTAGGACACAATAAGCCTGATGCATTGCTTATTAGGATTGGAGGTGTGGAAAAAACTCTATGAGACCTTCCTCGAGAAAGAAAAGTATATCGTCCAGATTTTAAGGAGACTTGGTATGATTCTTCTTCATATTCATATTTGGTGGATCACACAATGTACAGATAATTCATTAGACCCTTGATGTACTTGGTTCACATTAGGATGAATATTGATTTGTATTGAACATCCTGAGCAAGTATATAATTGAGTCGAAGTAGATACGTTGGGTTGTGGCAAAGAATGTGTAAAAGTACCTGCGTGGTATAGTTGGATATGGTTCGACATATGCCTCAAGTGGTGAATTTAGGCTACAAAGATATAAATATTTAGATAGGGTTGAGAGTTCAGAGGATATAAATAACACACTTGGGCACTTCTTCAGCTTGGGATCAACTGTGATATCCTCATTTAGTAGGAAGAAAATTTATATCACATTCAGTATAAAAAAGACGATGTAGATCACAACTAGTGTCATATGTTGTAAATAAGTGTGGCTTTGAAAGATTCTTCCAAGACTATTTTATGATATTTTAAGGAGACTCGGTATGATGGATTGCAAGTCCATGTATACCAGGTATGAGTGATTCTTATTCATATTCATATTTTGAGTATCATGCAATGTACAGATAATTGAATGGATCCTTAATGTGCCTAGATCACAATAGGATGAATATTTGTTTTGTAATGAACACTTTGAGAAAGTGTATAGTTGAGCCGTAGCAGATACATTGTATTGCGGTAAAGCATGTGTCAAGGTACCTGCGTAATATAGTTGGATATGGTTTGAGATATGTCTCAAGTGGTGAATTTAGGCTACAAAAATATAGAGATTTAGATTGGGCCGAGATTTTAGAGGATAGAAAGAACACACATGGGTACTTCTTTAGGCTTGGGATCAACTATGATATCCTGGTTTAGTAGGAAGCAAAGTTATATCACACTCAATACAAAAAAGACGATGTATATCACAACCAGTGTTGTAAGTTTTGTACAAGTGTGGCTTTCAAAGCTTCTTCTAGGACTAATTGATTAGATCACTTCATCCAAGACATGGGAGAAGAGAATCACTAGTACATATCTCACCAAGCCTTTATCTAGAGAAAAGTTTTTATACTTCAAAGACATGCTTGGCATGATGAAAAATATATCATTTTTTGATAATTAACGTTGATGTATTTGCAAGATCAAGCAAACCATCTCATGAAATGCCAAAAGGACTTGGCTAGTTCATGCTTATTTGACTAGGCGAGATGGATACATTCACCTCAGAAGCCAAAAGTACTTGGATGTGTTATTTAACCAGGGTTAAATGGCCGAAGGAAACTCTAGATTTGAAAAATATTCTCTTGATAAGCCATAAGGGACTTTGGTTAGGTCATGCTGGTTTGACCAAAAGCAGATTGATGTAATTCACCTAAGAATCCATAAAAGAGTTTGGTTGAGCCATGTTGATCTGGCCAAGGGTGAATGGTCCCAGGGAAAAGTTTCTCATGAGAAGCAAAAATAACTTGGTTGGGTCATTATGATTTTACCATAGAAGATAGATGATATTTCCTTGAGAATCCAGAAGGACTTGGCTTTTTTGTGATGATTTGACTAGAGCAGATAGATGAAATTCACCTGAGAAGTGAGAAATACTTGCCTCAGACATGTTGGTTCAGCTAGGGATGAATGGCCTAGGATACTCACATTTCCTACTCTAGGATGGAGTAATCTATAGATGTGAATGTGAGCTATTTCATTTCCTACTATAGGACGAAGTTATTTATATATATGCATCAACATAGAAAGCTCATTAAATTTTCTTGTGCAAGATAAATTTTGGCTAAGGGAAAATCTGTTGCAGGCAAGGATAATACCTCCCTCACTAAGACATAGTGTTAATTTTTTGTGTAGCATAAAGAGGTATTCCCACTTTACTAAAGGAAATCTCCAAGCCAGCATAAGAGAAATTAAATAATTTTTCTTTGAACATCATGAAGGCTCAAAAGGACAAGTTGTCACCACCATGAAAGGGTGTGTCCCTTGAGAAAATTTACACCCATTTGATTAATATATAAACATGATGTGAAACTTCATTTTGATTAATTCATTCATCACATATTCTCTTTCCTAAGAAAGCCTAACGTGTGATATAAAGAGGCTTAGTTGTCTAGAGTTTGACCAAGTTGTGGGACGGAATTTTGACTACATTTGACCGAATTGTAGGAAGTTTTTTTTGGGTCGAGTTTGACTGCAATTGACCTAGTTGCAAGAGATTGATTTTCACTGCAATTGACCGAAATACAAGAGGTAAAATTTGACCACAGTCAACTGCAGGATCCATAGGGGAAAATTCAACCACATTTCCATGGTTGGTCAAGCTATTTTGATTGTATATTTTTGGATCATTTGACCATCGTTGACTTCTGACTATTTTGGAAATTTTGACTAGCCTTGACTTGTTGGATTTTGACCAAATTTGTTTGGTATTTTTACTTGGGTATTGACACAAATTTCTAGAAAAAATTATTGCTTTGTAAACCTAGCTAAAGAGTAATTTCTCCTTAGAAGAGTTTATGGGTTTTATCCCAAGTTTGGGTTTCAAGGGTAAAAATACTATCTCTATTGTGCATGGTTATATTCTCATGATCATTATTGTTTCCGCTGCATTTATTGTTGAGATATTTTGTGTATAATTTCTCAATGACATTAGTGGAATAAGATAAATTGGTTGAATATCATTATGTAGTAATTATTAGATTATAGTATTGGTTTCTACTATGAATCTTGTAGAAAATTCTGCAGACTTCTCTTGAATTTTGTCCTTGTTGTTACTTATATTAGAGATTTCAATATTTTATTCGAATTTCTTTACTGGTGACTTGGGGTTTGCATATTATTTGTATGAAGTCTCACCCACATAACCAAGACCGCTCTTTTTATATGGTGATCTTTGATTGCTACAAATAACATTCAAGGCTTGAGTGATTTTCATGTTTTTGTTGAGCTTATCTAGCACTTTCCTTAATGAGACAATTTATGCTTCAATTTTTTCACAATTTGCTTCCTTTTATTTTATCTGACTATTCAACACTTCTTCCACTCTTTTTTATTTCTCTTTTTCAATATTGATGATGATTATTCCCTTGGATAGTATTTTGTTCCATTTCTTTTTGTTCACAATTTCTTCTAATGCATTGATGAGTTCTGCTTCAAGGTCCATTATGTGTTCAACACCTTCTTCTTCTACTTTTTATTTTTGATTGTATAATATATCTATGTTGGATTCATAATTTGTGGCTATAAATAGTATCTCTCTTCTATCATCATCAAAAACAAAATCTTATTTAAAAAAAAATCATTATCCTCTTTGGAGTAGAAATTTTTCTTTTTCAAAGATGTTCCTTTGAAGAACATTTTTCTAGGTTCTTCCTCATCATCAATTTCTACCCTGAATGGACACTTAGGTGAAAAATGGCATATATTAACACAATTAAAATAGATAAGGGTCACTCACCTTTGAAACTTTATAGTTTATTTAATTTTCTAACTAGATGGGCCATTTCTGCATTGGAATCATCACTAGAGTAGGCACAAGACTTGAAATTTTTTTTCTTCTTATATGATTTCAATGTTGCTTCCTTATGTGATGAGTTTCCCATTATCATTTGATATGTAGTGAAAATTACATGAAGCTAATACATTTTTAGATTCTCCAAATACTTTAATTCTTCTATGGAACACACTTTAACATCAAAACGTGGAGAAAGAGACCTAAAAATATTTTGAAATACTATTTCTTCAACATTTCACCAAGTCCATTGAGAGAATTAACCGCTTCATCTTCTCGAAGAAAATAAGAAGCAACATTTTCTTCATCAATCATTTTAAGCCTTTCAAATTGTCTACACAAATTATGAAGTTTTTCCTTCTTTACTTTCTCATCTCCTTCATAGCGACTTACAAGCTTGACCCACCTCTCTTTAGCTGATTCACAATGCATGAATTTAACAAATTATAAATTTGACAAGCCACTTAAAATGGACATATATTTTTCATTTGATGTTGAGAAACCAATAGCCTAGCAATTTAGGGTTGATTTCTCTTACTTGATAATTTCTTGTGAATATATGATGCCTTATTATTACTTATATTATGTTTTCTTCATCAAACAATTAACAAAACATAGAACATGATGATCACAAAAGGCAATGAACACAAGATATAGGTTCCAAGCCAGCGAAAAACCCCACAAGGGGGAAATCCCAACCAAATTATCTTCTTATAGAATCATATCAAAGTGAGAAATCCAAGTCCCAAAATCCAAGAACAATACCTCCCGCAAGACTCAAGTCAGATCTCTTTCAAACCTTCCTCAACCAAGTCAATGATTGTCAAAGCTCTTCAGGTCTAGTCAAACTGTAATTTTTCAGCCCCTACAACTACTCTAAAATTTTTGGTCCTTGGAATTGTCTAGAATTTTCACACTTCTGGAAAAATTAGGGAAAAATAGAATGAGTTTCTCTCTCCTTTGATGTTGTCTTTGTTTTTCTTTCTCTCTCTCCTTTGACTTTCCCTTGTCTTCTTCCTCTTTCTTGCACATAAATAGAAGTTCTAAATTTTTTTATGCTACAATGAGATCAAACTACTCTTATATATACATATCCATGAGCTCAAATTTGTCCCTTCTAGGAAAAACTTATCCAGGTAGGGACAACTTGGTCTTGTGGGTGAAAAATTACTCTTTTGACTCAAATAAAATTATTTCTATTCTCTATTCCAAATTTCCAAATGGGGTATTAGGGTATGAAGTTGACCCTGCATAGGAGTTTTCTTGGTATTAGGGAGTCATGGGGAAATAGGAAAGTATACCTGGGTGTGGTCGGGTTGTTTCTAGGTTTCTTCATCTATGAGGGAATCATGGGGTACGCCCTCTGCATGCATCATAGTGAGAGTAAGGTTGGAATGGGGTATAATTATAAAGGGGTTGAGTCGAGATGGGACATCTACCCTCTGTAAGGAGTCTATCCAGGTGCTCTAAATTCAAATGGCATTGGCTTCACATCAGGCATTACCACCAAGAACCTCTATGTCTTTGTGTGAAAGGAAAAGAATTGGCAGGATTTCACCCGGGAAGGGGCTGATGGTTAAAAAACCAATCCTGAGAAGTGGGGAGGTTGGAGGAATGTTGGGTGGGCCACTCCCCTATTCAGGTTGGGGTTGTTGGTTGAAGGTCGCAGGAATGGGTGTGAGAGGAAGGTGTTAGGGACAATTCAGGTCATCAGTGCTAAGCTGGGTTAGGGGATCGTAGAGGTTAAGCATGGCATTGGGCAGACTTGTGAGGAAAAATGACCATCCTACATGTCACAAAAGGAGTCATCGAATGAGAAATTGACCTATTGCATGCCTCAGGGTATGCTTGCAATGGATATTATGCTACATAGAATGACAATTTGTTGTATTTCATGGAATTGCGTTATTATGTTGGTCATTGGACAAGTAAGTTACTAGGATCTTGAGACTGTTGGAATTCTCATCCTCCCACACCTGAATATACATCGAATAGCCATTTGGCCGAGGAGAAAAAGAATATGGCTCTATCAAATATCCCAAAAAACAAGGTCAAGGCCAGAAAAATAAAGGAAAAGAGGTTGAGGGCCAACCTAGCTCACCCACAGTAAAGCCGAGGGGCAGGAAGCCCACTATGGAAATCATCCAAGATGACGTGAAGGACCACCATGAAAATACAACAGAGGAAATGCATAAAATAATTGAGAGGAGGGAAGCCGACATCAACATGTAGGTTGGAATAATGGAAATGGATGTAGAAGAGTGGAGGGGTCTTGTCCCCAATCCAAGGAAAACGTGGGGTAGATTGACACAGTTCAAAAAAATCTTGTTTCTTTTTTAGTCCATGAAGGGAATTCTCGAAAAATCATTAGAAAAAATTTCTATGAGGTTAGCCCTCATAGTTTAGGATTTTCCAGACTACATGAGTGAGTTTGATAAACTCAAATTTCAGTTGCAAAAAAAAGACGGGCACCTTGAGCGCATCAAGTATAACCTCCCCTACATCTCCAAGCTGCATGAGAAGGTCAACACTTAGGTACATGAATCGTTCCCTGATGATTCTTCCTTGGCTGAGGAGGCAGAGTAGTTCCATTTTCTCATAGTAGTTAGTTTTTTTTTTCTTATTTTTATATGCATATATCATTTACATTTTCATGGTTAACTAGTCTTGCCAATAGGCAAGTAAAAAACAATTTGTGTATGAACATTGATGCATTAGTAGCCTGGTATGGTAGACTAAGAACCTTATATTTTTGGATGGAATACCAGGACATCAAGTGACTAACAGACTTGGTTTCCCGCTTAGGGTAAGTTGAGGCCACCTAATAGTTTTCATTTGGATGTATCTGGCTTTTAAAAATTAATGAAAAGGGAGGTAATACCAAGCTTACAAAAAAAAAATCCAAATGGGGCTTGACTCAAGTACAATAGTTTGATTGAAGAAAAAAATATGTTATCTCATTAAACCCTAGAAGCATGAAGAGCATGCTTAACTAACGAAATAATAATAATAATAATAATACTAGTAATAATAATTTATTTTTGTTCTTTTTCTTTTTACATAAAATACATATTGATACAAGTACAATGATAATTATGAACATTGAACCTAGTTACATTTTTCAACACTCCCTCTTAACTAGGGAGGTATTCATAATTTCACACCAGGATACAAGGATGCTCTCAAATTGAAATATATTAATAAGAAGAGGTCAGATTGATAAGAATCATTGAGCATCATCATCATAACCAACATTTTCAAGTAAAAAATAGCTAGGCCTTGATTGACAAGCTCCAACTCTCCACTAGATTAGAGAACAATGTTGGGAGGCATATATTTGGACACCACCACCACCACCTCACAAGGCACATACCCCATCTGGATGTTCACTAGGTATTTCCTCACAAGACTATTCTTATATTGGATTCCCAATCCTCAAAGAATATTGGTCGTCCTCAAACTACTCTTATCTTGGATACCTTACCCTATCCTTAAAGAGTATCGGTCCACGAGACTACTCTTATCTTCGATTCCCAATCCTTAAGGAGTGTCGGTCTCAGATGCTTATCAAATCCTCCATTCTCCCTATCAGTATATTTATTATATTTACAAATGTTAGTGCTCTCGTAGTGCATGACACATGGGGAATACAATGTCCACCATCACTCCTTCTTAACTAGGGATGAGGTCCTTACTCCCTCTCAAATATGGATACAATCAAAAGCCTCGACTTGTCTCATTCATTAGCTACATATTATTTCATGGAGATCTTAGTTGTATATTGGAGGTATCACATCACATCATACCGAGATTTGGCCTTCCTGAGTCTTTTTCATTTTTCCCATATCTCTATCATGTCATCAAGTAGATTCATAAACATCTTATGGAGTTAAACTCTTTCAACGTTGATCACAAAATCTATCTTTTTCATAAGGTTTTTTCCTTCATTCTTTTAAGAAATTATATCACCTTCCACTAATCATCAGTAGTATCTTTGTAAAAAATAGTAGCTATCAAACCAATAAATGTAAAGCCAAGTATAGCTCCCTCTTTCCATCCAAGGAAATTGAATTTTTTCTAGATCATAATCAAATCCATAAAATCATCAATTGATCAACAAAATATCTCATGTCTTCCTTTCTCAATTTACTTACTTTTCCTAGAGGTCATACCATATCCCAAACATTATGATGTCTTCTTTTATCATCATATTTTCCAAAACTAGTGATGTTACTTCAAATTTGAAACAAGAAGATCCTTCAAGTTTCTTTGTGCTTCTAGATCCTTCTAAAGTCCTCATAACTACCTTTCCTACATCATATTTTATTCCAAAACTTGTTATATTGCTAGATTTCAAACAAACATATGGAAGATTCCTCATTTTCCTTATCCAAACAACACATATCATGCTTATGCCTTCAAGTATATTTTTTCATCCCGCTCTTCCTTTAATACTCTTTGAAGACATGAATCTTCTTATATCTAATGAAGAACCTTTTCTAAGATAGGTTTAATTCTTCCTTTCATGTTGAATTCTTTTGAATGAACTACTACTTTAACCTTTTTTGAAGATTATGTCCACGAATGATGAGATTCCTTCCTTAAGATGAGAAACACTTTATTAATGTTTTCGTGTTGTTCCTAACTATCTTCATACCTTAAAACTTATAGATATCTTTCAATGTTGCTTCCATTATATTCTAGCGTAATATACTTCTTCCATGTTACAATGATTCTTCGATACATTGTAGAAACTTGATCCCTATAATAGTTATGTTTTTTAGTATATTCTTGTAGTCCTTTTCTGCTAAACGAATGCTTCTATTTCAACATGATATAAATTGCAATTTCCACATTAACTATAAAGTGCTTAAATTATGGTTCAAATATTTCTATCCTCTCTTGCTAGAATATTATATGTCTGTTTCCAATATTTTGTGATACCACTAACAATGTAGACTCTAATTCTTCAATGCTTTATGCTTAATTTCAGGATGCCATAATTTGAAAATCCCAAGACTCTTCTACAAGTGTAATTGCAACTGCTACTTTAACTTGCAGCTTTCATTTGTTGTATTTTCTCAAGCAATAATCGGCCTACATACCTTTCCTCAAGCCATTTAATTTCAGGATCCAATCCCTTTACTTCACAACCAGCCTTTAATGGCTATACTGAATTTCATGTTTCTTCTTTGCACAAGTAAACATAACATCCCAAGAAGAAATTATCCATCCCTAGCTATGGAATTCATGTCCCAAGACTCAATCCCATTTTTTATTTTATTTCAAATATTTCAAATTTTTACATCATTTGGGTCATAAGAGGACCTTGGGTGGGGTTTTCAAAAAATCCACCTACGTTTGATGGAGAGTTGAAGAAAAAAGAATATGTAAAGAAATGGTTGCTTGGAATGAATAAATTCTTTGAGTTGCATGACTATACATAGAACATAAAGGTCGGAATAGATATCTTTAGCCTCAAAGGGAAAGTAGATATATGGTGGGATGATGTGAAGCATTTCAAGGAAATCAGGATGGAGGAGTTGAGTTGGCATGAATTCAAGACACAATTCGAGAAGAAATAATTTTCATACAGATACTATGACAATAAAGGCAAGGAGTTATATAAGCTAAAGATGGGATTGATGATAGATGAGGATTACATGACTATGTTCTTGGAGTTATTGAGGTATGTACCATATATTAAGGATGTGAATGCCAATATTCTGAGATTTTTTAGTGGATTTCCATTAGCTTTTAAGGATCAAATTTAGTATGATGAGCTTTGATCATTTGAAGAAGTCATTGGAAATTTGAAGCATTGTTATTAACAATCGAAGCATAAGAAAAATAATAAGCAGGGTTGGAATTGGAATGAAAATTATAAAGGTAAATTTCAACCAAAGAGAATAAGACCTCAAGTTTGGAGGTTTGGAGGTTTGTTTGTTTACAATTTTTTTTGGCAATATGTTTCTTGTATCGTACTATATTGAATTGGTTGTCCTTGATGGCAACTCTCTGGAAAAGGGTGCAGCTAATGACTGTATGAAGAATCCCATAAATCCATCAACAGTTCTATACAAGCAGATTGAATTTTTCCATATAAAACAATGTATATGCGGGTTTGTAAAATCCAAGTCGCGTATGTACGCGGATTAGTATGACCCAAGTCGTGTATGCCTGTTTTTGATCCAAATGTATAAAACCAAGGGGCATTACCATGGTATTGGCCCACAGTATTGAGCACTGGATTATCTATTTGATCCCCTCCAGGAATACCATCATCGATTGAGTGGTTTTGACTCATGGTATTGATAAAGGCTAAAACTATATAAGGAGAAGAAGATCATAGTGCAAGGTGTGCATGTGTAAGGGTTGTTGATGAATAAATTTCTCTAAGGAATATCTGCTTGGATGAACTCTGTTCTTAATTGATAGATCTGAATCTATGATGCACCCATGGATATAATAGTTCAAGATCTCTAGATCTAATGATGATGAATCTCTAGTTTGATCTACTGACGAAATCTTAAAGAACTGGCGCAAGTCTACTGAAGAACATGAATAAATCTGGGTAAGTTTTATAAATATGGTCTGCTCTGAAAAATATATTTTTACAGATCTATACGCTAGTTCACTTCATGAAAAGTGCGTATATACGCGGATTAGCTTCATTAAAAGTGTGTATGGTAGTTAGGGTTTTCTGAAGAATAATATACACAGAGGTATACGTAGGTTGGTGTGCAGGAAAGCGCGTATGTATGTGGCTTAAGTGAATCAAAGTAGCATATGATATTTGAATTAATTAATGTTCAGGGTTGAGTTTGTATCTACATATCTATTCTGAAGTCTGGGTTATTTATGATATTATGGTTACAGTGGTCTCACTGTTCTGTTTGAAGTTTTGGGCAAAGTATGTTTGTTGATATTAAGTGAAGGGTTGTGTTGAAGCTGTTTGATCTAGTATGAAAATTGATGAAACATGGTCTGCAGTGGATCTGAGGGTTGAAGCCTTCAGTATGAAAGTGGAAGCTTTCTGCCAGTAGAATCTGGTGCTAAAATTAGGGGGTCGAAGCTCCCTTCCAGGAGAGGCTGGTAAACGAGATCAGGGGGTTGGAGCTCCCTTCCAGATGCAGCTGGAAAACGAGAGAAGGTTGCAGCCTTCTAAAGGTAGAAGCCTACGTACTGGTATGAGTCTGCAACATTACTATGTTGTAAAAGGTTTTCTATATAATAAAGATTGAAGACAGAGACGACAGCAGCGGTGGTTTTCTCTTGAATTGGGTTTCCACCTTAAATATTCGTGTTCATGTGTGTGATACTTTATTTTGTTGATTATTTTTCATAACTTCTAACCGGATACATAACTGATAAATCTGTTTATAAGACGGCTTCTGATAATTTTTCTAAATCTGAAAAGTTAAATCAGTATACGCTATTTTCCTTCTGAATTTCCACATGCATACACTAGTTCTGTTCATAAAAACTGTGTATGGAAATCTGCTCAAAGAAAAAGTTGAATTTATAAGCTCTAAATACTAATTCACCCCCCCCCCCCCTCTCAGTATTTTTCCCAACAATTGGTATCAGAGCAAGTCCTTCTGAAAAGGCTTAGCTGCTAGAAGGAAGATCAAACAAGATGAGCAATCAAGATGGAACAACATCTATCAGTCCTTCGCTCTTCAATGGAAACAATTTGATCTTTTGGAAAACAAGGATGAGATCCTATCTTCAGTCTCTGGGAGCAGATGTATGGGCTATTGTTGAAGGAGGATATCAATATCCAGCCGCAGTACCAACAGATCCAACGGAAAGAAAGAATTATGAAACAAAAGCAAAGGCGGTCAATGCTCTATTGGGAAGTCTAACTTAATTAGAATTTGTCAAAGTCATGCAGCTGGATACAACAAAGGCTGTTGGCCGATGGGACAAAATCATTCTAAGTTATGAAGGTGATGCAAAGTTAAAAAGTGCTAAACTCCAAACTCTCAGAATTCAATATGAGAATCTAAAAATGCATAATGAGGAGAGCATTGCAAATTTATTTTTACATCTTGATGATATTGTAAATCATATGAGAAATCTGGGAGAAACAATAACTGAATCTACTTTGGTTGAGAAAGTTTTAAGATCAGTAACGGAAAAATTTGAGTCAAAAGTTTTAGCTCTTGAAGAAAAGCAGGATCTTCAAAATCTTACTGTGGTACAACTTCATGGCATACTAACTACATGTGAAATGAGAAGACGAGGACCATCTGAAGTCAAAGAATCCATCTTTAGAGCTTCTACAAAAGGGAAAGAAGTACAAGAGACAAAAGGATCAGGATATATCTCAGAAGAAGATGAGGTAAATTTTGTAAAGAAACTCCAACTTGGCACAGGATGATTCATAGGTAAGCTTCCTTTCAAATTTTTTTCTTGTGGAAGAATTGGTCACTATGCTACTAAGTGTCCTCATAAAGAAACACATGAAAAAGGGAAGGAAGTAGCAAGAAGGAATAAGAATCAATTTAGCTCTAGAAAAATTTATTATACTCATGAAGACAGTGATGGGTTATCTAACAGTGAGGAAGAATGTGAACAAGATCTTAGACTTCTCATGGAATTTGAAAAAGAATCTAGAGAAGAAAAAGATACTTTTATGGATGCTTTAGAGGACAATGATTTTCTTTATGAAATCAATCAACTCAAAATATGCTTAGAAGAAAGTGAAATATCCATAGAAACTCTGAAAAATCAGCTTGAAGAAAAGGAAAAACACAATGAGAAATTAGAATGTGAAATAGTAAGTCTAAGAAAAGAAATTGAGAAAGTAAAGACTTTGAATCTTAGATTTGCTAAAGGATCTGAAACCTTAGATGATATTATCAAGATACAACGTTCTCCTTTTATAAAGACAGGTCTTGGATATATCGGAGAATCTTCTCAGACTTCAGCACCAAATTATCTAAAAGCAGCTACAGCCAGTATACAACATTCTGCCACTCAGCAAGGGAATAAAGGAACTTTACAGGTAAAGCATGACCATCTCAATTCAAAGAACACTAACAAGAATACCTTTCAAAGAAACACCAACCAACAAGTAAATTCAAGCAGAAGATTTCATGATCGCAGAAATTTCTTCTTCAATGGACAATGTTTCTCATGTCACAATTTTGGTCATAAAGTTGTTCAATGTGTTGCATATAAAACCATCATGACAAGAGAAGCAAGAAAGAAAAGGATTGATATTGGAAAAAAGAAGAATACCTATAACAACTTTTCTCCTCTTCAAAATGAAGTTGAATGTGCTTATTGCAATAACTTTGGCCATGAAGAATCTGAATGTAGGAGCAAAGTCCAGCCAAAAGAGCAGTTTCCTTCAAGCTCCAAAGTGTGGAAAAAGAAGGAATTACAGGTTGAAAATTGTGGCATAGATTTATTTGCAGAAGGTGAAGAAAATCAATGGTACATTGATAGTGGATGCTCAAAACACATGACAAGTGACAAAAACAAACTTCTTGCATATAGTGCTCTAGAAAAAGAAAATAATGTTACATTTGGAAATGATACTCCTGCTGTCATTAAGGGAAAAGGGTCTGTTTTTCTAAAAGAAAAGGTGAAAGCTAATAATGTCATGTATGTGGATGGATTAAAGCATAACCTATTAAGTGCAAGTCAAATGTGTGATCAAGGAACTGAAGTTGTCTTTAGTTCAAAATAATGTGTGGTACGTGATCTTGATACAGGTAAAACAATTATAAAAGGAAACAGAACTCCAAGCAACCTACATGTATTGAAGAACTACAAAGAACAATGTTACTTGAGTAAATCTTCAGAAAATTGGCTATGGCATAGAAGGTTGGGGCATCTGAGCTTCTCTCAAATCAAGAAATCAAGCAGACTTAAAGCTATTTGTGATCTTCCCAATATTACTCTACCTGAAAGTATCATATGCAAATCTTGCCAATTTGGTAAGAAAAACATAGTGCAATTTAATGCCAAGGAAGGATCATAAAGTAAGCCACTTGAACTCATTCATACTGACATATGTGGACCTGTGAGGAAAAAGTCACCACGTGGTGAACAATACTATATCTTATTTATTGATGATTTCTCTAGAATGTGTTGGATTGGGTTGATTAAACACAAATATGAAGCATTTGAGAAATTTCAGATCTTCAATGCACTGGTTGAAAATGAATTAGATCTAAAAATCAAATGTCTTAGATCTGATCGAGGAGGAGAATATACATCAGATGAATTTCTTGAATTTTGTGAACAACATGGCATAAAAAGACAGTTTTATGTAGCTGGCACTCCACAACAAAATGGCCTAGCAGAAAGAATGAATAGAACAGTTCAAAAAATGGCTAGAGCTATGCTTGATGATTCTGGAACTTGACACATTTTGGGGAGAAGTAGCACATACATCGGTAAATATTATTAACAAGGCACATGTTCATGTAAATAGTGATAAAACTCCATATGAACTTTGGTATGGTAATCCTCCCACTGTGAAGCATTTTAGAGTTTTTGGAAGCAAATGCTTTATCAAAAATAATGATGAAAAAACTAAAGGCGTGTGAACCTACAGTTATGAAGGAATACTTCTGGTTACTCCTCTAGGAGTGGTCATACAAATGTTACAATAAAAGACTTCGGAATATTGTTGAATGTATTGATGTTGTTATTGATGAGTCTCCTGCAGCTCCAAAAGATGAAAAATAAGAAACAAATGAAGATGATGATGACACATATCCTTCTACATCAAATAAGGATGATATGGACAGTGAACCCAATAAAGAACCCGAAGATGATTTATCTGAAAAATCTCCATCTAGATATGTTCAAAAGAATCATCCAATCCCAACACAGCAAGAAAGAAATGCAAACAAACAAGAAGAAACTCTTCATAGATCTTCTTAGTTGTCTGCAGATGCCAGACCCAGACAGACAACTACATAATGTCAACTAACAACCTGCACATAATTGATCAAAATACAGTCTAGACCTCAGATCTGTTGTTTATCCACTTGGGAATTAGTACCAAGACCTCATGACAAAATGTCATTGGAACTAAATGGATATTCAAAAACAAGTTAAATGAGAATGGGGATGTTATAAGAAATAAAGCTAGACTTGTTTGCAAGGGGTATGCTCAACAAGAAGGTATAGACTTTGAAGAAAATTTTGCTCCTATAGCTAGACTTGAAGCCATAAGAATGTTTATTGCTTTTTCAAGCTTCCAAAAAATCAAAGTTTATCAAATGGATGTTAAATCTGCTTTTCTCAATGGTGATCTAGAAGAAGAAGTTTATATAGAACAACCAGAAGGATTCATTTTGGGAAATGATAAAAAACTTGTTTGTAGACTTAAAAAGGCTCTATATGGTCTCAAACAAGCTCCAAGGGCATGGTATTATCGTCTTGACAAATATCTTCATCAACAAGGATTTTCAAAGGGGTCTATTGATAGCAACTTATACACAAAAACTGAAAATGATAAACTACTAATTGTGGTTGTATATGTTGATAATATCATTTTGGAAGTAATGAAGAATCTATGAGTCAGAAATTTTCTTCTATTATGTAGCAAGAATTTGAAATGTCTTTACTTGGGGAACTAACAATCTTTCTTGTTTTGCAAGTGCAACAAACAACAGATGGCATATTCTTATCACAAGAAAAATATCTTAAGCAAATTCTGAAGAAGTATGGCATTGAAGAGTGCAAACCTATAAGTACACCAATGATAACCAGATGTAATCTCGGTTCTCATGATGATTCTCCCGCGGTGAATCAACCAGAATACAGATCTATGATAGGAAGTCTACTCTATCTCATTGGGACTAGACCAGACATTATGCATGCAGTTGGGATTGTTGGACAATTTCAAGCTAATCCAAAAGATTCTCACCTTCAGGCTATCAAAATAATATTCAAATATCTACAAGGAACTCAAGACTTTGGACTATGGTATCGAAAGAATGTTGATCTCACTCTTCATGCTTACACTGATGCAGATTGGGCTGGAAATGTTGATGATAGGAAAAGCACTAGTGGTGGTGCATTCTATATGGAGCCCCGGTTAGTATCTTGGTTCAACAAGAAGCAAAGCTCTATTGCCTTATCTACAGTAGAAGAAGAATATGTGGCTGCCGCATCATGTTGCACTCAACTTCTTTGGATGATGCAAACCTTACACAAAATTCAAATAAAATGTTCACCTCCTATCTCCATTATGTGTGATAATACAAGTGCCATCAGTATCTCAAAGAATCCTATTATGCATTCCAAGACCAAGCACATTCCCATCAAGTATCATTTCTTATGTGAACAAGTGCTTGAAAAAAAGGTGAAGTTGGAGTATGTTCCCTCCAAAGAACAAGTTTCTGATATATTTACCAAACCTTTACCTAGGGAAGTGTTCGAATATCTTAGATAGAAGCTTGGATTAGTATCTACCATGCAGAGGATCAGAACTGCTTAAATTCAAAAGATTAAATTGGATACGCGGATTTCATGAAGGACAGTCACGTATATACGCAAGTTTATACATAGAAAACCGCGTATGGGTGATTGCTGACAAAAATTTTCTGGGTCAGCATTCTTCAGCACAACTACGGTGTTGTTTGGTATCTCTGGTGGTGTTCCAGTTCTCATAATTTTGTTTCATTCTCTGATGTTTTTGATAAATATGCCTTGATTATTTGCTGTTGAAAGTGTTCAGGATGCACAGGCTAAGGGGGAGCATTGGTCATGTGGAAAGGATGCATTTTTGGCATTATCATTATTTGTTGTGCTCTGATCTCATTTTTGAGATTCTTTGGTCTTGATTGTATAATTCATTTCTTTAATTTGATGAAAAGGTCATGTTAAGACCTATGATGTAAACTTGTAATATTCAGTCATGTAAGGACTCGTTCAAACATTGTAAACCCACTTGGTTGGGTAGTTGAGTCAATTGTGCAAATCCACTTGGTTGGATCATTGATGTAAGTATGAGTATTTTGTGATAGGTTGAGTTATATAGACATGGACCTCATTGAATATTATGTTAAGAAGTTGCAGCTTGATCTCAGGGGGAGTATGGTATTACAAAGGATCTTGCTTTACCCTTTGCCCTTGATGTCAAAGGGGGAGAATGATGTTGTTCAATATACTCCTGTATACTTCTGATCATGGTTGCCATCAAGTCCAAAGGGGGAGATTGTTGGTAATATGTTTCTTGAATCCTACTATATTGAATTGGTTTTCCTTGATGGAAACTCTCTGGCAAAGGGTGCAGCTAATGACTGTATGAAGAATCCCATAAATCCATCAGCAGTTCTATACAAGCATATTGAATTTTTCCATATAAAACAATGTATACGCAGGTTTGTAAAATCCAAGTCGCGTATGTACGCGGATTAGTACGACCCAAGTCATGTATGCTTGTTTGTGATCCAAATGTATAAAACCAGGGGGCATTTCCATGGTATTGGCCCACAGTATTGAGCGCTAGATTATCTATTTGATCCCCTCCGGGAATACCATCAGCGGTTGAGTGGTTTTGACTCATGGTATTGATAAAGGCTAAAACTATATAAGGAGAAGAAGTTCATAGTGCAAGGTGTGCATGTGTAAGGGTTGTTGATGAATAAATTTCTGTAATGAATATCTGCTTGGATGAACTCTATTCTTAATTGATAGATCTGAATCTATGATGCACCCATGGATATAATGGTTCAATATCTCTATATCTGATGATGATGAATCTCTAGTTTGATCTACTGACGAAATCTTAAAGAACTGGCGCAAGTCTGCTGAAGAACATGAATAAATCTGGGTAAGTTTTATAAATCTGGTCTGCTCTGCAAAATATATTTTTACAGATCTATATGCTATTTCGCTTCATTAAAAGTGCGTATATACGCGGGTTAGCTTCATTAAAATCGCGTATGGTAGTTAGGGTTTTCTGAAGAATAATATACACAGAGGTATACGCAGGTTGGTGTGCAGGAAAGCGCGTATGTATGCGGCTTCAGTGAATCAAAGTAGCATATGCTATTTGAATTAATTAATGTTCAGGGTTGAGTTTGTATCTACATATCTATTCTGAAGTCTGTGTTATTTCTGATATTCTGGTTACAGTGGTCTCACTGTTCTGTTTGAAGTTTTGGGCAAAGTATGTTTGTTGATATTAAGTGAAGGGTTGTGTTGAAGCTATTTGATCTAGTATGAAAATTGATGAAACATGGTCTGCAGTGGATCTGAGGGTTGAAGCCTTCGGTATGAAAGTGGAAGCTTTCTGCCAGTAGAATCTGGTGCTAAAATTAGGGGGTCGAAGCTCCCTTCCAGGAGAGGCTGGTAAACGAGATCAGGGGGTTGGAGCTCCCTTCCAGTTGCAGCTGGAAAACGAGAGAAGGTTGCAGCGTTCTACAGGTAGAAGCCTGCATACTGGTATGAGTCTGCATCAGTACTATGTTGTAAAAGGTTTTCTATATAATAAATATTGAAGACAAAGACGACAACAGTGGTGGTTTTCTCTCGAATTGGGTTTCCACATTAAATATTGGTGTTCATGTGTGTGATACTTTATTTTGTTGATTATTGCTCATAACTTCTAACCTGATACATAACTGATAAATCTGTTTATAAGACTGCTTCTGATAATTTTTCTAAATCTGAAAAGTTAAATCAGTATGCGCTAGTTTCCTTCTGAATTTCCGCATGCATACACTAGTTTCGTTCATAAAAAATGCGTATGGAAATCCGCTCAAAGAAAAAGTTGAATTTATAAGCTCTAAATACTAATTCACCCCCCCCCCCCCCCCCAACCCCCCACCCCTCTCAATATTTTTCCCAACAATTTTGCAGGTTTGCAAGTTTGTAAATTTGTAGGTTTGGTTGTTTACAGGTTGTTTGCAGGTTCATAGGCTTGGTTTTTTTTCATGTTTGTAGTTACAGGTTAATGCACTTAGCTACATATGCTAAGAAGAGAGTTCATCATTGGGTAAGAGCTTGTGCATTTGAGTTGAATGGTATGCCAATATCAACACATATGAATTTACTTCCATTGGGTTTTTATAGTATGATTATTGGTATGGATTGGTTGCATATTCATAGGAATAAGGTGGATTGTTATGAGAAGGCTATTGAGTGCTTAGATGGAAATGGAGAACAAAGAATATTGCAGGGTAAGAAGAATGCTACATTAGTTAGAATGGGGTTATAACTAAGAAAGAAAAGAGTAGTCACAGGAAAGGGTTTGTATTATTTTCAGTCCATATTTATAGTGATAAAGGTAAGGATGTTGGCGATGCATAGGTCTTGAAGAGGTATCAGGTTTTGCGGTAGTTTCAGGATGTATTCCAAAAAAAATTATAGTTTTTGCCTCACATTGAAGTAGACTTTTCTATTTATTTGGTATTAGGAGCAACACGGATATCAAAGGAACCTTACAAGATGAGCATTCCAAAGTTAGTTGAATTTAAGTTGCATTTGAAGGAAATGCTTGACAAGGGATGCATTAGGCCAAGTGTGTCGCCTTGGGGTGCACCAGTGTTATTCGTAAAGAAGAAGGATGGTACTCTTAGGTTGTGCATTGATTATAAGAAGTTAAACAAGGTAACCATCAAGAACGAATATTTGTTTTCGATGATTGATGACATGTTCGATCCTTTTGAAGTGAGAAACAATGTTTTCAAAGATTAATTTGAGATCGGGATATCATCACGTACGTATCAATGAAGAGGAAATTTACAAGACTGATTTTTGGAACAGGTATGGGAATTATGAGTTTGTTATGGTTCCAATTGGTTTGACTAATGCTCTAGCTACTTTCATCTGTTTGATGAATAGTTTTTTACGTCCTTATCTATACAAGTTTTTAATTGTATTTATTTATGATATATTGATACATTCAAAGAATGTAATATTCCCAAATTTCCACATCATATTTGGAATATTAGAGTCCTTGATTTTCTTAATAAATTAAGTAAATAAAAGGGTGGAGGGACCCACAAACCTCAAAGATGAATAAAATCCACTTGTTATGTGTGAATATGGATATTCTAGATCTAGATCTAAAACATGGAGTAGTAGAGCAGTTCTATTAATGGAGATCATGCCTCATTTATGAGATAGATTATGGAGAATGAAACAGTCAAATAAGATCATGGATATTAAATATAAAGTCATAAGGATCTTTGATATGGTCAACTGAGATCATAATGCATTCAAAGAAGATCATTAAGCACTTATTATAAGATACTGGAGGAAGTGATGCATTTAATGCATGCATGATGGAGAGGGTGATCACCCCATATGAACTTGATGGAGGACATGGATCATGTTGATTCAGTCAAAATTGACCAAATCAACAACGTAGTCAAACATGGAGACTTTTTCCACATGTACAACATAGATTTGGAGTGGGCCCAAGCTATGGAAGGCTCATGCATATAATGAAGGTGAAGGCATAATGGAAGGCATGATTTGGATTATTCATCTCTTGATCTGTTTAGATCTAGATTTGTCTAAGGACATTTATATGAAAACTTGGGCTATTTAACAGAGTTTGCAGGGTGTTTATGAGTGGGAATCCCACCTATTTCTTTGAGTATCTCTAGAAAGAGGATTGTCCTTCATTCCATATTAGGCATTGGTGCCATCTTCAGGAGGTCGGTTCTAGAATTCAGATAGGAAACCAATGGAGGATTCATCCTACCAATTTTTTCTTCAGATCCAGCCTTTCAGGAGCAGCAGATCTACATCCAGCATTCAGGCCATTGGGTTTTACCTCCTTGCAGCAGAATTCCCTTCAAGGATTGTACAGTTCAGTGCTGTAGATCTATTGGAGGAAGGAAGTTTCCAGTATTTCAGCTGGAAATCCTGTGAGGGATAACCCCCTCACATTGGATCTAGTGTTTTCATCATTCAGGAGCTGATTTGACATATCTAGTAGCAAGATATTGAGCCTCCCTCTATGATAGTGTAGTTTTTTGAAGCTGTTGTTCTTACAACAACTATTTTCAGTGGAAGAGATTGGAGGAGCTAGATCTTGAGCTTTTAGCCCAAGGATCTAGTGAGGGGATCAGCCCTTCTTACATAGATCTGATTGTACATCATTGCAGCCATCTTATTATCAGATCTAGCTTCAGATCTGCATTCCCAATAGCATATATTTGAGGCCCATAGAGGAAGGTTATCTTAGACTTACAGATCTAAGGAACCCCTCCTGGGTTATCTTAGGAATCCATAATTGAGCCCAGATCTACAATTTCAGCATCATCGGAGCTCCCATTTTGCCTAGATCTAACTTTCTATATTTCAAGCAGTTGCAATCCCTATAGTTGTAGCAATGACAAAACAGTTTACCTTCCAGCAGAGCAATAGCTATGCAATCCCTCTTGGGACATTATTGCAGGGTCATTCTAGGCTACTTTTGTGGCTTGAGTGTCTCACATTTTGAGCACTGTTGTACTTACCTTTTGCACCTCTAATATAATAAAATGGCTCAGTTATTTGTGTGCATTCTGATGTATATATAGATTTAATGTTTAATTTGTTGTATTTCTTATATTGTGTTTTATTATTACAGCATTCTCCCATTTGGGATATTACAGTGGTATCATAGCATGATCTTTGGCTCAGCTTGTGGACATTTCATCTTTTACATCAAAAGAAGAAGCAGATAGATGAGATATATCATGGAGAATGATAATTCTGGCACTTATTTCTTTAGATCCATGCAATATATCTCCAAGGAGGTCAATCCAATGAATAAGGAAGGACAAAAAGAAGATCCAAGAAGAAGATGTGATGAGGAGGGTCCAAGCACTTCCTATCAATGAAGAAGAAAACCGGTGAATCCTAGATCTCCTCATAGACCCACTATGCCCACTTTCTTTGGAGAAGGTGAAAGGTGTAGAAATGAAGAAAGGAATGAGTCTGAGACTAATGAGACTCTCAGTATATATCTTGAAGAGTACAAATCACAATCTAGAGCATTCAAGGAGAAGCTAACTCTCCAACAATTCTTCAAAATCAAAGAAGAAAGAGGATCAAATAGCAGTAATAGAAGAAAAAGGTGTAATAGATTTTATTTGCCTACATTTGATGGATCTTCCTCAAGCATTGTTAAGGCTTGGAGGAGAGATTTAGATGCATTTTTTAGGCTACATCTTGTAGCTGAAGGAGAGGCTGTTCAAATTGCAACACTTCATATTTTATGTGAAACCAATGATTGGTGGTTTGGTCACATGGAGCATGCAAAGGTGACTAAATATTCAGATTTCTTTCACAATTTGAGGAAGGAATTTGATGGGAGAAAACCAGAGATGTGTCACAAAGTGACATTTCCTAAGAAGGAGGATATCAATCTTGTCACTCTTGACAAAAATTCACTACATTCACCACCAGTTGCAGAAGTACTTGCATATGGAGAAGAGACACTTGCAACTTTGAAAGATAGTCTTGAACTCTTGAAACATAGATTCACATGCATGATTCAAGAGATGCATGAGGAGGAGGAGGAAGATTCCAGTGCTGGTACACTTGGAGAAAAGCAACCACCACTCTTACCAGCAGTTGGGGACACTATTGTCCCGGTTGGAGGAACTCTTGTGTTCTGGCAAGAGGTTCCCACACATCAGTTGATCCAAGGTATGGATGAAATTTCATCAGATATTTTTTCAATATATCTTATTGAAACTTATGAGGACATGCCATCAAGTCCAAAGCATAACCAAGGGTTAGAACATAGTGTTGATTTGAAGCAAAAACATATCACAGTGCAGAGGACCCCTGATCTAATCAAGGAGGAGGTTAAGAACTATCCCAATTCATAATTTTTGAGCTGCATTCAACCCTTTGAGTTGAAGTGTATAGTTTCAGAAAACGGGATGAGCATAATCTTGTGTACAATAACTGGTTATGAGATCAGTGTTGTGCCTTACTTTGAGACAACACATATATTATCATGCAAATTTACAACGTTGTCACTTAGTAGCTGTGAAGATGAGGAGATCCCATCATTCTTGGAGAATTCTGAATGTAGCTTCACTCATGAAGCAATGGAGGGAAAGATGATAAATGGTAGAAATCTTGAGATAAGAAACATTTTCTCCTTTCTAGATGACCCTTTCTCAATGAGCATCTCACAGCTCAAAGAGAAACTTCTACCTGCATCAGATCCAAAACTTCATTGGTTTTGGAGAGCCTTTGGTGAAAAGAGAATCTCATTAAGAGATCTCATTGGAGGTGGACTTCAACATTTCATGAAGTGCAAAGTTATTCATCAGTTTGGGGAAGATGGTATTCTACAAAGGGAGGATACCATGATTACGCAACACATGACTCATCATCCATATTGGGATGAGTTGGTGAGGATGATAAGCAAGGGGTTGCATGACCACTTGCATATTTATGACATAGGCTAGCAAGCTTGGCTATGTTTGTTGCCCTTGGGAGAATATTGTCACTACCTAAAGGCTCCTATTTATTTTATCCATGCCTTGAAGAACACTTATGAAATGAAGAAGGAAGCATGGCTGTGCTGGCTACTCTTGGGTGAGTATGGTTACCACCCAGTACCTCATATTTTTCTGATTCATGCCTTGTGTATCAATGATGGAATGTAGCAAAAGAAGGAATGTTCATTTTGGTTTCCCGTGAGAGAGATTGGCCACCACATGACATCTCCTATGTCTATGTGTTTTGTATTGCGTAAAGCTTGGCATGATGCTCTCATGATGTGCATTGATGATGCTTCTTTGTATTGGGCTGATGTGACATTCCATATGTCCATTAGTATGTTTTTTCTCCATGATGCACATGAGGAGGAGAGAAAGAAGCAATATCTCTTGTTGCTTTGTTTGCTTTTGGGGGAGTTTGGCTTGTCCATCTTACATGGAGGATATGGAGGATGGTAGAAAAGGACCTTACTCCAGTGGTTACTATTAGGAGAATATGGTTTGACAAATTTTTCTACCCATATATCTCATTTTTTTCTTTTTCATGATGTTGGAATGATGCTTAGATCCAACAAGGCCAACAGGGCTAAGGATGAGAGCATATCAATGCTCAATCAAATTCATGAAGCATTGGATGGAGAGATGTATTGTGAGATGGGGCTTTTCCTTTGTGGAAAGAGAAACTTGTTTTTATGTATCTCATGTATTAATGATGAATTTGGAACTCATATGGTTGTCACTTGGCACTTCATGATAGAAGGAGGACATCTAACCATACAATTGGAGGTCATTCTATATGTTTTTGAAAGAAAACTTTGGAACCAAACATGCATAACACATTGTAGCAAATGGAGGAATCCTTCCTTATGTGGATGCCATTGGGAGCGGAATAGATGGTTTTGCATCTACTTTTGGAGTTTCTTGAGGACAAGAAACATTTTTCCGGAGGGGGATTGTAATATTTCCAAATTTCCACATCATATTTGGAATATTAGAGTCCTTGATTTTCTTAATAAATTAAGTAAATAAAAGGGTGGAGAGACCCACAAACCTCAAAGATGAATAAAATCCACTTGTTATGTGTGAATGTGGATATTCTAGATCTAGATCTCAAACATGGAGTAGTAGAACAGCTCTATTAATGGAGATCATGTATCATCTATGAGATAGATTATGGAGGATGAAACAGTCATAAGATCATGGATATTAAATATAAAATCATAAGGATCTTTGATATGGTCAACTAAGATCATAATGCATTCAAAGAAGATCATTAAGCACTTATGATAAGATAGTGGAGGAAGTGATGCATTTAATGCATGCATGATGGAGAGGGTGATCACCCCATATGAACTTGATGGAGGATATGGATCATGTTGATTCGGTCAACATTGACCAAATCAACAGTGCAGTCAAACATGGAGACTTTTTGCACATGTAAAACACAAATTTGGAGTGGGCCCAAGCTATAGAAGGCTCATGCATATAATGAAGGTGAAGGCATAATGGAAGGCATGATTTGGATTATTCATCTCTTGATCTCTTTAGATCTAGATTTTTCTAAGGACATTTCTATGCAAACTTGGGTTGTTTAGCAGAGTTTGTAGGGTGTTCCCAAGCGGGAATTCCACCACTTTCTTTGAGTATCTCTAGAAAGAGGATTGTTCTTCATTCCATATCAGACATTGGTGCCATCTTTAGGAGGTTGTTTCCAGCATTCAGATAGGAAGCTAGTGGAGGATTCATCCTACCACTTTGTTCTTCAGATATAGCCTTTCAGGAGCAGTAGATCTACATCCAGCATTCAGGCCACTGGGTTTTACCTCCTTGCAGTAGTATTCCCTTCAAGGATTGCGTAGTTCAGTCCTATAGATATATTGGAGGAATGAAGTTTCCATTATTTCAGCTGGAAATATTGTGAGGGATAACCTCCTCACATTAGATATATTTTTTTCATCATTCAGGAGCTGATTTGACATATATAGCAGCAAGATATTGAGCCTCCCTCTTTGATAGTGTATTTTTCTGAAGCTTTTGTTCTTACAGCAGCTATTTTCAGTGGAAGATATTGGAGGAGCTAGATCTTGAGCTTTTAGCCCAAGGATCTAGTGAAGGGATCAACCCTTCTTGCATAGATCTAATTGTACATCATTGCAGCCATCTTATTATCAGATCTAGCTTTAGATTTGCATTCCTAGTAGCATATATCTGAAGCCCTTAGAGGAAGGTTATCTTAGACTTATAGATCTAAGAAACCCCTCCTAGGTTATCTTGGGAATCCATCATTGAGCCCAGATCTACAATTTCAGGATTATCGGAGCTCCCATTCTACTTAGATCTGACTTTCTATCTTTCAGGCAGTTGCAGTCCCTACAGTTGCAGTTTACCTTCCAGCAGAGTAGCAGAGTAGTAGTCCCTCTTGGGCCATTATTGCAGGGTCATTCTAGGCTACTCTTTTTGCTTGAGTGTCTCACATTTTTAGCACTATTTCACTTGCTTTTTTCACCTCCAATATAATAAAATGGTTCAGCTATTTCTGTGCATTCTGATGTATATATAGATTTACTATTTACTTTTCTGCAATTCTTATATTGTGTTTTAGTACTACCGCATCCTCCCATTTGGGATATTACAAAGAATAAGGAAGAGCATGTCAAACACTTGGCAACAATATTGAGATTGTAATATTCCCAAATAGGAAAAGCAGGAATATACTGCAGAATGTTAGAATAATAACACAGATCATCATTTAGAAAGTAGGAGACCAATATGGAGACCTTTCACATGTTATTATAGCAGAAAAATATATTTAAAATATGGCCCATAATATGCATAACAGGAAATACAAGCCTCCAATGAATAAATTTCCTCAATAAGAGGTGTTGTAATCATATAGAAAAGCTGGAAAACCCTTACAACGTTATTTTATTGCTTCTGCAACAATAGTATATTATACATTAGATATAGAGATACTATGTGCACAAAAAGTTAGATCTATATCAGATCCATGCACTATACAAGCTCCTCTAAAGAACCCCCTTGAGGTTTTCATCAAAACACCAAGTACAAGTTGTAGATATAAGATCTAAGACTGCAGATCTACTGAAAAATATAGATCTATAAAGTGTGGCTGATCTGATATGATCAATAAAATAGCCTCCTCCAATAAATCTTCAAAGTGAAGGGAAAATCCCTAACACTAGAAAATCAGCTCTATAAATGGAGTGCCAAATCACCCTGTAACTCCACCTATATAAATAACGCAGATGTGGAAGTAAACCATACTGTAGGGATGAAAATAAGGTTATACTAATGCCAATATCTGAAAATGAGCGTAATGCGCTCCAATATTGTCCTCCCAATAAATTGGAAACCTCCTCCACTGAAAAGGAGCACTGAAATGGCCTAGACCTAAAAGATCTAGTCTCCACTTGATGCATCTTACAAAAAAAACCAAACCCTCAATAGGATCTACGCTGTAGTTGAAAGAAGATGCTTGGCCCTATGATAGATAGTGGACAATGCAATACAAAGTCTCCCAAGAGCTACTCAATGGGAATAGGTGAGATTCCCGATCAAGAACACGTAATGCTAAACAACATTTAATCATAGCTAAACAACAAGAGAAAGATATATGTCTAAACACACCATATATTCAAAAAATATAATATACATCAACAACCTCCATATGGCTGCCATCCTCTTCCTTAAATAGAATATGAGCTTGTAAACCCTAAGCCCCATCCAAAAGGATCACTACATTCACACAAAGAATCTCCATCTAAAACAGTGCTATCCCTCATTGATGGCCACTCCTCCATGACAGCGTTGTTGATTTGGTCAAGGTTGACCCAGTCAAAGTGATCCAGCCCCTTTCACACCAAGGGTGCTTCAATTAAGCTGCCAAGATTTGTCTCTTTCACATTTGGCACTGATTTATTTCATTATTAGGAGAGTTTTGGGACTCCTTTGTCCTCTTATTCTTTAAAAAAAAATTAATATCCAACTAGCTCATGGCTAATTTAGGAATATTACAATCCTCCCCTCCCAAGTGTTGCTTGTACCCAAGCAACTGTAAGGACAGAACTGAAAATGTGGTGAACCTTATTCGCCTATGGAGCTCTGATATCCAAGCTATCATCCATACAAAATAAATCACCCTCCATATTGGTAATTCATAGCAAAACTCCTCCCTTCTACTCTTGAGAGGCACCTCCCAAGTGCTGAAGTTACCCAAATGGCTCATCCCATAAGGAAACAAGAGACCCAATTTAACAATTATGGATGGTCCAATGAGTTCCCAAACATATGAAACATAAGAACCATGGAGAATATCTCTCCCAAAGAACACATCCTATCCTTCCATACTCCCTCCAATTATCCCCATAAAAATAATAAGTCCATCATCAATGTATGGGATCAAAACCAAGTACATAGGAAGAGAAATATGCAAGAATGGAGGTGGATCATAGTCCCATATGTGGAACCAGCGTAGTATGTCTCCTGACTGCATCAGATAATGATATGGTAAGTGGTTTTCCCACCACTTACTTGCTACCCAAGTCATCTCACCATGGTTGAAAGTGTGAGATATATTTGGTGCTTTTGGAATGCACCCATAATGAACAATACCTCCCTTTCTCCTCTAAGGGAGTGGCCATGTTTAAAAATGTTTGTGGCCCACAGTTGGTCATGAATTTTATATGGAATAATACTCCTTTTTGGAGCTATGGCCTGCATATACATGGTAAAAGAATACAAGTAATAATCAAATGAATTATTAGATACACAAGCATATTCTTCACCAAAGTTTCTACTCATACAAATGGAGTGGTGCATATATGTATCCTCTCTCATTCCAAAAGAGGAAAGAGGTGGCCGAAATAACTCCTTCATATATTTATATCTCTCTTCCAACTCCACATGGCTCATGCATCTTTGGCAATGCTGATATAGTTCCTCTTCAAAGCCCTCCCAAGTGTAGCTTTCCATGATAGTGTTGAAAGCCTTCATAGAATAAGTATGGTTGAAAAATAATTCTTCATCTTCCCTTTATAGAAACTTCTCCTTGAGCTTGGAGGATCTAGATAAGAATATCCTATGATGATAGTAGATGACTCATCTTGGACTAAATAGCCCTCCGCATGTAACTGGTCATCAAGTATCATGCATGTGAAAAGCTCCTTGAATAATCCACCAATAGCTGGGATTTCTAATATGGATCAATATTCCATAGTGACAACGTTGAAGATCTATCATAAAGAATTTTTCTCATATGGATGCCCTTCTCCTTTTCATCTCTCATGCCAAAGGTATATGTTGGAAGGTTGCTAACCTTCCCTTGATTCTCCTCCCATAGCGCAGAATCTGAAATGAGAGTGGGTGATGAAGATGTTGGGAGAATGTCTCCCTCCTCCTTGAGTCTACCCAAGACTCTTAGTGTTGTATCATGGCTCGTCAATGCTCCTTCATGAGCCAAATAGATCAATTTTGCATCATGTTGATATAAATATTCTTTTATTTCCCAATCAGGGGGCCTCCCTGGTGGAATGCCTCCATGTAATGAAACATCAAGTCTTAGAGCAGGTTGTGTATGTGAATGGACTAATTTGTACCTTCTTTCACTACACAAATCATCCTCCTGCTTCTATGAATAAACATCTCGAAAAGGATGGGTGTGTTTGTTCCCAATCACTTGGTGTTGTCCCTCCTTCTCATCTTCTCCAACCTCCTGCAAGATCTCACAGTCTAAGGTGTTTTCTTCAAATTTAGTGAACCCATGTACACCCAACATTTCCTTGATGTCAAGGGTCTTTATCATAGAGGAATGATATATCATAGTGTGTGTCCCCAATATTGCATTCAATGTTGGAACACACTTCATCCATTGTTTTGTCTCATTTCGTATCAACATAGACACATGCTTCTCATGATCTTCATATGTAAGATCCTTTGGACTTCTTGCAAATATGCAAGAGCTACTCTACTTGAAGTAATTGCTTCATCTCCATCTCCAAATAGAAGTAGATGTCCTCTTACTGTCACAGGGCTGGAGGACCTTCCCAACTCTTCATCCTCCTTCTCCTCATCAATGGAGAATATATCATCATTAAGAGATCCTTTGACTTGATCTCCTCTTGAAAAAGGAATCCTCATGTCTTCTTTTTTAGAAGAGAGTTCTTGCTAAAGTGGGGTTTTTTCCCTTGGAAAAATATGTTGCAGATCTTTGACCCCCTCAACAATGTTATGAAATGGAGTTGGTTTCATGGATCTTTCCAACTCATGAAAAGGTTCTAATTTCTTGGGCCTGGTTTTCTCTCCCAAGGAAGTTTCAGATTGTTTCAAATCAAATCTTTTCACTAACCTCCTAGTGAAATTTTCATAAGTAGATATATTTACATTTCTCAATGAAGAAGATTGAAATAACCACAAGGCCTAAGCCTTACCTTCAAGATATAGCATTGCTATTCTAATGGCTTCCTCTTCTGAAACTTGATGCAGCTGGAAATACGTGTCTAGCATCTTTACCCAAGCCTTGGTTGTGCTCTTGGGTGACCCATCAAAAGTAGGTAGAAATAATCTACCCAAAGTGTGCTGCATGCACCGTTTTCTTCTATTGTAGATGTTGGGTCTTCTATCTTCTTTAAGTTGACAAAACCCTTGGAATCTTAGATGCTCCTTGAATCTTTTATACTGAGATTCATATTCTTGGAGATAGTCACCAAGAGTCTCCTCCTTGGTGTGTCTCCTTGTGCTTCTTCTCTTGCCAAGAATGTAGGCATGGTATAATGTTGTAGATATGATTGTGTGGCTGAATGATCACACACATAATATGAAGAACTGGGGATTTATTCATGTGAAAATATTCTTGAGGGATGTTAATGTCTTTTCCACCTCATTTCCATGATGTATTTGTTAATGCCCTGAATATTTTGGAAAATAATTTTGGAGAATTCCTTCCCTCTCATTCCTCCATATAAAGGGGTTTTACCGTTGTCTTATTTGTCATTTGTATAATAAAATTTATGATTTATTCTCTTTTGATACCTCTTCTCTCTATCAGTAAGAGACTCTCCTTATTCAGATGACATATTGGATTTTAGAATGCACAGGCTATGCCAAGATGATGCTCTGATACCACTGTAATATTCCAAAATGGGAAAAGCGGGAATATACTGTAGAATGTTGGAATAATAATGCAGATCATCATTTATAAAGTAGGAGACTAATATGGAGGCCTTTCACATGTTATTATAGCAGAAAAATATATGTAAAAGATGGCCCATAAGATGCATAATAGGAAATACAAGACTCCAATAAATAAATTTCCTCAATAAGAGGTGCTGGAATCATATAGAAAAGCCGGAAAACCCTTACAACGTTATTTTATTGCTTCTGCAATAGCAGTATATTATACTTCATATATAGAGGTTCTATGTGCATAAAAATTTAGATCTATATTAGATCCATGCACTATACTAGCTCCTCTAAAGAACCCCCTTGGGGTTTTCAGCAAAACACCAAGTACAAGTTGTAGATCTGAGATCTAAGGTTGAAGATCTACTGAAAATTATAGCTCTGGAAAGTTTGGATGATCTGATATGATAAATAAAATAGCCTCCTACAATAGATCTTCAAATTGAAGGGAAGATCCCCAAAACTAGAAAATCAGCTCTCCAAATGATGTGCCAAATCACCCTGCAACTCCACCTACAGAAATAATGTAGATCTAGAAGTAAACTGAGTTTTAGGGATAAAAATAAGGTTGGCCTAATCACAAGATCTGAAAATGAGCTCAATGCCCTCAAATATTGTCCTCCTAATGAAGTGGAAACCTCTTCCACTAAAAAAGAGCACTGAAATGGCCTAGATATGAAATATCTAGTCTCCACTTGCTGCAACTTGCAAAAAAACCAAACCCTCAATAGGATCTATGTTGTAGTTGAAAGAAGAAGCTTGGCCCTAAGCCAAATAGTGGAAAATGCAATACAAACTCTACCAAGAGCTACTCAATGGGAAGAGGTGGGATTCTTGATCAGGAACACGCAATGCTAAACAACATTCAATCTCAGCTAAACAACAAGAGAAAGATATATGTCTAAACATACCATATATTCATAAAATATAATATACATCAAAACCCTCCATATGTCTGCATCCTCTTCCTTAAATAGAATATGAGCTTGCAAACCCTAAGCCCCATCCAAAAAGATCACTACATTCACACGAATCATCTTCGTCTAAAACTGTGTTGTCCATAATTGATGGCCACTTCTCCATGACATCGTTGTTGATTTGGTTAAGGCTGACCCAGTCAAAGTGATCTAGCCCCTTTCACACCAAGGGTGCTTGAATTAAGCTACCAAGAATTGTGTCTTTCACATTTCGCATTGATTTATTTCATTACTAGTATAATTTTGGGCCTCCTTTGTCCTCTTATTCTTTAAACAAAGCAGTAAATTTTTTTTTAATATTCCAACTATCTCATGGCTAATTCAGGAATAAGATAGATATTACTAAGAGAGAATCACTTGTATGCCAAGATTAGTAAATGTAGCTTCTTTCAGATAGATGTGCATTATTGGTGGCATGTGGTTTCCAAGGAAGGCGTAACAGTGGATCCAAAAAATATAAGATCTATCATGGAATGGGTAGCTCCTAGGAATGTGGGTGAGTTTAGATCATTCATGGGGTTATCAGGTTATTATAGGAGGTTCATCAAGAAATTCTCATGGATTTCCTATACTATTACATAGTTGTAGTGAAAATGAAATAAACTTGAATGGACAAAGGAATGTGCAACCAATTTTGAGTAGTTGAAGAAGTTTCTTACAAATGCTACAGTTACAAAGAGTTTGTGGTATGTACAAATGATTACAAGAGAGGACCTAGTGGAGTCCTCATGCAAGAGAGATAGGTGGCATGTTACGAATAAAGGAAACTAAATGAGTATGAGTAGAACTAATTTTGTCACAAGGTGTTTAGATTGTCAATAGATAAAGGCAAAGTGCAAGCATACAGGTGGTTTACTACAGTCGATTATGACTCTAGAGTGGAAATACGCGGTCATTGCTATGGATTTAATTACAGGTTTATCGAAGAAATCTAGGTAGCATGATTCCATCATAGTTGTGGTGGACAGGATGACTATTATGAATCCATCTCCAAAAATAGAAGAAAAGAGTGATCAAATGCCTAATAAAGAAGCCACTTTGAGCGGGAAACCTCCTTTACATTACATAAATGAACAATTATTGGAAGAGACAAATGAAAAAACCTCATTTCTATATATAGGAGTCCATGGGGTAACAATATAATCCTATTTGACCTAACAATAATAATGTAAGGGCACAACAATAGCAATAGTGGATTTTTATGCGGCACAATAATAATAATATGGGAGCTACTAGGGTACAACAATAAGGATAAGGGGGCTACACTAACAACAATAAGGGAACACACTAGTAATATAAGGAACTAACATGCCCCTCTCCTTCAAAAAGGTGTTGTCCTCAATGCTTGAGTAGCTCTAGATGCTTGTGTATAAAATTCTCATCCTCCCATGTGGAATATTCAGTGGGTAAGTTCTTCCACTTGATGAGATACTCTGAAATTGATCGATTTCGTAGTTGTCGAGTTCTTGTTTCCATGACTGCTTTAGGTTCCAATATGATTTTCCTTCCTCATTAAGTTCTGGAAATATTGTTTGAACTAGAATTTTGTCACCTATAACCTTCGTTAAGCATGAAACATGGAAAAATGGGTGCACTCGAGAAGAAGCAGGAAGCTGCAATTTGTATGCCATAGTATCAATCTTTTACAACACCTTGTAAGGACCACAGTACTTTGGCAATAGTTTATTATCCTTCTTAGATTGCTTGAGGGACATTTGTTTATATGGTTGTAGCCGTAAAAATACCCAGTCTCCTATATCAAAAATTCTCTCACTGCGATGTTGATCTGCTTGTTCTTTCATTCAATTTTGTGCCAAATTTAGGTTATCCTTTAAGAGTTGGAAAAATTATTGTTGATGCTCGATGTGATATTCCACTACTTAAAGCTTATAATTTTCTCTTAAATATGATGTGATGTATGGTGGATGATATCCATAAAGTGCCATAAATGGGGTCATTTTTGCTGTAATATGGAAGGAAGTGTTATACCACCACTTAGCCAGAGGTAACCATTTGACCCATTATGTTTGTTTATCAGATACAAAACAATGAAGATATCCTTCCAAAAAAAAATTTACTATCTTAGTTTGTCCATTATATTGAGGATGATAAGATGAGATATGAGCTAGTTCAGTACCCAAACAAGAAAATAATTCCATCCTAAAATTTCCAATAAAAATGGGATCTCTGTCATTTGGGTTTCCATGTAGCTTTTGAATTGTTTCCATAATTGCAGTAGAAACAATACTTGTTTTAAATGGATGAGATAATGAAAAAAAAGTGTTCATACTTGGTAAGTCTATCAACTACCACCATGATGACACTCTTTCCTTCAGACTTAGGTAAAACTGTGATATAATCCATTGAAACCTCCTCCCAACGTTGACTTGGAATAGATAAAGGTTGTAGAAGACCCGGGTTCTTAATTGTCTTAACTTTATTTTTCTGGCAAACCAAACATTCCATCACAAAATTTTGAATATTAGATTTAAGCCATTCCAAAAAAAAACTTTCTTCACCCTATGGTAAGTTTTTAAAAAACCTAAGTGTCTTCCTAAGGGAGAGGTGTGCAATTCCAAAACAATATATATTTTTTAGTTGTGAATTATTACAAATATATAAGCGATATTTGTACCATAAGGAATCATTTTTCCAACTAAAGGTATCAGATGTACTAGGACCCTGCTGCAAATTTTGAATGAGTGTACACACTTCTTCTTCATTATTTCATTCATTCCTTTGGTTATCCAATCTAGTTGGATAATAGGAATGGCACAAAGAAATACTTCCACCTCTTGATCCTTTCTTGAGAGTGCATCTGCAACAATATTTAGCTTCCCTTTTTTGTATATGATTTCAAAGTTCTAACCCAACATCTTTGCAACCCATTTTTGATGCTCTTATGAAGATAGTCTTTGTTCCAAAAAGTATTTAAGACTATCATGATCAGTTTTACCTTGAAGTGTCTTCCCTTTAGGTAAGGTTGTCATTTATTTAGTGCATGTACTATTGCCAAAATTTCCTTCCCATAAATAGTTTTCTGTAAATCCTTTCCATTGATTGGATGAATTTCAAAAGTAATGGGTCTTCCTTCTTGCATTAAAACAACAACAATTCCATTTCTTGAGGCATCACATTCCACAATAAAGGTTTTTGTGAACTCTGGCATAGCTAAGATTGATGTTAGGAACATTTACTATTTAAGATGTTCAGTTGATTTAGGAGTCCAGGAAAATGCATGCTTATTCAATAATGTTGTTAGACATGCTGATATTCTCCCATAATTCTTAACAAACTTGCAATAATACCCTGTTAACTTGAGAAATCCTTGCAGTTGCTTTATGATCTTGGGGAATTTCCATTCCTTAATGGAATTAATTTTGTTAAGGTCTTCCTTAACATCCTCCTGAGTTAAAATACGACCCAGATATTCCACCTCTTGTACTACGAAGAAACATTTGGATGTTTTTTCACATAATTGTTTCTCCTCGAATAGTTCGAGCACCATGTCAACATGTTGAACATGATCCTTCCAAGACCTGCTATAGATTAGTATATCATCAAAAAATACTAACACAAATTTTCTAAGGAAGGGCTTGAAAATGGAATTAATCAACCCTTGAAATGTAGAAGGTGCATTGGTAAGGCAAAAATGCATGACCAAAAATTCATAATGACCCTCATGAATTTGAAATGATTTTTTTGGAATATCTTCAGTCTTCATTCTAATTTGATGATATCCTGAATGAAGATCCAACTTGGTAAAATAAATTGTTCCATGTAATTCATCCAATAAGTCATCAATCACAGGAATGGGAAATTTATCTTTAATAGTGATCTTATTGAGATCCCTATAATCCGGACACATGCGCCATGATCCATCCTTCTTGTGCACTAATACTACTGGAGAAGAGAAATAACTTTGAATAGGTTGAATTATACCATCCTCTAACATTTTTGCAATCGTACGTTCAATTTCACTCTTTTGGACATAAGGATATCTATAAGGCTTGATGTTTGGAGGAGCACTTCTCGAAATCAAATGAATAGCATGATCATGATCATGAATAGGTGGGAGTCCTTTGGGAGTTTCAAAAACCTTGGAATGATTGTCCAAGACTTTTGGAGATCTAGAGAAATATATGATTTTGATGTTGGAACTTCTAGTGAGAATATTTATGAAATTACGCTTCGTTGTTATTTCTTCGGAAGCTTTGTCATGACATTAGAGCTTATTATCTCTCTCATATTTCCTGCAATACCACGTAATTCAACTTCCTTTCCTTCCAAAAAAAAATTCAAGAAAATTTCTTGAAAATTAAAAGCTACTGTCCCCAAAGATTGTAACCATAGTACTCGTAGTACAACATCAACACCTCCCATTGGAATGGAAAACAATGGAATATTCAATACATGTCCCCCCATGGTTAGCTTGATATTATGGCATTTTCCAATGAAATTTATAGTTCCTCCATTTTTAACCACCACTTGACACTTTGGTGCTAGGTATAGGAAGCAATTCAATTCCTTGGCCACCTTACAATGAATAATTTATGGGTACTACCTGAATCAATCAACACTGTAACCTTTTTCTACTTTATATTTATTTCTATATTGAGAGTTTGAGGAATGGTAATTCTTTCCAATGCTTTACAGGATATGGTCAGACTCATTTATTCTTTCTCTAGGGTTGGTTCTTGAAGTATATCCTCTTCTTTTGAAGTTTCTTGTTGATTTTATTCCTCCTCTTCACAATCTATGTAAAATAATTTCTTCTCAGCACACTTATGACATTTAGTGTATTTGCTATCACAACTATAGCGAAGCCCTTTTTATTTTTTTTCTTCCAATTTTTTTGGTGTCAACCTTGTAGGTTGTGGAATTCTAGGAGTAATAACACTTCTATCTTTATATATGTGAGTTTCCTTGCCGCCATAATTTTAAATTCAATTTTTCTTGGAAACCTGAATGCCTTCTCAGATGAATCAAGTTCCCAAAGTCAAACCTCATGTTGGATGTTATCCTTTAAAGTCCTTATGAAGACATCAATCCTATGATCCTCTCGAATATCAGCTACCCTTATATTCAATTTTTGGAATTCCTCAATGTGCTCCACCACTGAACACTTTTGTTTTAGATTTATCAATTGGCTAAAGAAGGTGTTGCTCTTTGTATCCTCATCATGTGTTATCATTTCCTCCGTAAAAATTGACCAGGTGACAATTTTTTTACGAGAGAAAAGGCATTGATACCATACAAATGTATTTTTTTCTAAATATAAAGTTTCAAGGCATACCTTTTGTGTGTTTTTCACATTATTGAGATCAACGTATTGCTCCATATGTAGTATCCATGTTATGGGATCCTTGCCATCAAATTTCTCATATTGATATTTGGAATATGGTGGGTCTTCAATCCAACACTAGATTTTATGAAATCGTGATTAACATTTTTTTTTCTCATCATGAGTTTCCTCTACTATCTTTTCGCCATTAGGAATCATTTCTTGTATCAACTTTGTCAAACCTTCCTTCAAACCTTCCATGTCTACTTTTAGATCATTCTTCAAGTCTTCCATATTGTCTTTCATTTTTTCTTCCATGTCTTCTATGTCATTCTTCAAACCATCCATCTTAGCTTCCATGCCTTTCTTCAAAACTTCCATTTCATTTTTTGTTTCTTTTTGCGAGATCGAAAGTTGTTGCACTTTCTCTTGTAATTTTGATATATCATGTTGCACTTCTTTCTATTCATGAGTCATATTAGAGACTTATGAGGGCTAAATGGGTTTTGAATTCCTTTTATGGGCCATTTTAGAACCCAATATTGATATCAAAGCCTGAATATGCCCTTGGAATCACTTCAAACTTATTTTTTAAACAAAACTTATGCAATTTGAAAAAAATACACACATATTTCTTTATTTTGAGGAGCTCTATATTGAAACTGAATTATATATGTGATTTCGGATGTTTAATATCTGAAATTAGGTCCTATAGTAGACCTCTTAATCATATTTTGAATGCCACTTGTTTGATCCGATTTGGATTCTTCAAGACAAATTTATGCCTAATATCCCACATTGACCTAATTATGGACTGGTTCAGTAGAGAGAACTTGAACAATGTCCCACATGTCACTCTTTCCTCCTTCGACTCTGAAATTGATACACACGAAACTACAGTCCATGTGATTTTGGTTATTTGTTACAGAAGTCCAATCTGATTCTTAAAGAGAGTGTTATGATTATTTTCCAAAGGTCACCTCTTTTCGGTGAAATTTGGGAGCCTACAAAAACCCTAATTTCCATAGATCATATCTCAGAAAATATTGCCGACCAAGATCTAAAATTTTTCCACAAAGTGCCTCAGGATGTCTTCACAAATGGGTTTTCTATTTTAGAATTTGAACATTCGTAGAAAAACATTTATAGTGAAAATGCCACAATGACCTGTTTGAAGCAGCGGAACCCTAGAATCCAAAGCTCTAATACCAAATGTTATGAAACCTGTGCCAAAAATAGAAGAAAAGAGTGATCAACACCTGATAAATTAGCCACTTCGAGGGAGCAACTTCCTTTACATTACATAAATGAAAAATTCTTGGATGATACAAATGAAAAAAAACATCCTTTCTATATATAGGAGTCCATGGGGACATAATATAATCCTAGTTGACCTAACAATAATAATGTAAGGGTGCAATAATAACAATAATGGATCTTTATTGGGCACAATAATAAAAATATGGGGTCTACAGGGGTACAACAATAATGATAAGGGGGCTACACTAACAACAATAAGGGACTACACTAGTAAGATAAGGACCTAACAATGACTAAGGTAGTTGACTTCATAATGGTTAATTCTACTTATTCAACTTGTGAGGCACCTCAAGTCTTCATCAGAGACATAGTGAGGTTGTGTTGTGTTCCAAAGAATATTGTGTCAAATAAATATGCCAAGATAACTTCCATATTTTTGGAAGGATTTATTTGTTGGTTTTGTTATATATTTTTCCTTTAGTACAACTTATCATCCATAGACAGATGGACAAATAGAGAGGGTCAGCATAGTTCTGGAGGACATGTTGAGAATGTATGTTATGCATCAACAATGGAAGTGGGAAGGGTACCTTCCACTAGTTGAGTTTTCTTACAACAATGGGTATGAGGAGTGATTGAGGATGAGTCTATTTGAGTCACTTTATGGGAAGAGTTGTAATACACTCATTATTTGGGGTGATCCAATGAATAGGGTATTGAATGGACTGGACATGATGGAAAATATGGAACAAGAAATTCAGGTTATCAAGAAGAATATAAATGTATCATAGGACAGGAAGAAGAGTTATGCAGATCAAAACATGGTATTTAAGGAGTTTTAGGTTGGGGAACATATGCACTTGTGAATCAAGCCCAAGAAGAGCTTCTTGAGGATTCAATATTGTGCGAAGTTGGCACCTCAATATTGCAAGCCTTTCAATATCCTTGAGAGGATTGTACCGGTGGCATATACACTTGCACTGCCTCTGAAAGTGGAATTTAATGATGTTTTCCATGTTTAATTGCTTAATATATATGCCAAATATGTTCATATGATTGATTGGTATGTATCGCATGTAATATTCCCAAATTTTCACATCATATTTGGAATACTGGAGTCCATGATTTTATTAATGAATTAAGTAAATAAAAGGGTGGAGGGACCAACAAATCCTAAATAAGAATAAATATCCACTTTGTGTGTGTGAATGTGGATTAATTTAGCTTAGATATGCAAAAAGAGGTAGTTGAGCAACTACTAATGTGAATCAGATTGGAGATCATGTCTAATTTAATGAGAAAGATCATGGAGGGTTGATTCAGTCAACTAAGATCTTGAATATGTCAAACAAAGGATCATTGAGTAGTATGATCAAGTGATGGGGGATCATGTGCAAATAAAACACACATGATGGAGGAGGTGTACATTGCACCTAGACTGTTTGGTTGATTTGGTCAAACAACCCAGTCCCACTTGGAGGATCTTGTCCACATGAGACTGTGCAGTTGAGATTAGGGCCAAGGCTTGGGAAGGCTCAAACATTATAAAGGAGATGAAGGAAAAGGTGAAATGCATCTTGGATTATTTTTATGTATGATCTTTTAGATCTAGAATTGTCAAGCGACATTCCATTGCATTCTTGGGTTGTTTAGCAGAGATTGCAGGTGTTGTTTAGCACAGGTTGTTCATGGTCAGGAATCCTACCTCTTCCTTAGAGAAGCTCTAGAAAGAGGCTTGTACTTCATTATACATCAGGATTTAAGTTCCATTTCCTTTTTCTACTTTCTATAGGACATTCATATTCAGAAATCTGCAGATTTCTGAAGATTGGTTTGGAAGTTGGAAGTTGTCTTCAGTAATTCAGCTGGAGAACAAGGTGAGGGAATATTCCCATCAATTGGGCTTATAGATCAACGCTCCCAAAGCCACATTGTAGATCTGGCATCATGCCAAAATTTATTGACCTCCTAGTAGTAGTATTCCCTTCAGGAATAACGCTATCCATATTGCAGATCTAAAAGGAGGAAGGAAATTGCTAGTACTTCAGCTAGCAATCCAGTGAAGGATCATTCCTTCACATTACCATCAGTATTACCATCAGCCTGGAGTTTATTGCAGCATATTTCAGCAGGAAAAAGGCCTCTCTCTCCCTCATAGCTCATTTTCTATTGGCAGCTATGTTGCAGCAGCTGAATTCATCATTGGAGGATTGAGAAGGTAGATCTAGAGCTTTCAGCTCATAGATCTGATGAAGGGATCAGCCCTTCAAGCATAGATCTGATCTAAGCACACATTTTAGTCATATATTCTTCATATATAGCTTTATATGTGTATTTCCCTGCAGATCAAGGATCAAATCCTAGGGAGGTGATTTTCTAAAGTTGCAGATCTGGAAAATCCTTTCTGGGTTATCTTGGGAATCCATCACATTGGCCGGATCTTGAATCTTGACATCATCAGAGCTCCAGTTTTGAGTAGATATGCATTTCCCTTTGCAGTGTACAACTCTATGTTTATATTCTTCTGAAGGGGCAGCGTATAATTTGCTGCAGAGCCTCTCCAGTTACGCTATACCTATTGTATGCATGTTTTCAGGGTGATCCTAGCTCATCTTTTTGGCTAGATCTACCTATATTCTGTACTTGTGTAACTGAATCATCTCTAATATAATAAAATGGCTTAGCTCTTTCTGCATATTCTGAATTTTACTTAGATTTATTGTTTATCTTGTTGTAAGTTCTTATATTTTGTGAAGTATTACTGCATTTTCCCTTTTAGGGATATTACAGTGGTATCAGACCATGATCTTTGGCTGAGATTATGGACACTTCATCTTTTACATTGAAAGAAGAATAGATAGATGAGATCTATCATGGAGGATGAAAAATTTGTCACTCCTTTCTTTATATCCATGCAATATCTCTCCAAGGAGGTCTATCAAATGAAGGAGCAGGAACAAGAGAAGATCCAAGAAGAAGATGTGATGAGGAAAGTACTTCCTATCAACAACAAAGAAGATCAGAGAATCCTAGATCTCCTCATAGATCCACTATGCCCACTTTCTTTGAAGGAGGTGAGAGGTATAGAAGTGAAGAAATGAATGAACCTGAGACTCATGAGAATCTCAGTCTATATCTTGAAGAGTACAAAGCACAATCTAGAGCATTCAAGGAGAAACTAAATCTCCAAAAATTCTTCTAGATTAGAGAAGAAAGAGGATCCTATAGTATTAATAGAAGAAAGAGGCATAATAGATTCTATTTTCCTACATTTGATGGATATTCCTCAAGAAATGTTAAGGCTTGGAGGAGGGAGTTAGATTCATTTTTCAGGCTACATCTTGTGGCTGAAGAAGAGGCTGTTCAAATTGCAGCACTTCATATCTTAGATGAAGTAGAAGACTGGTGGTTTGGGCACCTAGAGCAAGCAAAGGTGACTAAGTATTTAGATTTCTTTCACAAGTTGAGGAAGAAGTTTGATATGGAGAAGATAGAGTTGTGCTACAAAGAGGCATCTCCCAAGGAAAGCAAGGAGAATGTAAATCCTATCACTCTGGACAAGATGTCACTACTTTCACCACCTGTTGTAGAAGTGCTTGTACCTAGAGAAGAGACACTTGCATTTTTGCAAGATAGTCTTGAGCTCTTGACATATGGAGCCCCATGCATGGATCAGGAGGTGCATGAGGAAGAGGAGGAAGATACCAGCACTGGTACACTTGAGGAAAAGAGGCCATCACTCTTACCAACAGTTGGAGACACTATTGTCCCAGTTGGAGGAACTCTTGTGTTCTGTCAAGAGGTTCCCACATATCAGTTGATCCAAGGTATGCATAAAATATCAGCACATAATGTTTCAAGACCAATGCATAACCAAGGGTTAGAAAAAAATGTTGATTTGAAGCAGAGACATAACACAACGCAGAGGACCCTTGATCTAATCAAGGATGAGACTAAAAACTATCCATTTTCACCATTGTTGAGCTACATTCAACCCTTTGAGTTGAGATGTAGAGTTTCATAAAATGGGATTAGCATTATCCTATGTACAATGGCTGGTTGTGAGATCAGTGTTGTAACTTTCTTTAAGACAATGCATGTATCACCCTACAGATATACAGTGCCGTCACTTAGTAGTTGTGACAAAGAAAGGGCTTCATCATTCTTGGAGCATTTTGGAGGTACCTTCACTTATGAAACAATGGAAGAAAAGATGAAAAATGGAAGACATCTTAAAATGAGAAACATTTTCTCCCTTCTCGATGACCCTTTCTCAATGAGCATGTCACTGCTCAAAGAGAAACTTCTACTTGCAGCAAATCCAAAAGTTCTTTGGTTTTGGAGGGCCTTTGATGGAGAGAGAATCTCTTCAAGAGATCTCATGAGAGGTGAACTTCAACAATTCATGGAGTGCAAATTCCTTCAACAGTTTGAGGAAGATGCTATTCTACAAAGGGAGGATACCATGATTATGTAATACCTCATTCATCATCCACATGGAAGTGAATGGGTAAGGTTGATGAGAAAGGGGTTGTATGACCACTTGCAGATTTGGATGGGCCAGCATGCTTGGTTACGTTGGTTTCCATATGGAGATTTCTGTCACTCTCCAAAGGCTCCTATTTTTCTGATCCATGCCTTGAAAAACACATATGAAATAAAGCAGGAGGCATGGCTGCACTGGCTGCTTTTGGGTGACTATGGATACCACCCAATAGCTCATCATTTTCTGAATCATGAATTGTGTTTCAATGATAAATTGCAGCAAAGGAAGTCATGTTCATTTTGGTTTCACTTGAGAGAGTTTTTCCACCACATGACATCTCTTATGTCTAGGTGTTTTCTATTGTGTAAAACTTGGCATAATGATCTCATGATGTGCATTGATGATGTTTCTTTGTATGGGGCTGATGTGACATCTCATATGTCCATTAGTATGCTTTCACTTCATGATGCACATAAGGAGGAGAGGAAGTAGCAAGATCTATTGTTGCTTTGGTTTCTTTGGGGGGAGTTTGGCTTGTCCATCTTACATGGAGGAGATGGAGGATGGCAGCAAAGGGCCTTACTCCAGTGGTTGCTCTTAGGAGAATATGGTTTGACATATTTTTCTACCCATATAACTCCTTCCCTTCTTCTTTTGCATAACTTTGGAATGATGAAGTTTGGATCCAATAAGGCCAACAGGGCTAAGGATGCGAGCATAACAATGCTTAATCAAATTCATGAAACATGGGATGAAGGAGTGTATTGTATGATGAAGATTTTCATTTATGGGGAGAGCTACCTTATTTTATGTCTCTCATGTATTCATGATGATGTTGGAAATTATATGGCTGTCACTTTGTACTTCATGATGAAATGAGGACATCTAACCAAAAATTTGGAGGTCATTCTTTATGTTTTTAAAAGACAAATTTGGAACCAAACACGCATAACCTATTGCAGCAAATGGAGGAAGCCTTCCTTATGTGGATGCCATTTGGAGGGGAATAGATGGCTTTGCATCTACTTTTGGAGTTGCTCGAGGACAAGCAACATTTTTCCGGGGGGGGCGGGGCGCTGTAATATTCCAAAATTTTCACATCATATTTGGAATATTAGAGTCCTTGATTTTCTTAATGAATTAAGTAAATAAAAGGGTGGAGGGACCCACAATCCTCAATAAGAATAAATATCCATTTTGTGTTTGTGAATGTGGATTAATTTAGCTTCGATCTACAAAAAGAGGTAGTTGAGCAACTACTAATGTGAATAAGATTGGATATCATGTCTCATTTAATGAGAAAGATCATGGAGGGTTTATTCAGTCAACTAAGATCTTGAAGATGTCAAACAAAGGATCATTGAGAATTTATGATCAAGTGATGGGGGATCATGTGCAAATAAAGCACACATGATGGAGGAGGTGTACATTGCACCTAGACTGTTTGGTTTATTTAGTCAAACAGCGTAGTCCCACTTGGAGGATCTTGTCCACATGAGACTACGTAGTTGAGGTTAGGGCCAAGGCTTGGGAAGGCTCAAACATTGCAGGTGCTGTTTAGCACAGGGTGTTCCTGGTCGACAATCCCACCTCTTTTTTAGAGCAGCTCTAGAAAGAGGGTTGTACTTTATTATACATCAGGATTTAAGTGCCATTTCCTTTTTCTACTTTCTGCAGGACATTCATATTTAGAAATCTGTAGATTTCTAAAGATCAGTTTAGAAGGTGGAAGTTTTCTTCAGTACTTCGGCTGGAGAACAAGGTAAGGGATTATTCCCATCACTTGGGCTTATATATTAGCACTTCTAGAGCCACATTGTAGATCTCGCATCAGGCCAAAAGATATTGACCTCCTAGCAACAGTATTCCCTTCAGGAATAACGTTGTCCATATTGCAGACCTAAAAGGAGGAAGGAAGTTGCTAGTACTTCAGCTAGCAATCTAGTGAATGATCATTCCTTCACATTGCCATCAGTCTTACCATCATATTAGATTTTATTGCAGCATATTTCAGCAGGTAGAGGTCCTCCCTCTCCCTCACATTGCAGTTTCTATTGGCAGTTGTGTTGCAACAGTTGAATTCATCATTGGAGGATTGAGAAGGTAGATCTATAGCTTTTAGCTCATAGATCTGATGAAGGGATCAACCCTTCAATCATAGATCTGATCTGAGCACACATTTCAGCTATCTATTCTTCAAATCTAGCTTCAGATCTATATTTCCCAGTAGATCAAGGATCAAATCCTAGGGAGGTGATTTTCCAAAGTTGCAGATCTAGAAAATCCTTTCTGGGTTATCTTGGGAATCCATCACATTGGCTAGATCTTGAATCTTGGCATCATCAAAGCTCCAGTTTTGAGTAGATCTGCATTTCCCTTTTCTGACTGCAACTCTATGTTTATATTCTGCCAAAGGGACAGTGCAGAATTTGTTGCAGAGCCTCTCTAGTTACGGTATACCTGTTGTATGCATGTTTTCAGGGTGATCCTAGCTCATCTTTTTGGCTAGATCTACCTATATTTTGTACTTGTGTAACTGAATCATCTCTGTTAGGGTCCCGCAATTTGGCTGATTGGCAAGCCAAATGATAGTGTAACATCAAACCAATCTTTGGAGCCCAAGGACCTAGCCTTCCTGGACTCAGAGAGGGCTCTCTCTATTTGTGTAAGGGATATCTGTGTGTTTGCTTTTAGGCTAGTTATGAAGTAGGTTTTTTGGTTTTGGTTTTTAGGTTGTCAGGGATGAACTGATCAAAGACTAAGATAGGTAAAAATATGTCAAATCAACTAGGCTATGGGGTCGAAAAGGTCAAGAAAGCTTTCAGATGGTGATACAAGGTTGTTAAAGGGCTGATTTGATTCGAGGTAAAATGGATCTTTGGGTAAAATGGAGTGGAATTGACATTAAATTTGTGAAGAACAAAGGATTTCAAACATAAATAGTTTAATAGCTGATATAAACATGGTAGGGCTAGCCAATAATCATGAGAAATGTAACTATAAACTGATCAATGCATAGAAATAAACATTCAAGCCATGCATAGAGATATATGACTCTCTAACTTTAGGAAATGGCTATCAGACTTTGGGGAAAAACATTTAAGACCAAAAAACAACTCAAATCACTATGAGGAAATGCCTAAACATAGTATTTCAAGCTATTGGGCACTTTGAAAGCCAGATGGCATAGTTTTAGGCAAAGGACAAGATCAGTACAAGACCTCCTTGGTTCAACAAATGACAATCTAACAATAAAAGAAAGGTTTCAGAGGTGGAGATATGACTAGCCATGAGTAAGCAGGGCATACCGTGAATCATACTTAGCTTACATAAAACCATAAATGAAACAAGCAAACAATATTCTTCAGTTATCAAAGAGCAATCAAGGATTCTTTGATATGACTAAGAAGGAAGAAAACATAGAAGCTATAAAGAAATAGGAATATTGAGGTGCCTCCAAGGGCATGTCTCAAATATATTCTCTACTATCTTATAGCAAGCAATAATATGGAAACATGAATGAAAACTAAGAAGCAAAACAGAGAGGGACACTATTCTATTTTACCAAGTCAAGGAATCCAACAATAGACCTCCTTCCTCATCCAAAAACATTCAAGAAACTATCCAATGCATGAGACAAGTGTTTCTTCCAAGCTTGTATAACCATATATCTCTTCTATTCCTCAAGTTCAGCCTTGTTCACAATGAATTCTCATGGAATATATAGGTCAAGAGTGAGGAAAACCTCCTAGTTCAATTTTCAATCTCATTGGCCTATCCAAAATATCTGATTTTTTCCTTGAGGCTTTGCAAAGCCCAAGGCACAAAATATCTAATAAAATATCTAAAAAATGCTAAAAAAGGAAAATATATTGACTTTTCATAACTAATCATGCCCAAAAATAGCTAAACTCACATGAGGAAAAGTCACTTTAGAAAGGTTCATTTTTTACAAAAATACTTAAGAAATATATTAGTAGAAAGTCCTCTGACTTGCCGGCAACTGTTGGAGGCCTTCCCGATGTCAAAACGAGGCCCGTGATGGCTCGTTGGAAAGCTATGAATGTTTATTTTCTGAAAATGATTATTTTTCTCCAAAATGACCACTATAATTCCATAAAAAACTGACCTGTGTGTAAAAACCCAAAAAATAGACCTTGCTGATAAACGAGGCAGAGTGTGGAAAAAGTGAGTGCTTTTCGCTATTTTGGGAAAGAAAATCATCTTCAATTAATCCGAAAATCACTGAGTACATGCCACTAAAATTATGGCATCCAATGATACCATTTTAATCCTTTGAGGATGCCCCAAACAGAAATGGCGATGCCCATGAGTTTTATCCAAAACCCCAAAAATGAAAAAAAACCAAAACTTGTTGAATTTCACCCAATTTTGGCGAGCATGACCCTCAAGGTTTTTCAGAAACATTCTGTGAAGTTGAGGCAAAAATTTGGAGCTTTGAGGTGTATTTCTTCAATTTTAGTGTCGGGCGCCTCCTTTTAGGTTCCTTGAGTTTTTCCTGTGTGGCCTTCAATTTCCGTCGGGCGAACTGATTGAGCTTCTTATAGTGCCTAGTCATCCTTTGTTGAAGTTCCAAATCTCTATTGGCCTTCTCCAACTGCTTTTCCAAGTGATCATTCACCCTCTCGAGCCATGCTTCTTGATTTTTCTCTATCAACATAGTTACCGATGAAATAGGTAACCTGACCTCAAAACGGGAACTCTAGCCCAAAAACTCTCAAAAAACATGAAAAAACACCCCCCAAAAAAAAAAGTGTGTCTTCCAGAACGCACTTGTTTTTTTTTTAAGGTCAAATTTCAACATTTTCTAAAATTATGCTAAAAAAAAAATTGTTTGTTGAAAAAAGGATTGAAAAAACACCCCCCCAAAAAAAAGTGTGTCTTCCAGAACGCACTTCGTTTTTTTTAAGGTCAAATTTCAACATTTTATAAAATTATGGTAAAAACAAAATTGTTTCTTGAAAAAAGGATTGAAAAAACACCCTCAAAACAAAACCAGTTGATGCTGGAATAACAAAAAAAAAATTGTGTCATACTTTTGGCATTTTTTAAAATAGAAGTAACATTTTTTAATTTTTAAAATTCAAACATTAAAAAAAAACCTAAAATTTAAGAAAAAAAATAAATTTAAAAAATAAAAACATTTAAAAGCTTAAAATTTAAAAATATATGAAGATAAAAAAATTAAAAATAAAAACAAAGTAAAAATTTTAATTCAATCATTAAAAAAAACCTAAAATTTAAGGAAAAAAAAATAAAAAATAAACCAAAAAAAAATTATAATTAAAATTTAAAAAAATATAGAAATTAAAAAATAAAAATAAAAACAAAATAAAAATATTAAATTAAAAAAAAAAACCAAGTAAAAAAAGGAAGGAAATTAAAAAAATAAAATATAGAAATTAAATTTAAAAAAAGAAAAAGAAAATGCTTATTAAATTTAAAAAAAGAAAAAAAAAATTAAAACAAATAATTAAATTTAAGGAAATATATTAAATTTTAATAAATTTAAAAATTCAAAATTTAAAAAGAAAAACACTATTCAAATTAAAAGGAAAAAAAAAAATTAATTAAAAATAAAAAATAAAAATAAAATACAATAAAAATATCAAATTTAAAACAATATATATTAAAAAAACAAATAAACTATAAAAAATAAATTAAATTTAAATTATAAAAAATAAAATATATATATGAACTTAAATTAAAATAGGTATATACATCCAATTTTATTAAATTAAAAAAAAAAGAGGTTAATATTAAAATAACAAATTAAATTTAAAAACAAAAATATTAAATTTTAATAAATAAATGAATAAACAAATAAATTTTGAAAGAAAAAATAAATTTTAAATATAAAAGAAAAAAATATATATATTGTTAAACGAAAACTTTAAAAACTTTAAAAATCAATTAAAAGTGGAAAATTGAAAAAAAAAAAGAAAAAAAATTAAATAAAAAAAAATTTAAAAAAAATAATTTAAAAAAATTAAGTTTCATTTTTAAAAAAATCTAATTTTAAATACACAATTTTAATTGAAATAAAAAATATAAAAAATTTACATAATTAACAAAAAAAAAAAAAAAAGAGTAAAACATTTAAAAAACATATTAAATCTAAATAAATAAATAAAAATTATAAAAAATTTATTGAATTTTATAAAATTATATTAAAAAACTAAAAGTAAAAGTTAATAACAATGAAAAATTATGAAATTAAAAAAAAAAAAAAATGAATTAAATAAAAAAAATGGGCGAAATTTAATAAAAATTATTAAAAATAATAATAATAATAATAAATTTAAAACAAAAAATAAAAAAATTTAAAAAAAAAATCAATTAAATTTTTTTTTTTTTTAAAAAAACAATTAAAAAAAAAAATTAAAAAAAAATCAATTAAAAAAAAAACATTTAAAAAAAAACATTTAAAAATTTTTTTTTTTAAAAAAATCAATAAAAATAAGTGTTTTATGGGGGCGGCCTGCCCGCTGGGGCTCGGGAATCGGCCCTCCGCCCGCGGGGGCCCGGGAGGCCGGCTGGGCCGCCCCCGGGGCGCCACCCGCCCGGCCACCGCCGCCCGCCCGGCCGGCCACCGCCGCCCAGCGGGCGGGCCGCCCCCATAAAACACTTATTTTTATTGATTTTTTTTTTAAAAAAAATTTTTAAATGTTTTTTTTTTTAAATTTTTTTTTTAATTGATTTTTTTTTTAATTTTTTTTTAATTGTTTTTTTTTTTTTTAATTTTTTTTTTAATTGATTTTTAAAAAAAAAAATTTAATTGTTTTTTTTTTAATTTTTTTCTTAATTGTTTCTTTTTTAATTTTTTTTTTTTTAATTTGAAAAAATAAATTTTTTTTTTCAAAAAATAAATTCTTTTTTTAATTTAATATTTTTATTTGAAGTAAAATTCGTTTTTTTGTTTTTTTTGTTTTTAAATATATACTTACATCTATTTTTTATTTTATTTTATTTTTATTTTTTTATTTTTTTTTATTTTTAATATTTTTTTTTTAATTTGATTTTAAAAAAAAATTTTGAATTTCAGAAAATTTAAAATTATTTTTTTAATTCAATTTTTTTATTTTAAATTCAATTTGTTTAATTTTTTTTATATTTAATATTATAGAATAATTTTTTTTTTAAATTTAAAATTTAAAATTTATTTATTAAAATTTTTAAATTTTAATTTAATTTAATTGTTTTTCTTATTTTTTTAGTTTATTTAGTTTTTCATTTTTAAAATCTATAAATGGTTTCACTAAAAAAAAAAAAAAAAAACACTAAATTTATGTATATTTGTTTTTTAATTATTTGCACGTGGTTTTTTTCATTTTTTTTGTTTTTTAATGATAGGTTTTTTTTTTTTTCTTTTTCTTTTTCAATTTTAATTGTTTTTTTTAATTTGTTTTTTTTGTAAATTTTAAAAGTTGTATTTTTTTCCTTATTATTATTATTATTTTTTAATTTATATTTTTAAATTTAAATTTTTTATTTTTTTTATTTTTTTTTCCTAAATTTTAATTTTGTAATTTTAATTATTTTAAATTTTTTTTAAATATATATATATTTTTAAATATATTGTTTTTTTTAATAAGTTCGAAAAAAAATGTTTTTGATTTTTTTTTTTTTTAAATTTTTTGGTGAATTTTTGTTTTTTTTCTTTAAATTATGTGTTTTTTTCTTCAAATTTTGTCATTTCCTTTGATATAATTTTCAAATATTTTTGTTTTTTTTATTTATTTTTGTTTAAATTTTTTCTTTTTATGAGCTATTTTTGTTTTTTTTACATTTTTATTGGTTTTTTTAACTGTTTTTATATATTTTTTTTAATCTAAGTTTGTGTTTTATTACATACATGAAAATCACCACTCTAAAGAAAAAAGGTTGATGCAGCATCAATACGTTTCAAAATTAGCATGAAAATCACTGCTCTAGAAAAAAAAGGTTGATGCAGCATCAATACATTTCAAAATTAGCATGAAAATCACTGCTCTAAAAAAAAAAGGTTGATGCAGCATCAATACGTTTCAAAATTAGCATGAAAATCACCACTCTAAAAAAAAAAAAAAAAAAATTTGATGCTGCATCAATACATTTCAAAATTAGCATGAAAATCACTAACATTTTAAAACAAATATTCAGACTTCATAAATAAAAATTTTAGAGTGTCAAAAATGTGCACCAAAAAAAAAATGGTGATTCTGCATCACCACTTTTCAAAATCGGGTGCTTTTTATGCTACCAAAAAAAAGTAGGTAACATTGCGGTTACCTATTTCATCGGTAACATTGTTTATCTCTTGGGTGAACAAAGTAGTGAGAGGAATAGATTGGAGAAGGGCAGCTTCTTCCTCCTTTTTTTTTTCTCAAGGGCTCTTTTGAGTCCCATGGTCCTTGACCTCTTCCTTCTGGGCTGATCTTCATCTTCACTATCATTGAACTCGCCCATGAGTTCTTCCAATATAACTTGCACCTTGGAGGCCTCTTTTTTGTATTTTATGGCCCATGTCTCATATACCACCATGTGGACACTCATCTATTTATTTTGAATTTGCAAAAAGTGATTGAATTTTCTAACCCTCTCTAGATCTGCCCTCAAAGCATCAGTTTGGCTTTCTCTATTGATCAAGAGAGACTCTAGGATTCGGGCTTCATTGTCGCTATCATCACTTTGGATTTGAATTATGTCGAAGTCCCTCTCCTTTTCATGGCTGCTTTCTTCTTTCTCCTTTCCTTTGCTTTGGGTAGCCTTCTTGGTCTTCCTCCTATTGGGTAATTCGACAATGGGCTGCTTAGGCAATTTCCCCTTGCTTCGGAGGGCCCTAGTAACATTTGGAGTTAGAGTTTTAGGCACCCTTTTCCTTGATGTCTGGGGCTTGGCCAAAATTGGAGAAGAAAGCATGGCCTCTTACCTAGGAGAGGCAGCTAGCACATGCTCTATTGGCTCTTTGCCCTTGTTACTTTCCTCATCATTCTTGCCACTGTTTTGAGTTTCTTCATGGCGCTGCTCTTCATCACTTTGCTGCATATTTTCACTGTGATGCTCTTCACTTTGCTGCCCTTCTTCCCCTTGCTGCCCTGCTTCATCATCATGCTTCTGCTGTTTATCATGTTCTTCTTCCCCTTGCTACTCTACCTCACTATGCTCTTCTTCCCCTTGCTGCCCTGTTTCGTCATGTTGTTTTTCATCTTGTTCTTCCTCCCCTTGCTCGTGCTCTTCTTCCTCATCATGCTCTTCTTCTTTTTCAATGGGAAATTTGAGCTTCTTGGGAATGGGCTTGCTTGAAGAAGGCGAAGGATGGTGAGTGGAAGGTGAAGGAGATGTATGGAATGAAGGAACAATGGCAAAATCTCGATGTGCAATGAAAGTATCCCAAGAGATTTCCTTCTTCTCAAGATGATGAAGAATGATAACCTTGATGAGGGAATGATGGAAGAGGTAGGCTGTCTGTTGAGAAGGAGGTATTTTCTGAACAGTGGAGGCCATTTTTTCAATACTTCTATGGAGGAAGAAAGGGAGATTTAACAATTTGGCTCTTGTGAAATGCATGAGAAATCGGACATGGTAAGCATAGACTCGGGAGAATCTTCCCTCGCAAGTGAAGTATTTCATGATTATCTTCATGAGGGGGGCATAACTAGTCAACATATATGAGAAGGCAAAGATGGATTGACATGTATCTCTATGCTCAGGCTTCAAAAAAGGTTTGTACTGTTCCAAGTCTAGGTGGCTTTGTTTAAACCACTTCTATCCGACATAAGAGATTTTGGTGGCCTTGGAAATGGACCTAGGAGAGAACTTGAAATCCAAGCCTTCCAGCTGAAAGTGTTTTCCTTGAAATCTCAAAGCACAAAGATGTGTCAAAGGGGAAAAGCTTTTCACCTCCTGCACCCTTTGACAAAAATCTAGACACCCAACCTCATGAAAGTTAAAAAGGAATGATGGATGAGCATTTACCTCTTCAGTTGAAATAGGCTCAAACCTCCTGTGAAGGCCACTTCTACTGTCTTTCCTGGGAGGCATTTTTGTTTTGAACACTCTTTTCTAACTAAAAAAAAAACAAGTTGTCTCAAACGGTCTTTGAAATGGCTTCTCAAGAACACACCCTGTCCTCCTTATAGGTCACTGTTTTGTCCTTTTTATGCTAAACAACAAGTATTTGTTAAATGAAACAAACTCAATATTATCACTGTGCTTGGGAAAATAACTCTAAAAAGATATGTTTGTGGTTATTGGTGAAGAAGGAACCTTTTTTTTGATATGGAAACCTTTCTCTTCAATCGGTACTCTTTTTTGCTATTCACAGTTTCTTTTACAAAGGTAGACAAAACTCCCTCAACTGATTTGAAAAGCCTCTCACACACTCTACTTTTGGGACTTATAGAGGCTGCGCAAGGTTTCACTTTTTCACCATACAGAGAGGACACTTTTAAAGTGAAAAAGCATTCAGACCATGACCACTGTTTTCCCCTTTGAGTTTTAAACAAAGTCTGCTCTTGTTTTAACACTGTTTAGGACACTTTTCAAATTGATTGGAGACCTCTACCACTGTGTATTTCTGTCTTGTAATTTGTGTATTGTTTTCACTTTTCTCAAAAGCATTTAAGGCCCTTTAAACTGATACAAACACCCCACCCTCTAATCACTGTTTTTGTCTTATGCTCTTTATATGACAAACTTCTCTTTAAAGCCACTGTCAAGCTACTATCCAAAATTATTTGAGGCCTCCTAAGCATAGGAAAGTTTTTCTCTAGTTTTTACAAAACTCCATCTTAAATACCACTGTCTATCTCATGTTTTTAAATGATGAAATGTTTTCAAAGGGAATATTTCCTTCTGAAGGAAAAACACAGCAAACATCCTTTCAATCTTTGAAATTTTCCAAGAGGAGAAGTAGAATACCTAGAAGAAAAGCATAAAGACCTTGTTTGATTGATTGGGCAGCTTTAGATCTTGTTAAAAGGTGAAAGGAGTGAGCGGCACGTTCACTGAAAAGAACGTCGCATAGTTGGGTCGTCCTTGGGCGATGTGGGAACGACACTACAGGCGCACCGCGCAACCATTGAAACCTAGTGCAAGTGCGCTCATAGGCGCGCCGCGTAGGCTTTAAGCCTTCAAACTTGAAATTCTTCCCCGAAAACCAAGCTTTCTCCAGTGAACAGCTAGGAGAGCAGTTGTTTGTGTTTTAAAATTTTGCTAATGAGACTTAGAAATATTCTCTCCACCTTAATATTTGAAAGAGACACTTTAAATGCCTTTATATTACACTTTGGAGGGTTTAACTATTTTGAAATGCCTGTTTGTTTCATCAAAACATGAATCATTTTTTCATTTTATTATATTTAAAACATCACAAAAGCCAATATTTGACCAGGACTCCTAAAAGTGCTGTGGATGATACTTTTTAAGATCTTCATAGATATGACCCTTTTCAAAGTGAAGAAACCATATTAAAAGCCAAAATTTCTCTCAGTGTTTTCTCATTAAGACAATACTCTTTTCACTGTTTGCCTAGTTCTGATCTTTAAAGGAGCACTGCTTAAGAGTCAAATCCAAGACTTTTGATGCATCCTTTTCCATATCCTGGAAGGAGATGATTCACAACTCTAAACTTACTTTGACAATCTAGACTCTATGGGTGTTTGATGATGATTATGCCCATTATGAAGTTGATCAAAACTACAAGGTGCCCTTGGATATTTTTCCTTTGACTGTGGATGAAAAACCGTACTTGCATTCACCCATGGCTTCACCTATATCTGTTGATCAGGGAAAAAGGCATTTAGAGATCCACAATGAAATCATATGCAACAGCAAGGCTTTTTCACATGTTTCATAAAAGGTCTTTGTTTGTGACAGTGTCATGTTTCATTTTTCAAATATTGTCTTGAATTTGAATCATGGTGTCATACCCTTTTCTTCACATTGATGAGCCTATCCAAGATTTGTTCACTTTAGCTTCAGATTTCCTTTGAAGGAGATCTCTGATAGAAGTAAAACCAAACCTCTTTGATTATCATAGTACCACTTCTTTCCCTCTGCTTAACAACACTTTTATATTCATAAGCCTTCAATTGTTTCCCACTGCACTTAAACTCTGCCTTTTAATCAGTGAAACCATGTAAGCATCCCTTGAAAATACCACTGTTGTAATAGTGATTTCCTATATGGGAGATAAGGTGTAAACAAGCTTTGTTAGGCCATTTGCAACATTGTTAACCATGTGATTTTTGGATGAGGCTACACCTCCGTTCTTGACCCTCTGCTTATTAAATGAAGGAGGCCTTAACAAATGACTTAACCATCTGCTCATGCTTGGAGGAGGTTTTATACAGTCACCCAACCCTCTGATCATGTTTGGAGGAGGTTTTACACAGTGATGCTATTTCATCCCTTTGTCAAACTATGTCATCTTTCCTTGTAGTGCCTATTCACAGTTAAGTAAATAAAAAGTGACAAATTGAAAATATGTCATGAGGGGCATTCTCTGAGATATGTAATCCTGTTGTTAAAATACCCTTATACATCTTCAAACATCAGAAGCAACCTGACCTGTATCTTCATAGTATTATTTGCTGGTCATTAATCACTAACCTTTTTGGCTGTGTTTGCAGGAGTTTATTGAATTACCTCTCTGTCCAGTACTTTCATCCCAAGCTCAGAACCACATGAGAAGTAGTTGTCTTCTCCTGTTAAGTTTAATAATGTCTTCTGGAACACTGGTACACTTCTGATTTTGAAAAAGACATTGAAACACTGTAAATCCACCTAATATTAGTTTGATTTGTGGCATATGCACTGCTGAGACATCAAGGTTTGTTAGTGGCGTGACTTAAGGGTGTATCAAGCTTTATTTGCAGACTAATAAGGTTATCTATGACTGGTTGATATTAGGCAGAGGTTATTTTGGCTTTAGGATAGTTTGCCAAGGGAGGAATGCCTAAAGCGCCACTACCTAACTTAGGGGATATTTTTTTGACAGATTTGGAGTATTCTCTTTGGAGCTGATGGACAAGTTTGTATGACTGAGACTAGATAGGGCTTGAAAATTAGGTTTCATCTCATCATGGGCTGATTTTAAAAGGTAGGAGGGAAAAAATGTTTATGGGTGTTTTCTAGCTGGCAAATTTGACAAATTGGAGATCATCTGCTAGAAAAATTGGCTTTAAAAACTAGTTATCATCAACAGGTGAAAAATATTGATGATTAACAATATCCAATATAATAAAATGGCTCAACTCTTTCTGCATATTCTGATTTGTAATTAGATTTATTGTTTATCTTGCTGTAATTTCTTATATTGTGTGAAGTATTATTGCATTCTCCCTTTTGGGGATATTACATCGCAAGTGGATGTAGATCAAAAGATTCATGTTCAGTTTGGGAAGAGATTATGAATTCATGAAATTTGTGAATAAATAATCTAATTTCATTAACTAATGTATTATATAACCATAAAAAAAAAATATTGAAAGCTATTCGGAATTCGGAAGAGCTATGTATCCTGAAGATGAGCCATAGTTGCGGGTTCAAAACGTCGATCTACAAGTTAACATAAATGTGATGGATCCAAAAAATCAATTGGAACAAGGATGATTTCAGTCAAAACCTCTGTTTGCAGCAAAAAATGCTCATGCTTTAGAATCAAGAAATCAAGCAAGTTAAAGTTCAATGGAAGCATTTTGGGCCTGATGAAACTACATGGGAGATGGTTGATCATATGTGGGTTATATATCCTTCCTTGTTTTTCGGTTGAGTAAAAGGAGTTTTGGTATATGTATATATATTTATGCATGGTTGTTATTGTAAATACCACATTGTGTTGTGTTATAAATATCTAATAAGTGTTATGGTTGTTGTTATGTTTTCATGTTTGTCATATTGGTTTTACTTTTTAGCAGGTTGTTCATTGTAAATATTGCATCAAGCTAAGTTATAAATATCCATGGAAAAAACTTTTTCATTTCAGTGGTTTTACTATTCGTAGGCATCATAGAACACTAAGGATGGTGTTTCCCTAAGGGGGAGGGTTATTTAACAAACCTGGGTTAAAATTTGATATAATAAAGTTAATAAAGGAAAAATAAGAAAAGGACTTGGGACATGTATTCCAAGCTAAATGTTGGGAAAAATATCCTAGTAGGTGTTCATTTGGTTTATTATGGCTAAGGGGAAAATTAAAACGTTTTGGTAAGGAAAAGAGGCATTCATTGGCATTTATTTATGAAAATAATGGAAAATAAGAGAAAAGGAAGGTGAAAGGTCACATGTTGCATGTGAGGAGGAAAATTGAAGGAAAAATAGAGGAAATGGAAGAAAATAGAGGCCTCAAAGAAAAAAATACTTCTAAGGATTAGTTCACAACCTTTTGTCAATTTAGCTTTGGAGATCTCTTTTATTCTCTCTCTCATACACTTAGATAATTCTTGGAGCACTCTAACATTGGAGAAAGGAAGGATATGGAAAGAGAAGAAATCAAAGGAAATTAAGGATCAATCAAGGAATATTTGGACCAAATAGCTACAGTGGGATTAATTTTCACGTATCGAGTTTCATGTATGATTTCCTTGCTATTTTTTTCATGCATGTGTGTATTTGGTTCTATTATTTTCATTGGCATCAGTTTTTCCAGGTGTGACATTGGTTTCAGCCTTACCTTTCCATTTCAAGATAGACATGGTGTGATGGGGTTCTTTTACTTGGTTGAGCTTTGGATTGTTAGATAACTTTTGGACTAGGTGATCTAGTCTCAAGAAAATTCTCAAGGGCCCAAAAATCCCTTAAATAGTAATGTCAGGATATGCGGTAAAGCCTGAGGGTGGATATGGGAAAATTACTCAAGGTATTGGTGAATAAATTGAGAGGAATCAAAAAATTTTTAGGGCCTAGTGATCCCTTAAACGATTTTTGCGGGATTTTGGTAAAGCATGGTAGTGTATGTTTCTTTATTTCAGTCTGTGAATACCTTGACTGGTAATGGAAGGATTGAGGTAAAGCTTGGTTGGGTAGGTTCTTGCTTTGGGTCTAAAAATCCCTTCACTCATAATGTAGTGATATGAAGTAAATCCTAAGGAAGCCTAGTTGTTTTTTCATGAGTCCCACATTCATGATTGGAATATGGCACCAGGGTGACTGGCTAAAAGAAATATTTGGTTCATACCAAACTATGGTGGGGTGGTATGTGGAAGTTCCTGACTGTTGAACTTGGCAACAAGAAGGGCTTCTAATTTAATTTTCCCATAATTGAATTAGAAGGAAATTGTAATTCCACATCACATGATAGCTTGTAGAAGTTGAATAAGTTGAGAAGATTTAGCTAGCTCAGTCTTTCTGAGTTGGGGGTCAAATTGGATACATGTAGAGTTCTCTCTAAGTTTTAGGGTGTCCAGTTATAGTTTATTTTGAGCTGTAATTGTTTAACTTAATTATTTGAGTTAAAATCAGTTTAACTAGTTCTAACTGATGGATGAGCTAGTGAGAGGTCCAGTGAATTGAATATGATTTATTCATGCAATGATAAATCATATAATTTATAATTCACTATAAATAGATGTTGCATGTCATTTCTAAGGAAGGCACAATTGATATTGGAGTTAAAGGGAAGAAAAATATCAGTTGTATAATTAGAAAATTGTACATCTCATGCATGATGTCAGCAGAATACCTTAAATGAATTGTGTAATCAATTATTGGGAATATCCTAATTGATAGGGGCTAAATTCCTCCAAGAATGCCTAAGAAAGGTTAAGAAACCTAGAGGTAGTAAATTGGTTAAGTATCAGACCATTCTTTTTGGGATTAGAGTGAGACAATCAGAGATAGTATAGAGAGATCTCAATCCTAAGAGAAGCATTGTACTGTTTCATATTCTTGACTTAATGAAATATAAATATAGCAGGGTTTTTAGCTGAGGCTTCCCCTAGACACATATTTATGTTGGCTGATTGAAATTTTTTCTTTTCTTGTTCATTTGATTATGCGATCGTATTTGGTTTCCGCAATTTGTAGAAGTAGATTTAGTATATTTTTTTATCATATTACAAGATAAATTGAATCAATGTGGATTTTATACATGGCTTCAAAGCAAGAATCACTATAGAAGAGAATAATCAGAGTTTTTTTTTTTAACAAGTGAATCAAATTTGCAGATTTATTCTTCATAATCAACAACAAATCAATATGTCTTTCTCTAGATTGAGAATCAATTATGCCCTTGAAGGGTATTTGAATTACATAGAATGGAAAGAAAGGATTGAGGTAGTGTTGGAGGAAAATGTACTGAATGAATTCATAAACAATGATATTCCTTAGCATGTAACAAAAAATGCTCAACTTCTTGATGCATGGAAGAAGAATGTAGCAAAGGCGAGAATAATTCCATTAGAAGGAGTTCGAGATAATATTGTCTTGAAAATCCATGGAAAGGAAACTCCATATGCTATGTGGAATAGCTTAAAATATATGTTTCACAATAGCAGTGACTACATAAAGATTATGTTGAAGGAAAAGCTCAAAAATATCAAGATGGAGAAGGGTGACATGATACCAAAATAATTGACGAAGTTCACTCAATGTCGAGATGAGATTGGAAGTGTTGGTGTGAAAGTTTCCCAAGATTATTTGGTGAGCCTAGCACTTCTAGGCCTTCCCAAGAGCTCACATAGCTACCATTAATTTGTGAATGGGAGGGAGAAGCTACTAGAGTGGGAGCGATTATGGTTTGGCTTGGTACAAGAAGAGATTCAACGAGAGACCAGAGATGGATCCTCATCAAAGACTAATAATGAGGAGAGTTGTGACTTCGATGGAAAGGAAAATAAAGGGAAAGGGAAGGTGTCCCATTCCAAATCGTACTTCGGTCAGACAGGCAAGAAGCAAGACTTATCAAGGGTAATTTTTTTTAACTTCCATGAGATTGGACAATATGCTACAAAGTTTTCATAAAATGAGACCGACAATAAGTCCCCAAGAGGAGTGGCAGGTGAAGCATGATGAGCACCATCATTAGGTATAATTTGAGTGGTTAATTGTCACTATTTTAGCCTTATCAAACTCTCTTTCACACATTTAATTACATTATGGTCGTATGTTGCTTAGTGTAGATGGTGATTAAGGCTTGTCATACCTTGAATGGCTAATATGGGTTAAATGCAGGATAATCATGAAGATATTCGATTTTTGTTGAAGATTGTGCAATCAAAGCTTAGAGTAGACAACAAGGAGATATTATAGGAGGGTTTTCCACCTCCTTAACTCATAAAGGTAGCCATGGGATCCTTTTTATTCCTTCCAACAACTCAAAATCAAAGGCAACCAAGAAAGTGGAAGATCAAGTGTGCCAAATATCTACTTCTCTTGCAATCAAATGCGACACATCACCAAATTTTTAGGGAGTTGTTTGTAGCTACCCTTTAATTTAAATAGGTTAGAGGAAGAGCTCAGTATGATTCAAATTTTGGAGGAATCTAGTAGACTCTTAGCTCTTGTGATAGACTTTTGAGACTTTCATTATTATGTAATGAGACTCTTTCTGCAATAAAATGAGTATTCAGTTTGTCCTTCATCGATTTAGTTTCAAATAAGCTTGTGGGTTAGGGCCCAATCCATTGGCCTCTCTCTCTCTCTCTCTCTCTCTCTCTCTCTCTCTCTCTCTCTCTTGTGTATTTATGTTTATTTGTGTGCCATTATAACTAGTTTACTTTACGAGTTTTAGTTAGCTTGCTTACATTTCATTTTACATTTTTTGGTTTTCTTCCATTTCACATTTTATTTAGTTATGATTTTGTAGATCATGGTACAGTACCATATAAACTCCAAAATTTGTGTGTCAAAGCCTCCCTCTCTCACTTCTTTCATTGGAGCTTGAGGAGGGAAAATCTTCACCACAAGCCCAAAATTTCTCTTCAATTTATGATTTCCTGGAAATAATAGATAGAATTTTCTGAGTTCTCATGAACATGTTGAGAATACTGATTTAGATTTGTATTTGAATGTATAAGTATGTTTTCTTATCAAATTCAACTCATATTTTCCATATTCTTCATCATAGATTTGTCAGTGTCTATTGCATGAACATGTAGTTTTCTTGTAGGTTTGAGTAGAGCATCAGAGGAGGACTCCACAACATCCCTAGCTCCATATCTCACCTTTCACCAATCTCCTTTCAAAAAAATCACCCTCAACCCTATTTTTGAGATTTTCACCACCCCACCAAGAGCAACCCTAGAAGTGCAATGGGATTTGATAGAAGTTTTGAGCTTGACCAAGGGGTTGGCCACCTTCCATCCACCTAAATACACCTTCATTTCACCTTCCCTACCCCTTTCCTCATCAATTTTGACCTCAAAACACCCTCAACCTATTTCCTGTTGAATTTATAGGACATCCTGTAGCACTACAGGAAACTTATAGTAGATCCTGTAGCAGTTCCAGTTAGCCTCTCCGTCAGCCTAGAAACCATATTCCACCTCACCTAACCCTACCACAACCTCCAAGACACCTTTAGATCTGAATCCATGAGTTAATGACCTTCTTAAGCCACCTTAGCACCTCCTTTTGCTGCAAAACACAGTATTTACAAGCATAATTAGCCCGTGACTAGATGCATTATTAAATCATAGCAGTTAAGCATAAAATAGTGAGAGTTTAATTAGAAATTTGGTCCAGTAATAAGTGATTAGATTAATCTTCCTTTCTGTAATTTCAATTCGGAAATTTTCTTCATGAATGTTACATAGTTTAGTTCTATTTCTTTCAATAGCCTAAATTGTAGATTTCCTTCCTTGCAAAATATCTAGATGTATCTTCTTGCTTTAGAATATTCCATTGATTGTTGATAGGGTAATAGGTTTGATTCATTTTTAGTTCTAGGTATAATTCAAAAGCGTGGCAGACTTCGCTTAGAAACCCTAGCAATAACACCCTTTCGTAGGACTCAGAAGAGGATTACATGAGTAAAATGCATATGTTGTGTATATAGCATTGTCACCTCCAAGTTTGTACGAAGCCTAGCTTGATAAATTAAAGTAGAGTATCCTCTCAGATTTTTAGCACTCTTGGTGCAATACTGATTTGAAATTGATTATTAGTTAATGTTGTGCTAATATCAGTTTCAGAATTAACATGAAATTGCTATGGTTTGCTTATCATACAAGAGTTTATACATGTGTTTATGATTGAAAATTCATTGAACTTGGTGAGATTAAGTGTATTTCATGAAATTAAAAGCATGGAAATTCAATGCTAAATAGCAGCATAATAAAACAAAGCAATGACAAATAATAGAGACAGATACACAAGTTTTTGATGAAGGAGTTCATCCCTCCTAGGGTACATCTCCTTGGTCCAGCTTCATAGTGTGGGCCTTTGTATTAGCTTCAATTGTGAAAAAGTGATGTTTACAGTCCCCTGTTGCCCTTGGAACCTGCTCCAATGGTTCCAAAACATCCAAATCTACTAAGAATGACTCTTCGTGAGCCTAAATTGGTCAAAAATTTCCAAAATTATGGAAACACCAAATTTTCCTAGTTTTTCTCCACTAATTCTAAAAATCCCCAGTTAACTCCACTAAATGTGAAGATTCTGCCGCATCTGGTGGGTCTGCCAGTTCTTCCGCTAAGATAAGCCGTAATTAATTAATAGATAAGTATAGTTTTAAGCAGGTTTAAGTGTGTTTAGCACTATCCAACACTTAGTCATTATAACCACAAAGTATTTTATTAAAACTTGGCTTACCTGCATTTAAATCTCTATAGATCACATCAGAACGTTTTCACATATCACAGTGCAGATCGTAGATCGCAGATCATAGCCCCATTATAAAAAATTCTAGGTTGTCTGCTTTGTCTTACGATTGTGATACCCCAATGTGATATATCACATCACTACTCTGCATCGCACTGTAGCTCTACATTAAGATAATGCATTCACGCCCATTCTTAAACTCTCGATGCGATTGGTAGGACCCACCTTATTACCAATCAGAAATTGTAAACCATTTTTTGTTACCTTATGTCCTCCACTCCTAAACCGTCGATGCAATTATACACCGGATTTCTTTGGCTCTCTGAATTTGGTCATCATTTGTTGTTTGAAATATATATAAATATATATAAACTACCAATGGGATTATCCGCTGGATTGCTTTCCATTCGACTATGGTTTCAACAGTTAGTCCCAAACTTTGTTTAAATAAATATGTGACCAACCAACCTTGTAATATAAAATGTATACACCTTCCAAACTTAGGAAATAGGTGAAAATGTCACCGTTCTACAAAATTTTTACCTGTTTGGGAAAAAAAACAATAGACCATAATGTTGAACCTCAAAATTGTTCTTACTTTGACACCCTTTTTCATCATATCTTTCGTCCTTTTTCAAAAATTCATGACTCCAATCAATAATAATTTAAATATTCCATACCATATAAATCATTCAATGATCTCAACTTTATATTATCATGTTTCTTGTTATTTGAATGAATTTCTGTAACTAACTACAGAATGTGTGCAGTTCTCTAGCTAATCATTGTTTTTGCAGCTACTGTTATGGTTTGACAGGTTTCGAGAAGAAAATAAGGGAATGAGTCACATGGGTATCTCAGGAATGATCCACACATAGATCATATCCCACCCACCTATTCAAATTAGAAAAGAAAATGTGCCTATGTTCATGGTCAAAGGTTGGTCAAGGAGCAAGATCAGTGAGCGAGATACTCTCAATTTCCTATGACATAGAAAATCAAGAGACAACCACTAAGAATTTGTTTTTTTTTTATGATTTAAAATCCAGTTGTAATCGTCATCTATAAGTGGAAATGCCTCAGATAGTTGAATCCAAAACTTGTTTAAATACCAGTCGTTTTGAAACTGGAGAGATTCCTAATTTTTTATAATACTGTGTTTTCCTTTGAAACTCTGTTTTGATAATAAGAAGACCAGTTCGAGCCTTTGATGCACACATATTCCATTATATTTTTGACTCATTTTTTTGTAGAGGGCCCCTGAACGGAAAGGTGGTTTTGTTATTTTTTTTTGTAGTTTGAATTTTGTTATTTCATTCACTATTAATTATCGTTTCTGTTTTTTTCAATTACATAGTTAAGTTCGCATTTATTTCATAGATTAATTTCCTGTCAATTCATAGTTTAAATTATTTATTGCCTTGTATATTAATTTTATGAATTATTTCTTAGATTAAATTTCCAATTAGCTGTGTAATCTTGTGCTCACTAAGTCCTCACGAGAAGGTGATTTTTCCATTTTCCAATTGGACCAGATTTGGGTATTTAGTCACACCACAATCAGATAAAATGCTTTGTGTTTTCTTTCAATTTGAATTCAGCATTTTCATTTCAATTCTTAGAGATACGATTTATGCTTTCAATCCATGGAATATAATTAGATTAAGTTATGCTTTGTTTCTCATAAGATTATAAGCCTTCAATGAATAAGATAGGAATTTATTTCATCTTGTCATTTGAATGCAATTAGATCGAGAATGATGCTTTGTTTAACTAGCTAGATATTTTTCATAGGCATTCTGTTGACCTACTAACATCACTCAAAGTCTGATTTATTTTTATGAAATTTAGATTAGTTAATAAACATTTCCTTTTATTCCTTCTTTTAGATTTCATATTACATTAAAAATATTTTGTAATTTAATTTTTTTCGTTAGAATAAAAACAACATTCCCCTTTTTTCCTTCTTTAATTAGTTTTCATCACTAAGATTCACTTAGATTTAACTATTCATTAGCATTAAGAGCTTTAATTTCTGAGATATAAGATAAAAAAAATCCCCCAAAAAAACATAAACATACACAACGAAGTAAGAAAACAAGGTTATCTAAGCACATATAGTGCACCACACTTCATCAAATCACTAACCATGGTCGATAATTCATGATAGCAATTTGAGACATCAAATTGACTAAAAAGTTTGGTGTCGTTGCTGGGGAAGTGAAATTAGGAAGCCTTATTTCTTACAACATAATATATATATATATATAACATATATATATATATAATAAAAAATGATATGTGTAGATAAAGAGACTCGAGGGGTAGATTCATAGCTAGAGGTAGAAGTTTGGTTCCTACAACACCACTCACCCCATAAACATCACATAGTGCCACTCCATCATCTCAAACTCATATCCCATTTTTCACCTCAAGACATAGACTTCCTGAAGTCTTAAGGTCTAAAATCCAACCAGGAGATTCTCCAAGTTCATCTATTGAGCCAGTCTTAGAAGAAGAAGATCCTAGATCTCCAATTATGATTTTCTAGATAAATTGAAAAATGTTTGTATAAAAATTACTTTGCTACAATCCATTAAATATATTTTGATTCTAGCCAAAACAATAAGAGAGTTGAGCATGAATAAACCAAGAAGAAGAACAAAAAAAATAAAAAATATTCAGTTAGTAGGAAAAATTGCTGACATTATGATGGGAAAAATAGGCATACAAAAATATTTGGACACGAGAAGTCCATTTGTAAAACACACATTAATGGCACTGAGATTCAAAATACATTAATTGACTTAGGAGCAACCATCAACATCATGGGAAAACAGACTATGGAACAACTTAGGCTTCCAAACCTTCAATATACACCAACATTATTGCAGTTAGCAGACAGAGCAGTAATCAAGCTAGATGGTGTACTAGAAGACATATATGTGTCCTTAGATTATTGGGAATATCCATTTGACTTCATGATCCTAACTCCCAATAACAACCTAGGGGACATCCACTCATTTTAGGGAGGCCTTGGTTAGCTACAATTGATGCTTTCATTAGTTGTATATCGGATGATATGTTTATTTCTGATGGAAACTCAACAAAGAAATTCAATCTATATCCTCCAACAAAAACAATCACATAAATAGGAGATGAAGAATGGATAGATGATGAGAATGAAATTCAACCTCTCTTTACTATTTCTCATATTAGTAAAGAAAGTCAAATCTTAAATTCAATAGAAAACCTTGAAGCACCCTCACAATATGAAGATGATTATAATTTTCAAGAACAATGCAATATTGAATACTTATCATCTAGACAAATGTCTTTATATTCTATGGAGTAATTTGGTAACTCTACAGTTGAAATATTTCTAGGGAAATCTTTAAACATAAATAAAAAATTGGAAAAATTCCAACAAGAAGAGTTTATCAAAACATTACAAAAACATTCCTCTGCATATGCACGAGAGTACACTGACATGAAAGGAATTAGTATTGAGACTTGTATACATCATATCTACATTGAGGAAAACTATATGCCTATCAGACAACCTCAAAGAAGGATGAATCCAAATATTAGGGAATTTGTGAAAGAGGAATTGCAAAAAATGTTGAATGTAAACTTCATCTATCCAATTTCAGCTAGTCAATGGGTTTCTCCCCTAGTGATTGTACATAAAAATAATGGTAAATGGAGGATATGTACTAATTATCGAGAGTTGAGTAAGGCTACTTTAAAAGGTAATTTTCCATTTCCCTTCATAGATCAAGTATTGGATACATTAGTGGGAGAGAAGTATTTGTCATTTCTGGATGGTTATAGTGGTTACAACCAAATTCAAGTAGCACCTAAATACCAAGAGAAAACCACATTCACCTCTCCATGGGGAACCTATTCTTACCGAGTAATTCATTTTGGATTGTGCAAAGCACCTACAACATTCCAGAGGGAAGTATTAGGAATTTTATCTGATCTAATACATGATTGTGTAGAAGTATATATGGATGATTTTATAGTTTATGGAAACTCATTTGAAGAAGCTCTTGAAAATTTGGAAAAAAATATTAAAAGATGCAAAGAAGAAAATATTTCATTAAGTCATGAAAAATGCTTTATGATGTTTACTGAAGGCATTGTTTTAGGACATCACATTTCAAGAGATGGAATTAATGTAGACTCATCTAAGGTGGAAGTCATCTCCAAATTACCAATTCCAAGTTGTCAAAAAGATGTTAGAAGTTTTCTATGATTTACAGGATACTAAGGAATATTTGTAGAAAACTTCACCAAAATATCATCCCCACTCTTCAAACTACTTACCAAAGATTTCGAATTCAGTTGGAATCGTGATTGCCAATGGCCATTTGAAACCTTAAAAGAAAAAATTTCTGAAGCGACCATCTTAAGAGGTCCAAATTGGAAAATACCTTTTCACATTTCAACAGATGCTTCAGATACAACTCTGGGAGTTGTACTAGGACATAAGTATTTGATTCCCTATGTCATATATTACACAAGTAAAAATTTGACTCCTACTGAGTTAAATTACATTGTAATTGAAAAATAATTTCTAGCTGTTGTCCATGGTATCAACAAATTTAGACATTACATCACCGGATATTGCTAATAGTGGAATCAAAAGATGGTTACTACTCCTACAAGAATTTAACATCACCATTTTAGACCACCTGGGAAAACAAAACACAATTGTTGATTTCTAGTCTATAATTCAAAACAAAAATAATGATACTCCAATGAGGATAATTTTCCTGATAAATATCTCTTTGCAATAACTATTAAATCTCCATGGTTTGCAGATATTGCTAACTATTTATCTATAGGAAAATTACCAACACACTATTTTTCTAGAGACAAAAGAAGAATTATTCAAACAAGTGCATTGTACTCATGGGTTAATGATGAATTGTATAAAAAGGTCCAGATCTCATCATTAGAAGGTGTGTTCAAGAAGATGAAATACCTAAAATTTTGAAGGCATGCCATGATGAGCCCTGTGGAGGAAAATTTGTTGATAAGAGTACTACCTATAAAATCCTTCATTTAGGATATTATTGGTCATCCATCTTTAAATATGCTAAAGAGTATGTAAAAGGGTTTGACAACTATCAAAGAATAGGGAACCTGTTCCTACAGATAAAATGTCCTTACATCCTCCTATACTCATCGAACCACTTGAAAAATGGGCCCTCGATATTGTTGGACAAATCAATCCACCATCAAGATAAAAGAGATACATTCTGGTTTGCACTGATTATGTCACTAAATGGGTAGAGGCTAAAGAACTTTCTAATGCTACTGAAAGCATTGTAGTTTCATTTCTCTTTGAGGATATTTTCACTCATTTTGATGTCCCAAGGGAGATTGTACCAGATCAGGGATCTAATTTTACGTCAAATATGGTGAAAAATATGGTGGATGAATACAACGTTAAACATAGAAAATCCACTCTTTATCATCCACAAGAAAATGATCAAGTGGAGTCCACTAATAAAGTGATTGAAGCAATCCTCACAAAGACTATACATCTACATAGGAGGGATTGGGCAGATAGGCTTCCTAAATCCTTATGGACCTACTAGACTACATGGATAAATACAACATGACACACTCCCTGTGAACCTATTTATGGAAAGCAAGTCTTGTTTCATATAGAATTTCAGATCAAAACCTTCAAGATTGCAGTCAGATTGGGACTTACTTTATCAGAAACCCAGAAGCACAGAATGGAGCAACTTAATGAGCTTTATGAGACTAGGCAATATGAAGTTCAAAGAACTAGTGTAATCCAAAATTAAAGGTCTAGATGGCATGATAAGTACATAAAAGAAAGAAATTTCCAAGCAGGATATTGGGCAATTTTGTTCAATTCAAAGTTCAAATACTTTCAAGGAAAATTTCAAACTCATTGGCTTGGACCTTATGAGATCGAAAATGTCTTTGACAAATGGAGAAGTCGGGATAAGTGTTACACCATTTTTTGGTCATCTAATCCATTATTATTAGATGGACACAAGTACACAAAGTAAGACCAATTTTTCCCCAAGTAAAATCGCATTCACTATGAAAAATAACTTAGTAAACCACCTTTATTAAGTTTTTTATGCTCTAAATAGGAAACCCCATGGGCAAGCATTAAATAAATCCATATTTGTTTGATTTTCCTCAAGGAATAATTAGTTAAACAACAGTTTAATTAATATTCCTGGTTATATTTAACCCAAAACAAGGAAATTAATGAGATAAGTCATTATTTATCTTATTATTTTCTAAGAATAATTATTTAAAAATTACTTGAATAATATTCTTTGTTAAATATGACTAAATCTCCCTTAAATAATTAAATAAATCATTATTTATTTAGTTATTACTCAACCATATCCTTAAAATGATAAATAAATCATTTATTTATTTATTATTTTTTAACCACATCCTTAAAATGATAAATAAATCGTTTATTTATTTATTATTACTTAATCACATCCTTAAAATGATAAATAAACCATTTATTTATTTATTATTTACAAATAAAGGGATTTGACTCAAGTCAAATTATTTTTCCCTCCAACAAATATAATAAAATATTCCATAAAAGTTGGATCTTGATTTGGTTAATAATATTTTAATTATGCACCAATATCTAGACTAACTCAATATTTTGTTATAAATAGAAGGGTTTTCCCATTCATTTGTCACCTTTTTTTGCCTAAAGATAACTCTGGATCTCAACTCCTGGTCTAGCTATTGATCCACTATCATAGCCATATTTTTCCATTTTTGTCTGGGTTTTCTACACCATTAAGAGAGAGGAATTATAAATCTGAAGTGTTGAGGACTTACAAGAACCCATCCCATTGAGGAGAATAGGGAACACCATCTTGTGTTTTCCTCCCAAGTGCCATTAATAAAAAAAATATTAGATCTATTCTTGTCTTGTCTATTGGATCTATGGAGTAAATCTTGTTTTTCTATTGTTTAATGTCTTCTAATGCATAGATCTAGAATTTTGCAACATTTGTCTTGATCATCTAACTGCATATCTGAAGATATTAGCGGTCATTTCTACTGTTAGGGATGTTTGTTATGCACAACTAAAGTGGTATTTTTTTGTACACCTCGAATCAAGATTCATACTAACAACTGGCAACTCCACACAGGTTTAAAATTACGACTGCTATCGTTTTTCTGATCCTTGCATATCCAGCTACTTAAAGCCCTAGGATTTCTCTTCAGCCCCCTTTTTTTGCTCTTTTTGATGTTGTTTTTAACCCATAAAACCCTATAACAATAAAAATTCTAACTTCCATGTGTTTTCAGACCTATTGCGCAAGTGACAGACATCAGCCGCAGCTGAGATGACAACTTTTTCTGAAATTTGCCGTTGAGAGTGTCGGAAGTGCAGGTCACACTTTTCAGCCCAAAACCTATGACCTAGACCTCCAAGGTGCACTTTGCTGCCAAACAGTGTGACCTCTGCTAAAAACAAGTCAAAAACTGCAACCTGGACTTTTTGTAGGGATTTTTCTGAAATTTTTATGGGTTTGTCTGAGCCTCTATTCAGGGTTTTCTGACCTCCGTCTCCACTTGTTTTAGACTTGTACTTGTTCTGTTTCTCTTAACTAAGTGGGAACCTAGACCCCTAGGGCTTCAGTACCCTCCACCTTTTGCAGAAGAGTTTTTGTTGTTGCAGGTTGTCTGAAATTTCGGAGTCTTCAGCCATTTTTTAAGATCTGATACCTCACCTTCAGACCCGTTTTAGATTGGCTTGTTATCCATCCAAATCTCCTCATTTAGATTTTTTTGGGTTTTCCTTTAGGGTGCACTCTGCTTCCCTCCTGAAGATAGCCTTTCGCCACCTCTTTTTACAACAATTCTTCCTCTGATTTGTTGTTGTTTCTGCACCACTTTCCAGTAGATTTTGTCCTTTAGATCCCTATCCCTTCTAACCTTAGATATATTAGCTATTTTAGTGTGTTTTGATTAGTTTTTTCACCCACCTATAGACTAGTTGTTGAGAGGCCTACCTTCTTGGGTTTAGATTATTGCATTATTCGTTGTTTATTTTCTATTTTGCAAGCTTATATAATGTCATTTGGAGGTTATTTACAGCTATACAACATATTTTTTTCTTTTTATCTACAAATGTTTGTGTTTAAAAATTAAAATTTACACACTTTTACACACACCCTAAGAAAAAAATGGCTTGGTTAACACCACCAAGCAAAGAATCTAAAACATTGAAATCAATTGATCCTGCACCTCTTTGCCCTTGTCTTGACATTGTAATCAGTTGATCCTACACCTCTTGGCCCTTGTCGGTCTCTTTTTCCTTTGTGCCGTGTTTTTTTCGTCATCATTATACCACCAAGGCATTCATCCTGGAGACTTCTTGGCCTTCATCCTCAGTTTCCAGTAGGGATACTTACTCCTCCGCATAGGATTCGAGTTAGTCCTCAACCGAGTCAACACTCCGACTCTTCTTCTGGTCCTTTGGGTTCTGCTTATTGTTCCATTGTTGGTTCTCCCCCGGTCACCTTCACCATGTCTGGTGCAAGACCAAATACTGGTCGTAACCCCGGCCCTCTCGCTAGGAATACCACTAGTGGGACCGGAATGGACACTACCCCAGCTGCACCCTTGCTCCCTTTCATGGCAGGCCTTAGCCTCCCTGATTTCAACCAGTTGATAAAATACCCTATACACCATGATGCTAGTTGGCCTGCTATGCCAACAAATCTCACTTCAAACATCCCAAAGTTTGAAGGTCTTGCTGGACAATATCCCTCAAATCATGTTAGATATTTCCACATGTGGTGTTCGTCTAATTCCATTACCGATGACTCGGTTCATCTTCGGTTGTTCCAATGAACGCTTATTGGTGAAGCTTCTAAGTGGTATGTTGATCAGGCCCCTTCCTCTCATACCACCTTTACGACTCTTTCCTGGGCATTTTTCTCTTACTTCCAGCTTCCCCTTCATTATGACACTGGTACCGAGCTCTTGACCTCTTTCCGTCAATCGTCTGCGACCCACCTATCCGACCATGTTCAGGAATGGCAGGGAAGAAGGAGCCTCTGTCGAGCCCTTACCTTCAAAGACCGTGTCTACATGGACTAGTTCCTTAGGACTCTCTTGCTGCCTATCAGGAAAGATGTCACATCGCACTTTCCTCAACCGAAGAAGCCACTCTCCAAATTGCGTTAAAATATGACGTGATCTATGATCATTCGTGTTATGTTTATACTGTTCTACCCGATCTTCCTAGACCCGGTGGTGCCAATGCACCAGGGGCATCTCTCGCCACCGATGGTATCGTTGGAGCTCTCTTTAATCTCTATGCTCAACCTCCCATGGGTTACCCCGACAAACCCTACCCCTTCTCGGCCTCCAAAGCATACCATCCAGTGTGATTTGTGTGATGTTGTCAGCCACACCATGCATACTTGTCTAGAATTGCCTCACCTCAAGTCCATGGTCAATGAGCCGTTTCCAAAATCTGATATCCCAGAGGTATATGTCACTATACCTGATTCAATCCCGAAACTCAAACCATTGCACACAAATCACCCTTGTTCTTTGTGTGATTTCCATGGTCACTACACTCACCTTTGTCCTCACCTCGAAGAGCATTTTTCCTCTTTAGAAGCCTTACGCCAATTTGAGGTCGAGCACAATGAGTCACCCACTCCCTTATTTTTTCATCTTGCTTCGGCACCAACCGAGGACATAGATGCTCCCATTAACTTTTCCCCTTCTGATGTTGAGATAATGGGGCCTTGGTCAGAAGTCCATGATGAGACCTCCCCTGATGTTTCGCCTGACCTTCCTTCAGCACCCTCCCTAGTCACAACATCGGTGGATCCTCTGTCTACTCACTCTTCTGTCACCGCTTGTGATGATGTGCATGTGAACCTCTCCTCTCATGATGAGGAGTAAGGTCACTTTGCTGCGTCAGGTGGTCTTTCTTCCATCAGTCACCCCATCTCCTATTACGATGATGACATTATGGAAGCAACGACTACTCCTAACTTTATCTACCCCCCCTTACATTGAATTCATGCATTCGAACCACATGCACCTTGTGGCCATTACATTGACACCCAATGTCTGGGTAAGGGGGCACCCATATTTGAGAGACCAGGAGAAGTCGTTCTCCACCACTCTCCTAGTGAATCTAGTCGTGTCGACTCTAGTCCCATTATTCTTCCACATTTAGAAGAAACTATAGAGTCCCATATCACTTCAATATCGCTTTAGGGATGGTACCCCTCATCATTCCTTCATATTTCATCATCAACCCAGTCTCATAGACATTATGGTTGACCAAACTATGAGCTTTTTGGAAGAACATCAGTTCATTATCCCCAAGTCCTACCTTTGGGATAGCAACACCATGTATGCCAACCCATAAAATTAAAGTCCATTTTATTAATATATGTAGTACCAAAAGAGATTGGTAATCATCTGTTTCCTTTCTCAAACTGCATAACCATACTGAAAACAAGTGGCACACCACATCATTAAAATGTGTTTAGATCTCCCTTTCTCTAAATACATTTTGGCATGTCCATAACATGCTCGGGGGCACCCATGCCCCTCAACCATAAAATCCCAGATCTCAGCCCATAATAGCACTGAAACCCCCTTTCTCAAATAGGTCACACTTTCTAGGTCCCTCCCTGGGATAGGTAGCAATTTTCTGCCCAGTACCTCCTACCCAGGTCATAGAACAGACCTTAAGAAAAGTACGACCTGGCCTATTCATGAACTCTAGGTAACTAAGCTGAACTTTCAACTCACTAAAATGAAAATTAGGATGAGACATCTTACCTACAACTTTCAGATCTTAAATTCCAACAATGGGTTTTTCCACTACAACCACCACAAGATTTAAGGCATCCTCTCCTCACAACATTCACCACAACTCCACCGGCAAATAAATGAATTTGGAAGGAAAATGCCTTATTAAAAGAAAACCCCTGTTTTTTCTTTCGCTTATTGCGACCAAACTGTAGCTCAGTTTGAAGAACCGTCTATACCATTGGAAATATCCCACCAAGCCCTCAGATGGGTATCTATTAGATTTTTGTGATTTGATACTTCACTAGGACACATTTTTCCAAGAAGCGCCACTTCACCCTTCCTAAAAATCGAATTTCTTTACTTGCAACACTCATACCAGGGGCACCATGTCACCTCCATACTTGTCCACGCTCGTGTCAACTTTCTTCGTGAGTTACCATCTTGTACTCATGCTTTTATGGTCCCCATTGGACCCTTTTCCTGTGTGGCAGCACCATTGAGTCACCTTTGTTTAGAGCATCTGAGTTGAGTCATCATTTCTTTCATGGAGTCTATCCCGAGTCCCTTCACACCCCGCTATATTCCTACATCCTTCATTGCTTGGTCCCTCTCTCGTGTCGCACATTATGGCCTTCAGTCCCACTATCCCCTATCCCTCGTGATATTTTGTCAGACGTTGCCAGGTCATCCATGCCATTTATGCTCTAACAAGGTTAGTCCTTCGTTTGCTACTCGGTCCCCCCCATTTCATCATCATCATTGGTGTAATTCTATTAGTCACTCTACTATTTTCTCTCGTGCCTTAGTTGAGGATCCCTTATTGCCTCACCTATGGCATACCTCCTTTTTTCAACATCAGCTCATTCATTCGAGAAGACAGGTCTAGAGGGTGGTGTACCTTGGTTCTAGATTCCACTCTTGTTCGGTGCCTTAGATTAGGCAAAGGGATTCCTCATTTCCCTTTGACTTGATTGTTTCTCAAATCCAGCTCCTTTTTAGCATGATCGAGATCCGTATACTTGATGGTCCAGTGATGCAGTAGCTAACATTGCTAATTCCCAGGTGTTTGTGAGATGTCTCAGCCCTCGTGAGGGGGTGGCCCTACAGGTATCCCCCCACACACTCAGATGACCTCTTCATTACAGCCTTTGATGCAGCTCCATACATTTGATGATGTCGCCCTCAGCTACTTGGAGCACCTTTTGTTTGTATATATCAGTCAAATTTTTAGAGCCCTTTCAGGGGCATCTGAGTTGCATTTATATCTCATGTACTCAGATATCATTGTACAAGTCCTGGTTATTATCCCGGGCACAATATATATGTGAGATTCATTATCGTGTTGTTTATCTGGCTCATTTTCATGCTAGTATTATGTCGTCTCTTGGTTTTCTAGACGCCTTATTGTTTGTACTCTTGCCTCAGTGGGCATAGGTATGCCTCCCCCACTGCCTATAGCAGGTACTCACTTATCAAAAAGACTTGTCGCACCTACAAGGCACCTCCTCAAGGTCTAGTTCTTTTAGCACTTTGGTCTATCTTACAATCCTCTCTCTTTTAATTCCCCGTTGTTGTCTAGTGATTGAGTTCTTACAATGTATTTCGGTCATACTATTAGCTCCTAACGCTCACACGCTAGGGGACAATCTATTACACCATTTTTTGGTCATCTAATCCATTTTTATTAGATGGACCCAAGTACACCAAGTAATACCAATTTTACCCCAAGTAAAATCACATTCACTATGAAAAATAACTTAGTAAACCACCTTTATTAAGTTTTTTATGCTCTAAACAGGAAACCCCATGGGGAAACATTAAATAAATCCATATTTTTTTTATTTTCCTCAAGGAATAATTAGTTAAACAACAATTTAATTAATATTCCTGGTTATATTTAACCTAAAACAAGGAAATTAATGAGATAAGTCATTATTTATCTAATTATTTTCTAAGAATAATTATTTAAACATTACTTGAATAATATTCTTTGTTAAATATGACTAAATCTCCCTTAAATAATTAAATAAATCATTATTTATTGGTTATTACTCAACCATATCCTTAAAATGATAAATAAATCATTTATTTATTTATTATTTACAAATAAGGGGATTTGACTCAAGTCAAATTATTTTTTCCTCCAACAAATATAATAAAATATTCCATAAAAGTTGGATCTTGATTTGGTTAATAATATTTTAACTATGCACCTATATCTAGACTAACTCAATATTTTGTTATAAATAAAAGGGTTTTCCCATTCATTTTTCACCTTTTGTTGCCTAAAGATCACTCTAGATCTCAACTCTTGGTTTGGCTATTGATCCACTATCATAGCCATATTTTTCCATTTATTTCTGGGTTTTATACACCATCGAGAGAGAGGAATTCTAAATATGAAGTATTGAGGACTTACAAGAACCCATCCCATTGAGGAGAACAGGGAACACCCTCTTGTGTTTTCCTCCCAGGTGCCATTAATAAAAATTTCATTATATATATTCTTGTCTTGTCTATTGGATTTATGGAGTAAATCTTGTTTTTCTACTGTTTAATGTATTATAATTCATAGATCTAGATTTTTGCAGCATTTGTCTTGATCATCTAACTGCAGATCTGAAGATATTAACATTCATTTCTATTGTTAGGGCTGTTTTTTATGCACAGCTAAAGTGGTCTTTTTTCGTACACCTCGAATCAAGATTCATACTAACAAAAAGGACAACTGATTAAGAAAAGGTACCTCTTCTTGTGAATGGACATCAATTAAATGTCTATCATAATCCAAGTAAAAAGGAGGAACTTATAAAAAAATTCAAGACAATATTGATATGAAGTTGGTGAAGAAGAATCTCTCTTCTTCCCCAACTTAGTGTTCTTTTTTTATTTTCATATATATATATATATATATATATATATATATTTGTATAAGTATAAAAACCAATCTATGATTGGTATCTTTGTACAAAAAATATAAGATGAAAATCAGATTTTTGACATCTTATATTTCCCCTGGAATTCTAAAATCCCAAATTCTTTGTTCCCTTTCATTCTCTGAAGTAATAAAATAGGTAGATACATAATTGCTACAATTCTGTAGCTCTCAGGAGATTTTGAAGCTGACACTATATTCTACATCTCTATTACATTTTCTTACAGCCCAATAAAGAAAATATACTGAACAGAAAGGACTCTATTGAAGATCATGCTGAAAGGATACCTGAAGAATCAACACAAAGAATGTAATATTCCTTTTTCAGAAATTTTTGCATTATGGTCCATGAGGACACTGTATAAGGAAGGTAGTGTAAAAATAGGATGAAAGGGGACTTATATCCCTTATTTGAAACACCATACATTACACTTCCATAAGTAGAGCTCAAAGAAATAACCCTAGGAGGATTATTCAGATCTCCTTCTCCTCGGTATCTTGAAAAAGTGCTCAAATAGTGAGCTTACAACAACATATGAGCATAATCATGAAACTCTGCAAAACTGTACATATCAATATATGGAATAGAATACATCCATCATTTTTATTAATAAATCAGCTACAATATACAGAAATATGTTGAGGGATAAGCCACTCAAGCTACTGGAATGAATCTCCAATGATCAAACTATGAAATACATGAGTTGCTGCAACTGCACAAAATGCCGGAGAGAAGTGAAAGTGCTACCTATGTTAGATTAGCTACTGCTATAGATGCATAAACATGAAATATGGCTGAACTATACAATAAATTCCCAAGAATAGAAGAATGGGCTCCAATATAAGATTTCTAGCCAATCTAGAAGAGATTGCTAGAAATGCCGGAAAATGTACAATGTGACAATCTGACTTATCATTGCAACTAAATAAAAATATGAAATGAGGTTGTAGCAGATCTAAAATAGTGATGCCCTCCTCTAATAGTGTATCTAAGAAAAAGGCTGATCCTTTTACTCAGAAATAACTCCTCCTGATGAGCTCAAATGACCCTCCCAGCAACTCCTAGCCAAAATAACGCAGATCAAGCTGGAAACTACGCTGTGAGGGAAGCTAGATGGTTGGAATGAGGCCAATGATATGAAAATAAGCTCAGGATTCCTCCTCACTGATCCTCCAATGAATAGCTGAGCCCTCCACTGAAAAACAAGCCAAGGAACAACTCAAGAGATCCTCTGTTGCTGGACCCTGCAGCACAAAATTATCCTGCTCCAGGAATAACTCTGCGACTGAAGGATCTAGCTTTGGCCAAATGCTGGAATGAGGAAATGCAGATCTAGAACCTCTCCTTCCCTAAGGATGAGGTAGGGATTCTCGACCAGGAACACCCTAGTGCTATGCAGCACTACATTCTTGCTAAACAACAAGAGGAGCGAAGTCTCAACATACTAAGAAAAATAATAATCAAGCATGAAGAACAATGGCTCTCCTCCTCTTCTTATATAGTAAGTGATCCTCTCCACCATGGGTCCCATCCACATGTGCCTTTCAACTCATGCATGTGATCCTCCTCTAAAACTGCATAGTCCATCAAGTCAATACATTGTATCTAGACAGTGCATGTGGACTTGGTCAAAATGTCTAGATCAAGCATGATCCAGCTCTGTTCACACCATGTGGTGCTCAATTTAGCTGCTTTATTCTTCCTCCTTTCATATGAGAAGTGTCTATTCTTCCTCTTCAAGGGTTATGGGGCCTTTTTACCCATTTTATTTAATTAAATAAAATACTGCTAACTATAATGTTCCTTTTAGCTTGAGGCTAAAAATTGGGAACATTACAGTCCTCCCCCTTAAAATGTTGCTTATCCTTAAGCAATTGCAAGGTAGAGAAAAACTTTCCTCCTCCTCTTTTTATGGCCTCCTCATCAATAGACCCCACCATAGCTCATCAAAATGTGCAATGAATCTGTCCTCCATGTATCCCTCCAAGTGTATAAAGCCAAAGTATACATCATGAGATAATAGAAGGTGCAAGTGGAGATCTCCTTGTTGTTCAATGGCCTCCTCAAGGTAGGAGTGATGGAAAGCATGGTAATTCTTATTCCGAATGAGTGACTCATTCACCCATGCAATCATCCAAATGAAATGAGCCATACTAGGTAGCTCATCAAAGCAATCCTCATCCTCAGATCTATGCAACATGTTGGGGCTGAATGGAGAGTTTATATTTTCCCATCCAAGTAGTTTCTCCCTCCATTTATGATAAGTGTGAGGGGGTTTCTGATATTGGGATAAAATTTCATGGCCTCTACAATTGGCCCAAGCCTCCCCACAAAATGAATAAACCATAAAGTGCCTCCTCCAATAACGCATTTTCTCCCAGTAGCTCCTCCTACATAGGGACAAAAGTAGTGATATGGCAATCATGGTGTGCCCATTGTTTCTCCTGAAACATACAACAAGTGAAAAGGGGATAATCGTAATCCCAATGGGCATCTCCAACTCCAAGCCCACTCTCCAAACAAAACCTCCCATGAGTATACAAACATCGATAATATATGGAAGCAAAATACAATGAAAACAAGTTGCCACATGGAAACCGGAGAGTGAATCATAGCTCCATATGAGGAACCAGCACAGTGCATTCCATGCCTGCCTCAAAATGAAATACAAAAAGTTATTTACTAGCCACTTTTTTGTTGCCACAAACATCTCATGAGTTGAAAACATGTAAGTATAATTTGGTGCCGATGGTGCACACCAAGAAGTATGTGGCTTCCCCCACAAACCACCATTAAGGTAACCAAAATCAATGCTACAAGTAGCTACAAGTACATCATAAAAAATGTAATAAGGGATGATCCTCCTTGATACAATATGATGCTCATATAAAGTAAAGAAGTACAAAACACAATGTGAAATTATACCTTCTCTACTGTGTACTTGAGGCCTTGAGTTGAAATGGCTCAGCTGAATGCTCTCCCTCACCTCCAATGAGTAGGGAAGTGGTTGTGCCAACCTCTCAAAAATCATCTGGGCTATGCATATATCCATATGCTGATATAGATCATTCTGAATTCCCTCCCAAGTTAACTCCTCTAGCAAGGAAAAGTATGCATCCAAGTGCATAGCTAGAAGGTCCTCATGTGCTGCATGCAATAATTTCTCCTTGAGACTAGAAGCTCTATTCAAGAAGATCCTGCCATCGGTATAGATGACCATCTCATCAATCATGTATCTGGCATCTCTATCTGGATCATCTAGAGTCATGCATGCATCTAGATCCTGGGAGTACTCTACCAAGAGTTGAGTCCTCCAACCTAGATCTACCGTCCTCATAGACAGCGCTGGTGATCTGTAATGCACTTCTCCCCTCATGCTGCTGTCTGCTACTTTGACATCCCCAATGCCAAAGTCATCCTCCAATATGCTTCCATGCGTATCATGTAGCTGCTCATGCTTAAAGAGTACTGGTGTCCCTTGGAAGTTGGCCCCCCATGAGAAGCTATCATCCAAAATGAATCTCCTAATCCTGGTCAATGTAAGCATGAGTGACCTCCATCTACTCCCTTGTATGAAAGATTCCTCCCTCAAAGGAAGTATCACCTATATCTTCAATTCTGTGGAGTAGTCATCCACTGCAACCTTCACCTCTCCTGAATCCAAGAGTGATGAATCCCAAAGTAAGATGCCTTTCATCAATTCCAGGTCCGGTGGCCTCCCAGGTGGAATGCCTCCCTGTAGTGAGACATCAAAATGGGAAGAAGACTGTGTATATGAAAGGAATGGATGGTCCCTCTCTCCATTACATAGTGTAGTATCCCTCCTCTGTGAAGAAGCTCTCCTTAAAAGATAAGGGTTAATTCTCATTCCCCCGGAATGTTGATCTCTTTCTCCTACTCCATCCTTTATTTCACAATCCTATAATACTACTGCATGCTGCTCAAGAATTGTGACTAGGTCCCCACATGTAATACTCCTTGGAATCCCTTGCATAGGCACAAGGACTCCTCTTATGGAAGCAATGGATCCCATATCATCTCCATGTGGTGATGGGTTTCCCTCCAATGATATAGTGTTGTGGGTTCTTCTATGCATATTCTCTTCATCAATATGTGAGTATGTCTCCTCGTCAAGGAGAGACCATGGATTTCGGTCTTATTCTAAAAGAGGGATCTTCATGTTATCACAAATGGAAGAGTGCCCTTCATACAATGGGGGTTTTTCCTTTAGCAAGTCATCATTCTAGTTATCTTCCCCTCTAGCAATGTGGAGTGGAGTTTGTTTCATGTCTCCTTCCAATGTATGCAAAGTGTTTGAAGATATGATGCATGATGATTCACATTGACTCCCATCAAATTTCTTCACCAAACCCTTAGTGAATTCATCATAGGTTTTGAAATTTTCATGATAACATGAAACATAAATTTTAAACCACCAATCATGGGCCATACCTTTGAGATGCAGTGCTGCTATAGTGATGGCCTCCTTGGCTGCAACTTGGTGTAGCTGAAAATATGCATCAAGCTCTTCCACCCAAGCTGTGGCTTTGCACCTTGCTGATCCATCGAAAGTGGATAGAAATAATATATATTTATTTCTCCCTTTGTAGCTACTGGATCTTTCTACCCTAAGTATAAAAAACTCTTGGAAGTGAAAGTGCACTTCGAATCTCCATGATTTAGATTCATACTCCTAAAGAAAATCACTCAAGGTCTCCTCCCTTGGCGACTCATCTTCCTCCATTCTCCCTGTAGTAGATGTGGGCAATGTACTGCAATATGGATCTGTATGTGTGGCTAAATGCTCACACCAAATGTGGTCACAACTAGGGCTTGATTTATCCACAAACCCTCTCAGGAAATTTCTCCAGTTTTCCCTTTCTTTCTCCTCAAGATCTTCAATGATACCCTCCAGGGTCTGGAAAAGAAGAAGGGAAACCTCCTCTTCCGTCATTCCTCTTTCTTTTTTTTTCTCTATACATCTCCTCTTCTAAATTTGGAGCTTCTCCTTCCAATGGTAGCTGATCTTGGGCTGCACAAGTTGAGCCAAGATTGATGCTCTGATACCACTGTAATATTCCTTTTTCGGAAATTTCTGCATTATGGTCCATGAGGACGTTGTATAAGGAAGGTAGTCTAAAAATAGGATGAAAGGGGACTTAGATCCATTATTTAACACACCATAAATTACACTTCCAGAAGTAGAGCTCAAATAAATAACCCTAGGAGGGTTATTCAGATCTCCTCCTCCTCGGTATCATGAAAAAGTGCTCAAAGAGTGAGCTTAGAGCAACATATGAGCATAATCATGAAAATCTGCAAAACTGTACATATCAATATATGGAATATAATACAGCCATAATGTTTATTAATAAATCAGCTACAATATATAGAAATATGTTGAGGGACAAGCCACTCAAGCTATAGGAATGAAACTCCAATGATCAAACTATGAAATACATGAGTTGCTGCAACTGCACAAAATGTCGGAGAGAAGTAAAAGCGCTGCCTATGTTAGAGTAGCTGTTGCTATAGATGCATAAACATGAAATATGGCTGAACTATACAAGAAATTCCCATGAATAGAATAATGGGCTCCAATACAATATTTCTAGCCAATCTAGAAGAGATTGCTAGAAATGCCGGAAAATGTACAATGTGACAATTTGACTTGTCACTGAAACTAAATCAAAATATGAAATGAGGCTATAGAATTTTAGAAACAGTGATGCCCTCATTTGATAGTGTATCTAAGAAAAAGGCTGATCCTTTTACTCAAAAAAAACTCCTCCTGATGAGCTCAAATGACCCTCCCAGCAACTGCTAGCCAAAATAACGCAAATCAAGCTAGAAACTGCTCTATGAAGGAAGCTGGATGGTTGGCCTGATTCCAATGATATGAAAATAAGCCTGGGAGTCCTATTCATTGTTTTTCCAATGAATAGCTGAGCCCTCCACTGAAAAACAAGCCAAGGAACAACTCAAGAGATCCTCTATTGCTGGACCCTGCAGCACAAAAATATCTTGCTCCAGGAATAACATTGTGATTGAAGGAGCTAGCTTTGGCCAAATGTTGGAATGAGGAAATGAAACTCTAGAACCTCTCCTTCCCTAAGGATGAGGTAGGGATTCCCCACTGGGAACACCCTAGTGCTATGCAACACTACACTCTTGCTAAACAGCAAGAGGAGCGAAGTCTCAACAGACTAAGAAAAATAACAATCAAGCATGAAGAACAATGGCTCTCCTCCTCTTCTTATATAGCAAGTGGTCCTCTCAACCATGGGTCCCATCCACATGTGCCTTCCAACTCATGCATGTGATCCTCCTGTAAAATTGCGCAGTCCATCAAGGAGATACATTGTATCTAGATAGTGCATGTGGACTTGGTCAAAATGTCTAGATCAAGCATGATCTAGCTCTGTCCACACCATGTGGTGCTCAATTTAGCTGCTTTATTATTCCCCCTTTCACATGAAGAGCGTTTATTCTTCTTCTTCAAGGGTTATGGGTCCTTTTTACCCATTTTATTTAATTAAATAAAATACTGCTAACTATAATGTTCCTTTTAGCTTGAGGCTAAAAATTGGGAACATTACAAAGAAGAAAGAAACAAAGATTAGTTCCAAAGGTATGTTACAAAAAATTGCTTAAATATTAAGACCAAAATAGTAGAATATATAATGTAGGTGACCATATGCTCCCTCAATATTTCATCATTAGATTTGATTCAGAATCACATCCAAAATTCACAATCTAACCGTCTCATATATATCATATCTCATAATAATTCATAACCATTTTTCTATTAATGATTAATGATCATGTCCTACTTCCATAACCCACTTATCCACATTCCTTTAAAACCTCACCAAATATATATTTCACTTGTACTTCTCTACAAACCCTCAATATTCTTAACCTTGATTCGCAACCTAATTCATTCGATCAAAGAAGAACAATTATGTAGGGAAAAATCCTCACGACAGAAACATGGGTCTGATTGTGAGAACTAAACATGTGGGAGTGAAATTCATGGAGGGTTATCCTTAGGTAAAGGAAATGCTGCAAAAAGTACAATGGCTCTGGTTTATAGAGAAATTTAAGGGATTCCATAAGGAGGTTACCAAGTCTTTTGCAAGATATTTCGATGGGACATAGGTCAAAATTGGAGATATAAAATTCTCAGTGACAGAAGCCTTTATGGCCAAAGCTATAGAACTCCCAAGAATTGGTGAGAGATGGTTTAAAAATGAGGAAATGTACAGTGAAGAATGGAAAGCTTTTATAAAGAATCCAAGTATGGAAACCTCTGTTTACAAGAAAGGAATTCCCAATTTAGCACTTAAAAATAAATGGAGAAATATGCTCTTAATTTTGAAAAAGTTTATTACTTGTGAGGGTATATTTGGCTACATGTTTGTTTATCATGCCCGATTATTGATGAACTTTCTTGAGGATGGAGAAGTAAACCTCCCTTACTTCTTGTTGAATAGTCTAAATAAAATGTCAAAAAATGTATAGAAAAGAGTCCAATTCATAGATAATACCATACACCATCATGGACTTACAAAAATACTTCTTGTATTCCACCTAAAAAGTGTAGGAGACTCCTGGGAAAGTTTCCTAATGAGAAATCACTTTGAAGATGAACCAAAGTAGCCTAAGGATGACAAAACTAGAAAAAGTATAAGAAGGAATATTAATGTATGCATTGAGAAGGAATCCTCACCTCAACCTCAACAAGAGAAGGAAGTTATCACCATTGCTGAGCTAATGCAGAATAAGAGATAGAAAAAATTCAAAAAGAGACGCAATGTAGAGAAAAAGGGAAAAGATACAGAAGAACTAAATCCTACACAACCAAGGAGAAGCTCTAGACTCTGTAAACCTTGGAAGAAAATACCATTACAGGAGGCATAATTTGTCAATTTAGATGAGGAACCCCAAGTACCTTCACTTGTCACTATCTCTCTTATACATAGTCATGGACATAGTCCAAGCAAGAAATCTCTAGAAATTGACCCAACATAATAGGAGATATATGACTATATTGAGTCATTGGAGAAGAAACATGCAGAAGCAAATCCAAGTGTAGAGGAGTAGCCTGTTAGTCCACAAGAACCTTTGGTAGACACCCTTAAGCAAGAAATTTATGAACTAGATATACTGAACAGGCACCTTAAACAGGAGAATGAAACTTTGAAAGAACATAATCGCTTGGAGAAGATCATCAGTGATAACACCATCCTACATTTGTGGCTCTGGTATAAGAAGAATAAGAAGCTAAAGGAAAAGAAAAAATCTATGAACAAGAGAGTCATTAACCTCAAGTACAAATTCCATATGAGAAAAACTAGAATGGCAGTCACTGCAAGGAAACAGAAGAAGAGAAAGTTGGATGTATTAGCAGAGGTATCAAAACAAATGCAATAGGAGGTGGAAGCTCACATTTTTGGAAATCACTATAGAAATTAGCTGAATAAATCACTTATTCAATGAAGATTAACCCGATCATACATCAATTTCGAATTGCATGCATAACACATAACCTTCTTCTACAATTAATTGTCACATGCGGAAATAATAGAAGCGATCACACATCAAATCATCACACACATTAACACAGTATGTATGGGGAAAGCTTATAGCTGAAAACCCCCAGCTATAGTATATTATAAATGGAGAGAACATGCAGCAAATACATAGTACAAACTCCTCACAAGTACTCAGTACTATCTCCCAAAGCTACACATAAACTAGCTTGGTTTTGAACAAGTCACAGGTTCAAAACACACCCACTACTTCTCTGCCTCTATTGCGCAATCAAGGCTGGTCTAAATAGAGATCCAGGTTCAAATCTCACTGGCTTCAACTGCGCAATTGTCATTTGGTAATTTCCTCCAAGTGTTATGCAAATCCCATGCAAAACTGATCCTCCAACTGATAGCTTTACTCACCCTTTCATCTACCTCTTTCACTGGTCTCCACTGAACTGTCCATGCACTGAGTTAAACTGATGTATTCTTTAGTTGAATAATGAGTTAATAATTAGTGAATTAAATAATATTTAATTCACACAACTCATCTCTAGTGTATTAGCCAGTTAAACTAAATACAACTAGTTCAACTAGTTAACCGGAACACAATCTCCATTAACTCCTCAATCAACTCCACCAAAACTCTGCCACATGAGTCTAACTGAAGTCTAACATGCAATAGCTCACTTAACTCATAGGAAATTCGAATTTCCTTATGTCAGCTGCATGCCCCACCTCTGGGGGTCAAACTGAAGTGCTCCAAGAGAGTAAACTGTTGTTTATAGTCAAAATATTATTAAGGGTAAATAATATTTGACTTCCATATTTTTAGGAGATACAGTCTAAAAATAGCCTGGGTCCTAAAAATAAGGGTCTCATCTATTTTACCAATATGTCGCATACTTCAAGAATCTCCAACTGGAATTCCCAAATTATGCTCCATATGTCTAAAAATAGACATAGTCTAAAAATAGACTTTTCGACAAAAAATCACATGTGTGGTCCCCCACCTAGTTTAGGTGATCACTTTCCAACTAGGATCAGGAAAGATGTTTCAGGAGGCCTCCTTCACTGTTTCTTGTTGCCATTTTCAACACTTCCTCTCAACAAGAAAGGACTGTCTTTGCATGCGACATGCAACTCCATGCATTCGCCCTGCAACCTTCACAAGCGCCATGCAACTCCATGCATGCGACATGCAACTCCATGCATTCGCCATGCACCCTTTGCATGCACCATGCAAACTCATGCATGCACCATGCAACTCCATGCATGTGCCATGCACCCTTTGCAAGCGCCATGCAGCTCCATGCATCTGCTCTGCAACTCCTCTGAAACTGAATAGGCTCCAAACAACTCAATCAGTCTTGATGCATCTAGCATCTATCATCAAAGTCTTCGACTTCTGCTTGGCCAACTACACATGTCATCAAGAACCACTGCGCTGTTGAACTCTTGCACCCATGCACTCTTGCACTTGCTGTCAACTCTGATCCACGCTCCAATATCCGACACTGTCACTTTGATCTGCCTGCATCACTCCAACTGATCTTGCTACTGCTGCGCTGTGGGCACCTCGTAGCCAGGTTCAATCCATGAGATCCACACCATCTCATGAATCTGCCCAGAAATCTCCTCATGGGATTACTCATGCATGTCGCCCCACCTCATGCCTGGTGGTATAGCTGCATGCACTCCCTCTGCCCGTCTGGCACGAAATTTCTCTGCATGAGTGGTCTCTTCCACTCCATGATCCTCTTGTGGCTGCTCCACACTCCGAGGTTCACTTTCACCTGCATGCAAAACCCGCTCCCTCTCAAGCTCCAATTGCATGTCTTTCTCGCCTGCATGCAACACTTGCTCCCTCTCAAGCTTCAGTTGCATGTCTTTCTCCTGCTTCCCAACAATAGGAAGCTCCGTAGACATCCCATCTACTTCAAGTCTGTAGAGATTCTTTGCTCGAATCCCAACCTTCTTGACTTGTCTCGTTGCCTTGTGCCGAAGGAAAACTTTTCCTTCTCTAAAGACAACTTCATACCCTTTATCCTCTAACATTGCGACTGAGATCAGATTCTTTGTTAGACCCGGTACATGCAATACATCTTGTAAAAGAATGAGTTTACCTGACTCCCTCTGAAAGGTTATGGTACCAATGTCGGTCGTATTGTATCGTCCACCGTCGCCCAACTCAACATGCATCTGGAGACCTTTCTCCACCAAGTCACTGAAAATATTTGCATCTCCCGTCATGTGAAAGGAAGCACCACTATCAATATACCACCCCGATCCTAATGCACTAGACAACATGCATGCGATCAATGAGAAGTCTAGCTCAAATTGCGAGGCAAGAGCCTCACCAGCTGCAGTTCCCGCAGCCTGCTTGTTCTTCTTCTTCTTTGGGCAATTCGTGGCGTAATGTCCATGATCGTGACAGTGAAAACACTTCACTTTGGACATGTCACGCTCTTTACCATCCGCACCGAATTGAGAAGCCTTCTCCTTGCCCTTCCCCTTCCTTGCTTTGGCAGCCAAAGCGCAGTCTTCTTCATCAGCTCCCTTTGACGAAGAACCATCTCTGGTATTTCGCCGGATCTCCTCTTGCACGAGATCAGACCACAGTCTTTCCCATCCCGGCAACTTTTCCCGACCATTGACACTATCTTGATATGCATGCCAACTCTTCGACAAACCAAGAAGCGCCAAACTCACCAGATCCTCATCCTCCACCAGCACACCAACACTTCCCAGCTCATCCCGACATTGGGTGAACCTCGTGAGGTACTTCGGCATACTTTCCCCCTTCTCACACTTGATGTTCCTGAGTTTATCTTTGAGCGCCAGCTTCCTCTGATCGCTCTTGCTTTGGTACAGATCCGTCAAGGCTTTCCACATCAAATATGGAGAGGCCTTCCCGTGTAAACTGGATACAATGTGATCCTTTACACCCTCCAACAGGATCCTTCGACATTTTGCTTGTTTCTTTTGCCATGCTTCCACAACAGCAGCATCATTAGAAGTAGGCTTTGGAATCTCTTTCTCCACGAATTCCAATAGCCCATGATCATCTAATACAGCCTCCATGCGGTCCTTCCATGCAACATAATTCGAACTGCCTTCCAAGGCATATTCTAGTCGCAACCCGATGAAAGACATTTTCACCGCGGCACCAAGAACACAAATCTGCAAACTAAATTTCACCACCAGCTGATAACTCAATCGCTTCCGATCTACACTTGAGAACAAATTATTTCCAAATCAGAGATTGACTGCATGGGCTTTTACCAGACCTTTCACTTTCCAAAGAAAGATGAATCCGGAGGCTATCTGGCCCGTATGCAGGCTCTGTCCGAGGAAATAAGTTTGCAATCACCGTAATAGATGTCGACAATTAATATTGCTCCAATACCATTTATAAATTAGCTGAATAAGTGATTTATTCAGCTAATTTCTAAAATCACATGAGGACATGCAATGGTTTCTTAGTGGGGGTATGTTGAACCTAAAATATGTTCTTACTTTGACACCCTTTTCATCATATATTACTTCCTTTTTCACAAATTCATGACTCCAATCAATGATAATTGACATATTCCATACCAGAGAAATAATTCAATGATATCTACTTTATATTATGATGATTCTTGTTATTAGAATGATTTTTTGTAACTATTTATAGAATGTGTGCAGTTCTGCAGATTTTATGGTTTTACAGGTTTCGAGAAGAAAATAATGGAATGGGTCACATGGTTATCTCAGGAATGATCCACACATGGATCCTATCCCATCCTCCTATTCAAATTCGAAAAAAAAAATTCCTATGTTTGTGGTTAAAGGTCGGTCAAGGAGCAAGATCAGTGAGTGAGATACTCTTGATTTGCTCTGACGTAGAAAATCGAGAGACATGCACTAAGAATTTGTTTTTCTTTATGCTTCTAAAATCTAGTTGTAATCATTATCTGTGAGCAGAAATGCCTCAAATAGTTGAATCCAATTTTTTTTAAATAATGGTCGTTTTGAAACCGGAGACAGTCCTAATTTTTTATAATACAGTGTATGCCTTTGAAACTCTATTTTGATAATAAGAAGACCAATTCAAGCCTTTGATGCACATGTATTCCATTATATTTTTGACTCATTTTGTTGTAGAGGGACCCTGTACAGAAATGAGGTTTTTTAGTTGATTATGTAGTTTCAATGTCGTTATTTCATTCACTAGTAATTATCATTTCTATTTTTGTCAATTTCATAGTTAAGTTCACATTGCTTTCATAGATTAATTTCCTATCAATTCATAGTTTAAATTGTTTACTGCCTTGTAGATTAATTTTATGAATGATTTCTTAGATTAAATTTCCAATTAGTTGTGTAATCTTGTGCTCGCTAAGTCATCACAAGAAGGTGGTTTTTAATTTTTCCAATTGGACTAGATTTGGGTATTCGGTCACAGAACATCATAATTTCATGCTTTGTATTTTCTTTCAATTTCAATTCAGCACTGTCATTTCAATTCTTAGAGATAGGATTTTTTCTTTCAATCCATGGAATAGAATTAGATTAAGTTATGCTCTATTTTTCATAACAGTAGAAGCCTTCAATGAATAATATAGGAATTAATTTCATCTTGTCATTTGAATGCAATTAGATCTAGAATGATGCTTTGTTTTGATTAGCTAGATATTTTTCATAGAAATTCTCCCGACCTACTACCATCACTCTCAGTTTGATTTATTTTATTGAAATTTAGATTAGTTAATAAACATTTCCTTTTCTTCCTTCTTTTACATTTTATATTACATTAAAAATAGTTTTTAATTTAATTTCTTTCCTTAGAAGAAAAACAACATTCCCTTTTCTTCCTTTAATTAGTTTTCATCACTAAGATTCACTTAGATTTAACTATTCATTAACATTAAGTTATTTAATTTCTTAGATATAAGATAACAAAAATCCCCCAAAACAACATAAAAATACACAACAAAGTAAGAAAACAAGGTTACCTAAGCACATATAGTGCACCACACTTCATCAAGTTACTAACCTCGGTCGATAATTCATGATAGCAATTTGAGACATCAAATTTAATAAACACATAAATCACTCATATGAACTCGGATTATGATGAAATGAGTTGCATTGAAATAATGGTGACGAGCTCTATCCGGTCATTTTGGTCTGAAGCATTTTTGAGCACTTTCATTTTTTAGCTAAATATTGAGCTTCTGATCATTCCTCCCCACTAGAAGCCTTTTGGACCCCAAAATATATTATCAATTGTTCAACAGGTGAGGGTACACCTCCCTCACCCTTTCACTTTCCATCCATTTGACCTCTGAAGGATTTTGTCCCTTGAGTGCCACTCTAAGGTATTCGACATTCTCTCTTCTTGAAGTTCTGATTCTTTTATCAAGTTCAACCAGATATTCTGGCAAGAAATCATCTATTGATTGCAGCTAAACATTCTCTCCTTTATCATAAATCAAAGGAGGCTCAAACAATCTCAAATTCTTAACATTAATGACAAAATATATTTGCATATAAGGAGGAAAATCTAGCTTAAATGCATTAGTACCAATATTTTCCAGAAGTTTAAATGGACCATAATTGATTGACTTGAGGTTTTTACCTTCCCCTTGCAATCTCTCTTTGCTGATATACAAAAAAAAAAATCATCTCCAACCTAGAATTTGTGATCAACATGGTGTTTGTCATGCCTTTCCTTGTAGTTTCTTTGACTCTTTTCAAGTTTCTCTTGCACTAAGTGATGCATCAATAGTGAATTTGTTCAATGAACTTCCTTGCCTTATCTATGTCACTAGGACCATATATAGTGAAATATTTCTCAAAGATTAATTCAAAAGGAGATCTTGGCAAGTAACCATAACATGCCTAAAATGGTGATGTATTTGTGGAAGAATTCTTGGCCCTGTTGTATGCATGCTGGATGTAATACAACTGTTCATCCCACAACTTCAGATTCTTGCTACAATAACCTCTAAGAAGATGAATATTTCTCCTTTCTACCACCTCGGTTTGACCATCTATTTGTGAATGAAATGTTGTACTCTTCTTCAACTTTGTGTCCATCATGTCCCATAATTTTCACCAAAAACTCCCAACAAACCGAAAATCCCTATCACTTACAATAGAAGTAGGAAGACCAAAATGAACCCATACATTTTGAAAGAAAAGATTGGCTATTTGTTCAGCTGTAATTTTTTTCTAACATTACATCAAAAGACGCATTTTGTTGAACCTATCTACCACAACATATAAGTAATCATGACTTTTCCTTGACATAGGAAGACCACCTACAAAATCCATTGAGATACTGTCCAAAGGATGTGAAGGAACCAGAAGTGGAGTGTACAATCCAAAATTCCTATTGCTAGGCTTACTCATTGCACATAAATAAGATCCTCTAATAAAATGAGATACATTATCAATCATGTGTGGCTAATAACAATACCTTTTAATATTCGCTATTGTCTTGCCTACACCGAAATATCCAGCAATGAATGATGTGTATGCCTCTATTATGATATTGTTTCTTTATCCCTGTGGTATACATAACTTGCCCAAATGATACAACAAACTGTTATGCACATGATAATCTAACTCTTCATTTTGGTTTTCTTGACTAAAGCTTTCATACACATCTTGAAAAACACTATCATCTGCATATTGTTCAATGTAACTTTCATGCATAATTGAATTGTGCTCGAGTATAATATATGAATTTACAATAGCCCTAGAAATCATATCAACTACCTTATTGTAGATTCCTTTTTTGTACCTGATAACCAAATGAAATTGTTGTATAAATCCCGTCCATCTGAAATGTCTTGATTGCTTCAACTTGGACAGTGATTGTAAGTACTACAATTTCTAATGATCTATATGGATAATGGTCCCTTTCCCCATCAAATAGTTGTTGCAGGTAACGTTACCCTAAGTTCTTGGGTCGATAAGCATTCATAGATCAGGGGCATGTCACCACAAGAAGGACTCACTTAACCAACTTCTATGCTTTTAACTAAAAAATAAAGGTTGCAGACCTTACCTGTATATCCTTCGGTTGTAGTAGATCCCATGGGGTGCAAACCCCCTGCAACTATTTGTGCTCCAGAACCTGTAAACCTGCAAAGAACAAGAAAAAAAACCTAGTTGTACGACATATATATGTTCTAGATGTTAGTCAAAAGCATGCATAATCTCATAAAAATAATAATAAATGAACTATTTGATATCATTACATATGTATAAGAGATAAATAACACGTGAACATCAAGAAAAATATGTCACTTCTTTAATTAATTATGTGTAAAATAAAAAAATGTGGAGAGATTACTTGACATCTGCCACGGCCTCGAGCATACCATCCTCTGGATCCATCCATCCCTAGCCTCTCAAAACTTCTTCCAAGAGTAGTGCACAATTGATTTCACATAGGGTGAGTGAACATCTCAAGGAAACAAGGGTTTCCTGAAAATATCTGGGAAGTGCAGGAGACATAGGGAATATATCAGACTTGGATAGGGCTCCAATAGTGTATAATATCTATGATTCTCTCTCTTTTTCCTTTAGGCCATTCCCTTGAGGGGATTTTATACTCCCTCAAATTATTATTTTTAGTTGGGGAACAGTTAGGCCATGGGATGGGGTAGTTAAGTTACAGGAACAACTATAAACCCCACCTCAAAAGTAGGGAAATTATATATATTTTTAATGTTTAAAAAAGCATATGCGGTTATCTATGTATGGCCTCATGTGTATACATGGAAAAGTATGGGCAGAGTCGCATATGGGATTTAAGAAACTGTTTTTTGAGAAATATCTCCAAATCTGGAGGGAAGGGTTACCTAAGGCCAATGCATAACTCATCAGGAATATGATGGTGATAAATGATGCTACAACAATAGTGATTCCATTTCTTTACACTTTGTACCAATGCATATAACTCTTTATCATAGGTGGGATAATTAGTCACAGCTCCATTAAAAATTTCCAAATGAAATGAAATAGGCTTACCATGCTACATGGGCACTGCTCCCAGATCATAATCACTTACATCTGTTTGGATCTCAAATGGTTTTCTAAGATCTGGAAGTGCTAATACTGGTGTTGAACTTAATTTTTTCTTTAAATAATCGAATGATTTTTGTTTTACATCTCCCCAATGGAAGACTTTCTTAACACTTGTCAATGCATGTAACATAGTTTCAATGGAAGAAAAATTAGAAATGAATTTCCTCCAATACTGTGCTGCCCCAAGAAAGCTTCTTACCTCTATAATTGTACTGGGCTTGGGCCAATTCAGAATGAACTCTACTTTGGAAGGGTCTATCTTCAACTCACCTCCTCCAACAATGTGTCTTAAATACACCAAATAAGTATTTCCAAACTCGCACTTTGACATATTTAAAAACAGTTTCTTTTTTTTCCAGACATCAAGTACCTTCTTCACATGCATGACATGTTCTTCTCTTGATTTGCTGAATATAAGTATGTCATCTAAGTAAACAATGAAGAATTCATCTAGAAACGGTATAAGTACATCATTCATGACTCTCATGAAAGTAGCTGGAGAATTTGTTAGACAAAATGACATAACTAACCACTCAAACAATCCTTCTCTAGTTTTGAAAGAAGTTTTCCAAATGTCATCTTCATCTATTCTAACTTGAAGATAACCACTTCGCAAGTCTAACTTAGTGAAATATCTTGAATACTTCAACTGATCTAGAAAATCATCAATATGTGGGAGTGGGTAGCAATTTTTTACCGTGACTTTATTCAATGCACAAAAATCAATGCACATGGGCCAAGTCCCGTCCTTCTTTGGTACCAAAACAATTGGTGAACCACATGGAAAAGTAGATGGGCATATGATACCTTTGTTAATAAATTCTTGAATTTTCTTCTTGATTTCCAAACTCTCCATAATTGACATGCAATACATACTAATGCTTGGAAGTGGAACATACTACTACAATTGAATCTAATGTTGAATTCCCCTCTTAGGAGGTAAACCACTTTGGTTATTGAAACATCTCGCCATGCTAACTTACCACATTAAACAATTCAGATTTCAATTTTTCATCACATCCTTCAAAAGATTCATAGTCAACATCATCCTACCTTCTTGATCATAAGAAGCACAAAATTTTTAATTGCATTAACTATCCTTTTCATTTGCCCTACATTAACTAAAGAAATATTCAATTTCTTGTGACGAGCTCTCACAATATACTCCACCCCATCCTTAAGAAAATGATATTTTTTCTCATGGAAATAAAACACCGCTTTCCTGTCATAAAAATATGGACTTCCCAAGATAATCCTAGAAATGTCAAGTAGAGCCACATCTAACTCGACTTCATCAAAAAAGGTTGGAGTAATAGGAAATCAAAATATGTATTTCCTTGTAACCTATAAATAAGGGTATGGTTTATGATGTGGTACAGTTTCAAGGTTAATTTTTTTGACCAAGTCTTCTGAAATCAGGTTTGCTTGTGACCCCCTATCAAACAATGCATCAATCTTTGTATGATTTGAAATCACTCTAACATGGAACAATTATACCCTTGTGTCTTCATTTGGATTGTTGTTGTGACTATTTGAGGAACTAGTATTTGTTATGGCTTCCTTTCCTTTTTTAACCATGGCTATTATCCTCGTCTCATCTCATGAATCAGATCCAAGATCTTGTTGTGTGGTGGCAGTCATCTTTTGTTTCCCTTTGTTATTTGGTTTCTTTGGCCTTAGTTCGGGATGTAGTTTCCAACAGTGGCCTTCATCATGCCCCTCTTTGGAAAAATGTTTGCATGTAGTTTTCTCCTTCTTTATTCATGCTTTCATTCTTCTTTCCCTTCCATTTTCCTCCCTTCACTTTTCCCTTACCCTTGAATGGCTTCTTCTTACTACCCTCTTCCTTAATGTTCTTTCCCCTTGCTTCAAGATGCGTGGCTAGCACACATACTTCATCTCAAATGCTTGGGTTAAACGTAAGGATAGTATGTTTCCAATAGGAATTTAAACCTCCAATATATTTCAAGAGTGTGTCTTGTGAATTCAAGGTTACTCCTAACACCGAATCCCTCTTTATAAACTCCTGTGTATACTCTTGAACAGTATGGCCTTTGAGTTGCCTAAAGTTTTTCCAACACATTATTGCTTTTTGCATATAGGATAATGGATAAAATAGTCTTTTAGTGGAAGAAATGAATTCAACCCAAGAAATGTATATCTTACCATGGATTCACATTTCCTCTTGAGTTTTTTGCTCCCACCAATCTAGTGCTACTCCTTCTAGCCTTAATGAAGCTAACTGGATCTTTATGTCGTCCTCTTGTATATTATGAATTATACAGTATACTTCCAATTGACGAATTCAATTTTCTAACTTCTCTGCATTTACCTCACCATTGTACATAGGAAGTTAAAAATTGATGTCCAACTTGAGTAATGGAGTTTTTCCTTTTGGGATTTTTGAATGAGTGTGGGTGGTTTTTGTGGTGGATGTGGAAGATGAAGATGTTGATGAAGATGATGAGGATGAGGATGGTGGAGATGGAGGTGGATTTCCTCCACTACCTTTCAAAATCTTCTCTTCATCCGTCTTACCAACTGAAGATCCTTATCCATATGGAAGCTTAGAACCCTCTCCTACTCTTTCCGCAGTGAATGCATCAAACATGATTTTAACCATTCTTTGTATGTCTTTGAATTCTCTCTTAAAATATTATTCTTCTAAATTTCCATGAGCCTCTTCAAATCCTTACATAATGGCTAAAGATTCAAGCTCAACCTTTGATGCTTGTACCTTCTCAATCACTTCAGCTTCTTTTGCAATTTGTACCTCTTCAATATCAACTCCTGGAGATGGAACTTGAGGTGCTTCAAGTATAGATTTGAGTGGAAATTTGGGTGAATATGATTATTTCTCAGCTCTCTTTCTCCTTTTCCTAATCTTAGGACTAACAACCAATAACTTCCCTTCTCCTCTCTACAACTTCAACCTTGTAAGCATCACAAAATTGCAACTATTAAAACCCTTCTTGCACAATATCAAACAAAGAAAGCAATAAACCTTTAGCAAACTTGTGCTATGATACCAAATTGATATAAAATTTATTATTAGTTAATGTTGTTCTAATATTAGTTTCCAAATTAACATGAAAGTGCTTTGGTTTTCTTATCATACAAGAGTTTATACATGTGTTTATGATTGACAATTCATTGAATTTGGTGAGATTAAGTGTATTTCATGAACTTAAAAGCATGGAAAATCAATGTTAAACAACATCATAATAAAACACAACAAGCACAACTAGTAGAGACAAATACAATTTTTTTTTATGGAGGATTTCACCCCTCTTGGGCTACATCTCCTTGGTCCAGCTTCATAGTGTGGGCCTTCGTATTAGCTTAAATTGTGAAAAGTGTTGTTTATAGTCTCCTATTGCCTCTGCAACCCACTCCAATGGTTCCAAAACATCCGAATCTACTAATAATGACTCTTCCTGAGCCTAAATTCATCAAAAATTGCCAAAGTTATGGAAAAACCAATTTTTCCTAGTTTTTCTCCACTAATTTTGGAAGTCCCCAGTTAACTCCACTAAACATGGAGATTCAGCCGAATCTGGAGGGTCCACCAGTTTCATCGTTAAAATAATCTGTAACTAATTAACAGATAAGTATGATTTTAAGTGGGGTTAAGTGCGGATAACGCTATCCCACACTTATCCATTATAACCACAAAGTATTGTATTAAAAATTGGCTTAATTACATTTAAATCTCCATAGATCGCATCAAAGTGTTTTCATAGAGCGCATATCGCAAATCACAAATTCTCTATAAAAAAATTCTAGGTTTCCTACTCCGTCTTGCGATTTTGATACCCCGATGTGATATATGACATCACAACTCTACATCGCACTGCATCTCCACATCCTGATAATGCATTCACGTCTGCTTTTAAAGTCCCGATGCGATTGGTAGGACCCACCTTATCGCCAATCATTTTTTGTTGCCTTACATCCTTTGCTCCTAAACTGATGATGCAAATCTATCCGCGTACTTTAATTTTGAATCCAAGGACAACAAGGCTCGGATATATATATATATATATATATATATATATATATATATATATATATATATATATATATATATATATATATATATATTGCACCCATTTGACATTCGATTATGGTTCCGAAAATTAGTCCCAACCTTTGTTTAAATAAATATGTGACCAACCAACCTTGTAGTATAAAATGTATGCGCCTTCCAAACTTAGGAAATAGGAGAAACTATCATTGTTCTACACAATTTTTACATGTTTAGGAAAATGAACAATAGACCATAACTCACTCATACCAACTCAGATTTTGATGAAACAAGTTGCGTTGGAATCCTAGTGACGCGATCTATCTGGTCATTTAGGTCTAAAGAATTTATGAGAACTTTCATTTTTTAGCTATACTGAGCTCCTGATCAAATAACAGGGCTCACCACATTTTGGTGTTATTTCCAAGGAGGTGTCTTCTAAGTAAATTATTTGATTCTGTTTAGCATTATTTCCTACTTTTATTTTACAGATAGTTCAAAAAATATTGAAAAATATAAAAATATTTTGAATTTCATGCCTCGTAGAAGTAGGGATAACCAAGAATTTTTTTACCGAAAATCCCCACATTCGAACACAATCACCCTTCACTCTTCTTCAATGACTCTGAGGTTGAAAACACCATAGGTGAGTCTCTTGGATAATTTCAATAACCTATTGGAGAAGAAGAATACATTTCTTCACCTGAGGAACCTGCTTCACCAATCCAAGCCATGGCTAAGACTGGGACCCAAGGAGTCTTTCCCATTAGAAAAAATGATGGTGAAACTAGGATGAATAACATCAATCCCTAAGACCTTCCACATTTCCATGGAAATACCTATGAGGATCCTAACAGCTTCATGTCTAAATTTTTTGTTGTCTTCCAAACCTATGACTATGCCTCAGATGATCAAAATTTGAAGCTATTCCCATCCACCCTCAAGGATCTAGTCTTATGTTGGTTCATGGGTATGCCTGGGAACAACATAGCTACATGGGCACATATACAAGATGCCTTTAACAACAAGTACAAATACTACTGAAGGTCCAAGGAAACTAAAGAGTAAATATTTAGGATGACTCTAGGGCCTGATGAATCCATACAAGATTATGAAGAAACATTCCAGTTATATTATAAAATATTCAACTGCACCCTTGATCCCATATCGCTTAAACTAGTGCTTCTCCGAGGGATCATGGGGGAGGTGATATAAACCCTTAACATGCTATTAGGAGGAGATATCTACCAGCTTCCTTATGAGGACATCAAAATTGAATTTAGGAACCATTCTAGGGCAGCTATGAACAAAGGTAGAGCTAGCCAAAGTAAGACCAACACCCCTTCCTCTTCCACCTCCATCAAGCATGAGATTGGAAATATGTTTGAGGAATTCAAGAGTGAGATGTTGCACACCTTTGATTTGCAAATGGACATAATGGAGATCAATAGGAATCAAGAGGAAGTAGAAAGAGCCTTGTCTATATTCTGCCTTAGATGTACTAGAAAACACCCTAGGAATGAATGTCCATTGAATGTTATAGTGGTTTTCTTAGTCTGTGAAGAGAATCATGCCATAGAGAAGTGTCCCTCCTTAACTGGCCACAAATTTATATATCAAGGCGGGGAATTAGGATCGGAGCAACTATATTTCATAAATTAGAGAAGGACTTAAGGGCCTAGGTCATATCAATAATGTTTACAAGGTGCACCTTATCTTATTACCAGAACAATCGAATGCACCAATGCAATCCCACCTCCACTCATCCATCATGGCCTACACCTCCTACTTGGCCCTACAACCCTCCATATCACTCTCAACCCATGAACCAACCATTTCAAGAGTATGTTCCTCAACCACCTCAAAGGGAGCAGCACCCAGCCACAAGGGTGAGGCCCCAACATAATAAACTCACCGTTCGCCTCTCCCAGCCCCAAACCTCAACCTCATATCTCTCATTCTCAACCCACCTACCTCGATGCCTACACTTCACAACTGGAACTACAAACATAAAGTAGGCACAAGAGGTTTACAATGGAGGGATATCCTATCCACTATGTTGTGGATACATGAGATCAATCTTAGGTTAGGAAGAGAGTAACCTAAAAAAGGACCCATCTCCACCTAGATAGGTTGAGGACAAAGAGGAAGAATGTAACACTGAAATCCAACAACCTCTCCTTTCGAGGTTTGATCCACTCTAGTCAACACACCCCAGACGAGACCGAACTTCTCCAGAACTGGAAAATTCGTGTGTAAAAATACCCGTTCTCCGGGCCATTAAGGATGTCCATATTTACAATAGGCTCATTAAGGAAAATTTCTTTAAGAAACTTGGGAGAAACATGAAAGATACCCCCACCATAAATGTAGTAGGATATTTGTCCGAATTAATGTTAGGAAGTGTGATCTTCTCAAAGTACCTGGAACTTGGTAGTCTAGTTGTATATGTACACATAGATGGCTTCATAGTCTTCAATATTCTGATTTATCTCGGGGCTGCCATCAATGTAATGGCCAAGGAAACTATGCTTAAAATCAACCTCCAAGGGACTTTGAGGAAAACCAAAATGGTTCTACAACTTATAGATCGGTCCACAGTAGCTGCAGAGAGAATTTTTGAGGATGTTATAGTTTCAATCGACTCTTGGGAGTACCCTACAGATTTCCTGATTCTCTAGCCAAAAACCAAGTTTGATGGATATCCTCTCATTTTAGGGAGACCTTGGTTAGCCACTGTCAATTCTTATATCAGTTGTCGGGCTAGAAACATGACTATAAATCATGTTCCCTTTCTAAACAACCGGTATTATATCCTCTTTCCCAGCCTTCCATTGACCATGACCTACCTTTATGGTTGGAGGATGAAGAAGAAGAATATGAAGTATACAAAACTACACCCTACCCCATTTGTGCCATAGATACTGTTCTTAAAGGGGGGCAACCTAATGAGGATTACCTCATCGATCAAATCATTCAGAAACAACCCACCACTAATAGTCCACTCAATGACCTAGTCAAAGTGTCTGAGATCCACCCTTGGATGGAACTGAACTCAATGGATTCAAATTCTAAAACCAGTAAGGCTGTGGAATTTGACCCATAAAAATCTCTGAAAATTAACTCATCCCTATCAGCTAAAGAAGAAGAGAAACTATGCCATCTCTTGAATCAAAACCTTGATGCATTTGATTAGGACTACAAAGACATGAAAGGGGTGCATCCTTCAGTGTGAACACATCATATCTACATTAAAGAAGGGTGAAAGCTTGTGCGCCAACCCCAAAGAAGGATGAACCCAACTCTAAAGACATAGTAAAGGAATAACTATAGAAATTACTAGATGCACATTTCATCTATCGTGTATCAAACAGTGAGTCGATATCTCCTCTTGTCCTAGTCCCAAAGAAGAATGATAAATGGCAAATCTGTGTTGATTACCGAGAACTCAACAAAGCCACCTAGAAGGAACATTTCCCCTTGCCCTTTATAGATAAAGTTCTGGATGGCCTTGCAGGAAAGAATTTTTTTCTTTCTTAGATGGGTTCAGTGGATATAACCATATCCAAACTAGCCATGAAGACCAGGACAAGGCTACTTTTACATGTCCCAAGGGCACCTTCACTTACAGAGTCCTTCCCTTTGGGTTGTGCAATGCCTCAGCTAATTTACAAAGATTTTTCTTGAGAATTTTCCTAGAGCTAGTTAATGACTTGGTAGAAATCTACATGGAATATTTCATACCTTATGGAGATGACTTTGATGAGCCTTAGTATTGCAAGAAGAATGTTGCAACTACCGAGGCTACCAAATTTAATTATCAACCCGGGATTCATACAAAATTAAGAGGTATCGACACTATGTGTGAAGCATACAATGTTTCCTTATTTGGTTGATTTGATGTAGTGCAGGGAATGTTATGAAATGAAAGCCTCAACTAATTGTAGAAATGGAGGTGTTGCTTTGGAAATAAATTAATCCTAGGAAAGAACAACAATTAAGAGCATGAATTCAAATAAAAATACCTAATATTATTTGTGAAAATGAATGTATTAAGTGGATTTTATTCTTCCTCAATCTTGTATTTAGATCCTAGGGGTCCTAATTCAACCCAAAGATACAAAAACCAACCTTTGGGAGAAAATCTGGTCGAGTTTATACATGCTACATTAGTGCTACAAACAACTCTATTTTTGCTACAAGCAAGTCTGTTTTGGATATAACTCACCGGAATGACTAAGAAAATAAAATGAAAATGGGATAAAAAAAATTTATTATTAATTATGATGTCTTATGTCTCCATTACAAGTGAAATCACTCCAAAATACCCTTGTTCATATGTGCTAGAAAATAACAGAAAATTACTACTCTAAAATCTAGAAATTCAAGAACTAGTGAGCTAGTTAATCTATCAAATGCCTAACCTAATCAAGTGAAAATGAAATGGGGTGAATTTTGCTATAAAATTTAAGATTATTATTACCTAATACAAGTGGAATGAATTTAAATGTATCTCATTAACCCCTTCTAAAAAATAGCATAAATTTACTACTATTTCGCTACAAGGCATTTCCAGAAATCTTGTATTCGTGAACTAGTAACCAAATCCAAGTAGCTTAATGATTAATATGAAATTAAAAAAGTATTCTAAGGATGAATAATGATTTTGAACCTGAAAAAAACATGAAAAATAACTTACTTAAATCATTTAAATCAATCCTATAGCAAGAAAAGAAACAATACTAAATAGAGAAATGTGAAAAACAAAAATAAGAGGTGTATGTGAATAAGACATGAAAAGAACATGAAGCAATGGTGCAAGAGGGCTATGAGGCTCTTGGGATGGCCAAGCCCAAGGAGTAAATAGATTCATATGGAATAAACCAAGCCTTATAAGCTTAAAATGGCACCAATCTTCATTATTGAATGAATCTAAGTATATCCCTGCATGAAAAGAAAGTTGAGCTGCCATAAAACCAGTTTTCTCCACAATAAGACTAAAAAATACATGCCCCTAGAGGCCAATTCGAATTGGTACTTATAAAAAATGATGAGGAAGCATTCTCCTTTAAAGGAGGTAGCTTTCCCCTCCAAAATCCCTCAAATAGTGGATCTGGTTCCCAACACTAGGAGTTTGCAGTAAATGACAAAGAACAAATTCCTATATTTTCTTAATCATCAGAGTTCGAGAATATATCTAGAATTTCTCATTTATTTCATGATATTTTGTTCATTTATTCTCCAATATTGATCCTCTAGTATTAGGGATAAAGTCCCTAAATTATCTCCTCCTCCAAATCTTCATTATCTGCCCAATATTCTCACAATATCCTTCAAATGTAAATAATACTAGGCACATATATGTAATTATATCTAAACCTTCCTAAGAAAACATTAATGCATAAAAAAAACATTATTAAGTGTTGAAGGAGATATTTAATGTATATTTTATGTGCCTAAGAAAGGTTATATCAGCTTTAATTTATGTCTAATATCGAGACCCATCATACCCCCATACTGAAATTGTTCCTCTCCTCTAAGCAACCTATTGATCCTCCTTGAGTTTATCAGTGGTCCTTTAAAGCCATTTTCATCAAATTATCCTTAGATTTTGACTTTTTTATGCCATATATAGAATTTTTACATTAACCTTTTCAACTTCTTGTAGTAGTCTTCTTTCTGCTTCTTGGGGCTCGAGATTGCTTATAGATGAAGGGAAATGGTTTATGGAGGTTAGGGATGGAGTGATTGGAGTGATGGAGAGGTAAGGGGAGAGGTCCCATGCCAAGGTATAGGTGATATAGCTGCTAGTGGTGCAACATAGGGTTTAGGGAGTGAATCCTTGTGCATGGAGTGAAGTGAGGGTTAGGAGTGGTAGGTATAGGAAAAAATAAATTATCATGCTCTTTTTGAAATTTAGAAAGATTTGAGAGAGCTACTTTCCTTGTAAATAAGTTTCCTGTAGCATTTGCAGGGCTTACTGTAGTGCTATAGGAATCCTATAGTTGATAGTACTTTACTGTAGCAATTATAGTCAAGAGTAAAAAAGGAGATTTCTATCTAATTGAAAGGTGAAATGAGCAAATGGGTGCATGTTGGAGTTCTTCGTGGAGTGTGCAAGCAGAGGAGAGAGAGAAGAGAGGAGGAATACCACCTTTGATAAAACAAATTTCCCTTTGTCTTTCCTATAGAAATTTTTTTTTTCCCTGTATCAGCCCTATTTCACCTATAGCAATTCTATTTCACCTGTAGCAACTCTATTTCACATTCCAAGAGGCGGTGGGTCCACCTTTTATTTTTATTTATTTTTTCTTCTTTTTTTCTTCTTTTTTTCAAATTTGTTTCTCTTTTTTCATTGCATGAAAATTAAACTCAAATTTATTTTTCTATTAACTGATTTCACCCTCATTTAACCCTTGGAACTCCTTGTCTTCCATCATAACTAACTGCTTACTACCCACTTTCTCAAGTCCTCTTTACTTTTGTCTTATTCCTCTCTCACATGTGTGTGTGTCTTGGTGGAAAAGTGAAGCTAATTGCTAGATAAGTCCGAGACTGTTCTACTACTGATTTTGGCTATTAAAAAACTTTCCTTCTAACAATTTTAATGTTTTCATAAGCTAGAATAGATTCGAAGAAATGTTTAGATGATTGCATACATGAGCCTTACCCTTGACGTTTTTTTCCAAGTGATATTGAGGCTACTAATATGATTGTTGAAGCTTCCTTTGGTGGTTTGGAAGCTGCTACTCATGATCTTGAAGCTGCACATGATAATATGCTTGAGGTCTTATTGTTGATTACCTTGAATGTGGAGGTCTTCTAGGGTCTTTTTTGTTTTTATTATTGTTGCTTGACATCTCTGGATAAAATTTTAATGTTGACATGTTCATGATGTTAGTGGTGTAGTTGATGATTTTGTTTATGTACAAGTCTTGATAGCATGATGATTTTTTGACTCATAAAGTTTTCTATGTGTGCAGTCTTCTTCCCAACGTTCAATATTTTGTTGGTGGAGTGGATGGACTTCTTCCCAAGGAGGGTGTGCTCTTATCAATTTCATAAATGGCTTCATGATGCTCAAGGTGGCTAGACCTTGTAGTCTGTGGGTAAAAAAATAATTGTTGATGAGTTTTGATGTGACTGTGTAGGCTGCTCAGGACAACTCGCTTGTAGCAAAATTTATTTAGGAGTATATCCTAAAATATAGAATCTGTTGACCTAAAAATTTTGGAGCATATTACTACCATTGTTATGCACCTCCCTGTTAAAAATCTTGGCCATTGGATGCATGAATCCCAAGGAAAATAAAAAATGGTTGTAGTTAATGGAGGTAAATTTCTCACAAACTATGCATCAGAAATTGTTGAAATTGTTTGAGCATGTTAGCATAATATATATGCATCACCCCCTGAAACAACTTAGAAAATTGATGTACGGTTATTGATATATAATAAAAACAATTTTTTGCTAAAAATTATTTCAGGACAACTCCCTTGTCGCAGACTTGTTTTACGTATAGCTCTCAAATAGTAGATCGGATTGACCTGAATTTTTTGAGAATATTACTATCATCCTTATGCACCTCCGCATAACAAAATCTCAGCCATTGGATGCACAAATCTCAAGAAAACATAAAAATATCTATAGGTGATGGAGGTTTATTTCTCACAAAACATTCACTTGAATGTGTTGAAATTGTTTGACCATGTTACCATCATCTATATGCATCTCCCCATGAAACAGGTCTGAAAATAGATGCACAGATTTTGAGATATAATAATAATAATTTTCTGCTAAAAACTACGAGTTTCCTGTAGCAAATATAGGGTCTCCTGTAGCATTTTAGGAGAGTGAGGAAAATTAATGAAAAAATATTGGAAATGATAGGAGGATGTTGGAAATGGATGAGGGTGATAGATTGGAATGACATAGGCCCTTTTGGAGCATTTGAGCAAAGGAGGAGGAAGTCCAAGTTTGACTTCCTTTGACTTGGGTTTTTGAACAACTTTTTCTTTTGGTACTAATTTGTTTTATTTGTTGCTTGCAGAGTTTGGAGAGAACCTATTATTAGAGAGATACATGGAGCAAATAAATTTGTTTTCTTTTCATTTTTTCACTTTTTTCCTTTTTTTTCTTTAGGCCTACTAGCTGCCTCAATGAGGTTTTCAACTAGTAGGTCTGCCTAGGTGCCTCAAAGGAGGTTTTCAGCTAGGATCTTTTATTTTTCTCTTTTTTTCCAACCCATTGAATTCCTCATGGAGGTTTTCAATCAGTGAGCCAATATCAGGCATCTAAAAATAGGTTTTCACCTGAGATTTTATTCTTTTTCCTTTTTTTCTTATTTTTCCCTTTTTTTAGTTTTTTCTATCCTACTGTACTTAAAAAAACAAAATATCTTTCAAGTATAGGAATACTTCCAATGGACCCATGCACACATCAATATGACAGATAAAATCATGTGTGCACTTGGAATATACACTGACATGTACCTGAATATGAGAGATGAATTTCTTTGACTGAGATTGTATGAAGTACTACTGAAGAAGAGTGTGTTGTTGCAACTTAATGATTGTCTGGAACCATATTTCAATGTAGCTTTGATGCCTTTGGTTTTCTCACTCATTGGGAACATTCCTCATGTATTCTTCTACCATGAAATTCAAATCTTCCTCTTTTTTCTAATTATTCTCTTGAACAAATGGAGGAAATGATGGTAAACATGAGGAAAATTTCTCAATATATGATTTTGATGTATGCTCTTCATCAAGTGCAACCCCTGATTATTTTATCTCCTCACTTTAATCTTCTTCTTCTAGATGTTTTCCTTCAATGACATCAAGAAAATTACTTTTTTTCAATACATTTGTTAAACTAAGATGAATACCATTTATATCAAGAGAATATGTTTGGTAGTATTGTACCTCAACATTGTAAGTGGGTTGAGATACTTCATTGTGTGGGTTTGGAAATGGTGGTAGAGGTAGTTGAGTGGGAGTGGATCTATGAGATGGATTTGGTTGAGGTTGTGGTTGTGGTGGAGGTTGATGGTAGGGATAGCATGGAGTTGGGTATGGGGAATATTGAGGAAAATATTGAGGATATTGTTGATTTTTCCCATAAGGTACTTTCCAACCTTGTTTCCAAGATTGGTTTTGAGGTCGAGATGGCCAAGGTTGCCAAGGAGGGAGTGTGTGCTAATTATTTTGAGAATAATATTCAAATTTTGAAGTAGGTCCTTGCATCATATCAAGTTGACTAGGTTTCCAGGGTCTTCTTGGAGCTACATAACATAGCTTCTGTGGTGATTGACTTGTTCCATTGTCTTCTTGGTAAAATTCCTTAAGCCTTGGTAATGATGTACAATATTTAGTAGTATATGATTTTGCATGGATAACAAAAATATCAATATCTTATTTTTGCTCATTTTTCATTCTTAATATCTCTACTTGTTCACTTATATTGCTAATAATTTTTGTTTTAAAGTTGCAAGAACATTTCCAAGTTCATATTCACTTACCAATGTTGATGCTGATTTACTTACTCTTGCCTTTCCTCTTGATATGCACTTGCATGTTTCATAAATTCTTCAATTATAATTGGTATACATCACCTTTACTCATGAGATCAAGGATATCAATCAACTCATAGCTAATTGTTCTAAGTAAGAGGGTTTTTAGTGTGTCAAATCCTAAATGATGTAACTTTCCCCTCTTAACATTATATGTGAACCTATCTATTAGGTCATCAAGGCTTCCATCTTGTTTTTAATTCATTCTAAATATTTCTTCCTAAGATCATGGTGTTTATATTTTTCTAGAAATATATTTTGCATATCATTCCATGACCTTATTGAATTAGTAGCTAAACTCATGAACCATTTAAGAGCTTTATCCTTCAATATTGCATGAAACAATATCAATTTTTGAGTGTGTGATAAGTAGCCATGATATCTAAAAATTATTTGAAATTTAAAGATAAAGGTTTCCAGATCCTCTAACCTCATACCATGGAATGTTGGAAGGAAATATGGAGGGATGCTCTTCATATGCACGCTGTTATCAATATCTTGAATGGGAAACCCAATATGATCTTCTTCATTGTCATCATCTCCATCCATGTCTTCTACCTTATCTTCCATCTATTATTCTTCTACCCACAAAAGTGGATGGTGACATGGTTCTTACTTCACCACGTGATCAAATGGGAGGGCGGGGGGGGAAGGGGTCATTGTTGGAGAAGTATTTTTAATTTTTTTTAATAGGAATGCTAATGAAATACAATTCTCTGTTTTGAAATGAAATATTCCTAATGAAAAAATTTTGTTTTTTTTTCTCAGGAAAATAAATAAATGAATCAACTAGGGAAGAAAAAAATTCATCCTTTTACACCTCAGAAATGACGCCAAAAAGTGATGAGCCTCGGTATTGCAATAACAATTTTGCAACTACAAAGGCTACTAGCTTTAATTATCAACCCGGGGTTCGTAAAAAATTAAGAGGTATCAGCACTATGTGTGCAGCATACAATGTTTCCTTCTTTGTTTGAATTTATGTAAAGGAGGGAATGTCATGAAATCAAAGCCTAAACTAATTGTAGAAATGGAGGTGTTACTTTGAAAAGAAATTAATCCTAGGAAAGAACAACAATTTGTAATTGAAATCCTAAGAGCATGAATTCAAATAAAAATACCTAATATAATTTGCGAAAATGAATGTCTTAAGTGGTGTTTATTCTTCCTCAATCATGTTTTTAGATCCTAGGGGTTGTGATTCATGCCCAAGAGACAATAACTAACTATTGCGAGCAACTTTGTTTTTGCTACAGGAAAGTCTGTTTTGGAAATAACTCACCGAATGACTAAGTAAATAAAATTAAAATGGGATGGGAAATATTTTTTTATTAAGGATGATGTATTAGCTCTCCATTACAAGTGGAATCACTCCAAAATACCCTTGTTCACATGTGCTAAAAAATAATAGAAAATTACTACTCTAAAATCTGTAAATTCAAGAAGTAGTGAGCTAGTTAATCTATCAAATGCCTAACCTAATCAAGTGAAAATGAAATGGGGTAATTTTTTTTATCGAATTTAACATTATTATGACCTAATCCAAGTGGAATCAAGTTAAATGGGTCTCATTAACCCCTTATAAATAATAGCATAAATTTACTACTATTTCGCAACAAGGCATTTCGAGAAATCTTGTATTCGTGAACTAGTAGCCAAATCCAAGTAGCTTAATGATTAACATGACTTTAAAAATTTATTTGAAGGATAAATAATGCTTTAAAATCGAATAAAACCTGTAAAATAACTCACTTAAATCATTTTACTCAATCTTAGAACAAGAAAAGAGACAATAATAAATACAGAAATATGAAAAATAGAAATAAGAGATGTATGTGAATATGTAGTGAAAAGAACATAAATAAATGGTGAAAGAGGGATCTGACGCTCCTGGGATGGCCAAGCCCAAGGAATCAAAGTCCTATGGAATAAACGAAGCCTTAGAAGCTTAAAATTGCACCAATATTCATTATTGAATCAATCGAAGTACATCCCTGCAAGAAAAGAAAGTGGAGCTACCAAAAAACAAGTTTTCTCCATAATAAGACTAAAGAATACGTGGCCCTAGAAGCCAATTCGAATTGGTACTTATATAAAATGATGAGGAAGCATTCTCCTTGAAATGAGGAAACTTTCCCCTCTAAAACCCCTCAAATTGTGGATTTCGTTCCCAACACTAGGAGTTTGTAGTAAATGACAGGGAACACATTCCTATATTTTCTCACTCTTCAGAGTTCCAATATCTCTCCATAATTTATAAATTATCTCATGACATTTTTCTTATTTATTCTTCAATCTTGATCCTCTAATAGTAGGGAGAAATTCCCTAAATTATCTCCTTCTCCAAATCTTCATAAATTTTCCAATATTCTCACAATATTCTTCAAAATTAAATAATATTAGGCACAAATATGAAATTATCTCTAAACCTTCCTAAGAACATATTAAAGCATAAAAAATAATTATTAAGTGTAGAAGGAGAGATTTATTATATATTTTATGTGCCTAATAAAGGTTATATGGGCCTTAATATATGTCTAATTTAGAGGTCCATTAGACTTCCAAGAAGCTCTCTCCAATTTGGGAAAGGTGCTAAGAAGATGCATTGAGATGCACCTCTCCCTGAGTCCAGAAAATTGTGATTTATTAAAAAGAGCAGTAGTAGTATTGGGCCACTCAATATCAAAATAAGGAATATAGGTGGACTCTAATAAAATCACCATCATAAAAAGGGTGCTTGCTTCTAAAAGACATAGAGATGTTAGAAGTTTTCAAGGTATAGTTAGATACTATAGAAGGTTCATCAAGGACTTCAGCAAATTGGATTTGCCATTATTTGGTTTGTTGGCCAAAGATTATGAATTTATCTGGTCCATTCTTTGTCAAGGATCTTTTGAGCTCATTAAGGAAAATTTAACTACTTCCCTCACAGATGCATCAGACAAAGTTGTGGGGGCAACTTTGGGGCAGTTGAAAGACAAATTACCCCATGCCATTTATTTCATTGGCAAGAATTTGTGCACGACAGAACCTAACTATACTGTTACAGAAAAGGAATTGTTATCCATTTTCCATGCTTTAAAGAAATTTAGACATTATATCATTCATTATCAGACCTTTATATACACTGACCATGCATTCATTAAGTACTTAATGAATAAACCTGATGTTAATTCTAGAATAATTAGATGGTTTTTGTTATTACGGAAGTTTTACCTGACAATTATTGATAAACCACAGAAAGAGAATGTTGTTGCATATTTTATATCTAGACTAAATCTATGTGCAGATGAGGAAGGAATGGCGAATGACCAGCTTCCAGATGAGCACTTATTTTCTACCTTAGCACTCTCTCCATGGTTTGTTGACACAAATAACTACTTGGTTGCTGAAAAATTCCCTCCAAACCTCTCATCCATGGAGAAGAAAAATATCATCAAATAAAGCACCCATTTCACCTAGGTCGGTGGAAATATATTGAAGATGAGCCCTGACCAAATTCTGAAAAGATGTGTGAGGGAGGAAGAATTATTTTACATCCTCTCGACATGTCATGATAGTCCTTGTGGATGCCACTTTTTTGCAAAAATAAAAGCCTTCAAATATTTGCATGCAGGCTACTATTGGCTTACCCTCGACCAAGATGCCTAGAGATACACTAGTAGGTGTGACCAGTGCCAAAGGATGGGGAAAGCTACACAGAGGGATGAAATTCCTCTATACCCTTAGGTGGCTCTAGAGCCATTTGACAAATGGTGCATGGAATTCATTGGACCCATTGATCCACCATCCGATAGAAGAGGTATATCATAGTTTGCACCAACTACCTCACCAAGTGGGCTGAAACAAGGGCTGTAAAGGTGGCAACAAAGGAGAAAGTAGAATAGTTTCTGAGAGATAATCTATTCTACAATTTTTGATACCCTAGAGAGGTAGTCACTGATCAGGGGGCTCAATTTACATCTCATCCCATTGAAAATATTTTGAGGTGGCACAAGATCAAGCATATGACTTTCACTTCCTACCATCCTCAAGAAAATGGCCAAGTAAAAATGACAAACAAATCCTTAGAGAATATTCTCATGAAGGTTGTGAGCAACAACATGAAATATGTAGAAATTTGCTGAATAATGAAGATTTATCCACTGAGATTATCTTGGTCACACACTAATTTGAATTCATATGCAACACATAACCTCTTCTACAAATTAATCATCACACATGCGGAAAATAAACAAGCGGTATGCAATCATAAGAACATCAAATCACACACATAGAACGTAGCATGTATGGGGAAAGCTTATAGATGAAAACACCCAGCTATATGTATCATATAATGGATGAGAAACATGTAACTTTACACAATACAATACTCCTCACAAGTAAACAGTATTGTCTCCAAAAGCTACACACAAACTAGCTTAGTTTTGAACAGGTCACGGGTTCAAAACTTCTCCACAAGTCTGCCTGCCTCTACTGCGCAATCCAAAGAGAAGAATAGGCTGAACCAAGTTCGAATTCCTCTTGCTTGAACAGTGTAATCATCATCGTCATAATCATCCCAATGATTGTGCAAATCTCATACACAACTGTTGTACAACTGCTGGCTCTTTCACCTATCTCTTGCACTAGTCTCCTGTGAACTGTCCATGCACTGTAGTTAACTGATGAGCTATTTAGTTGAATAATGAGTTTGAATTAGTGAATTAATTAATAATTAATTCACCCAAATCATCTCTAGTGTAATCGCCAGTTAAACTGATCACAACTAGTTCAACTAGTCTCAACTCCATCAACTCCTCAATCAACTCCACCGAACTCCGCCACTTGACCTCTAACTGAAGTCAACCATGCATTAGCTCACCAAACCCATGGGAATAGTGTAAATCCTCATGTCAGCTGCATGCCCCACATCTGTGAGTCAAACTAAAGTGCTCCAAGGGAATAAGATAATGTTTTTAGTCCGAATATTATTAAGAGCAAATAATATTCGACTATTCTATTTTTAGCTCGACAGTCTAAAAATAGAATCTGCCACATGTCTAAAAATAGAGGTCCATCTATTTTTACCAACTTGACCAATCATCCAAGAATAGAAACCTGCAACTCCCAGACCATGCTCCATATGTCTAAAAATAGACATAGTCTAAAAATAGACTTTGCGCGAAAAATAGCCTGTGGGCCCACTTAGTGAAGGAAACTTCATTTCACTAAGCTCCATCATCTTGTTGCATTTTCAACACTCCCTCTCAACAAGATATGGATTATCTGCAACCCATATCCTGCCTTTGTGGAACTTGAATTTTCTCCTAGTGAGCGCCTTCATCAAGATGTCAGCATCCTGATCCTCCGTGGGAATGTATGATAGTAACATGATCCTCCACTAAACACAGTCTCTGATATGATGGTACCTGATATCGATGTGTTTGGATCTATCATGAAATGGTGGATTAACTGAGAGCTTAATGTAGCTCTATTTATCACAATAAATCACAGTAGGCTCCAAGTGTGACTCGAACAACCCAACCAGAATATTTCTCATCCATATAGCCTCGCATGTAGCCAAGCTTGCTGCCATGTACTCGGCCTCCGCGGAACTGAGTGCTACAGATCTCTGCTTCCTGATGTACCAGGAAACTGCTGTCGACCCGATGCTGAAGATCCCTCCAAATGTTCTCTTCCGGTCCGTTGGGCTCCCTGCCCAATCTGCATCTGTGAAGCTAGAAAGTTTCACTCCATCCTCCTGTCTGTACCAAAGTCCATATCCTGATGTGCCACTGAGATAATGCAATACATGCTTGCCTTCCTTCCAAAAGAGCTTGGTAGGCTTAACCATAGCTTGCGAAAGCTAGTTAACAACATAGCATATATTGGGTCGTGTATTGACCAGATACATAAGCGACCCCACCAACTGTCGATAGACAGTGGCATCCACTACTTCCGCTGAAGTAGCATCCTCCTTCCTCCAACCTCCAGGAATAGGAGTGTCAACAGGCTTGCATCCATGCATGTTGAACCTCTCTAGAATCTCCCGGGCATACTTGCCCTGAGAAACAAACAATCCACCACTGCGCTGCCAAATCTCCAATCCCAGGAAATAATGAAGGAGGCCCAAGTCCTTCATCTCAAACTCTCTAGCAAGGTCCTCCTTCCATGAAAGTATCAATAGCTCATCACCCGTCAAAATCAAATCATCTACATACAGTATAATGATCAACAACTTCCCCTCCACCACAATCTGGTACAGGTGAGGATCTGCCTCACTCTTGGAGAATCCAAGTCTGGTGAAATAACTGTCTATGCGAGTGTACCAAGCACGAGCTGCTTGCTTCAACCCGTACAGTGCTCTCTTGAGTCGGCACACATGCGACTCACTGCTAAAGATATCGAAACCTTTGGGCTGCTCTATGTACACCTCCTCCTCAATGACTCTGTTGAGGAACGCAGTCTTTACATCCATCTGATGAATGTGCCACCCCATCTGCACTGAGAGAGCAAGAATCGTCCATATGGAGGAATACCTTGCAACAGGTGCAAAGGTCTCCTCATAGTCGATCCCCTCAATCTGAGAGAAGCCACGGGCAAAAAATCTTGCCTTGTACTTCTCCACACTCCCATCAGCTGCCTGCTTCACTTTGTAGATCCATCGCAAACCCACCACTGATTTCCCCTCCGGTCTTGGGAAAATCTTCCATGCACTGTTTCTGACGATCGAATCATACTCTTCGATCATGGAATCTACCCATGCGGGTTCCTCCACAGCTTCCTCGAAAGAGGATGGCTCCGTCACGACACATTTGCTCACAAGAGCCATGTATCCAGTGTACCAGTTCGGTGACTGTCTCTTTCTGTGCTGTGTTGTAGGTGGTCCTACAACCCTCTCTGCATCTTGAGACAGTCACTCAGCTTCTGTAGTGCACTTGCGCCCTCTGATGGTTGGCGCTACATGAGTGGTCTCTTCCACTCCCTGAATCTCATCTTGTGGCTGATCCACATCCTAAGACTCATCCTTAGGAGCTAACAGCTCCTCCTCCGCATGCAAGTGTGGCTCCCTCTCAAGCAAACACTGCATGGCTTTATCCTCCTGAAATTTGATATCCCGTCGCACAACAGTATTGCAACTGTCTGGAAAATACACTTGATAGTTGTGGGTCGTATCAGTGTACCCCACAAAAATCCCAACCTCTGCGGTCGGCTCCAGCTTCTTTCTGGCATCCTTTGTGACATGCACATACACAGGTGAACCAAAGATCCTCAAATGGGAAATATCAGGCCTCCTGCCAGAAAACGCCTCCTCGGGTGTACTCATGCCAAGTATCTTGTGAGGACAACGATTTTGCACATATACTTTTGTATTGCATGCCTTAGCCCACAAATGAAGGGGTAGGCCCTAATCATGCAACATCGCCCGTGTAGCACCCACGATCATTCTGATATTCCACTCAACAACCCCGTTCTGCTGTGGGTTATGGGGAGCTATGAGCTCTCTTCGAATCCCTTCTGCGCTGCAGAAATCCTAGAACTCGCCAGAGATGAATTCACCACCATTGTCGATCCTAAGAGCCTTCACCTTCTTCCCCGAATTCTTCTCGACCAGTGATTTAAACTCACAAAACTTCGAGAATGTCTCGCTCTTCTTCTAAATGAAGAAGATCTAGCACTTTCAAGAGAAATCATAAACAAATATCACATAGTACTTGTGCTTTGCTGTCGAAGCTACTAAGAAAGGACCACACACGTCTGTGTGAACTCTCTCAAGGATCATCGTGGCGTGACTATCCTTCTCGTGAAAGGTGGCTTTCACAAATTTTCCTAAGGTACATCCCTTCCACTGATCTGAATGCGCAAGAGAGCCTTTAGAAAGCCCAGTAGAAATCCGCTGCAGTATCGTCAAAGCTCCATGGTGAAGGTGGCCCAATCTCCGGTGCCATAGTTCGCCCTCATCATCCCGGCTCACCACTTCTCCCGCCTTGCATGCCGTTGCGGCGCAGCCATCTACTTGCAACTGATAAAGGTTCTTGATTCGAACCCATATCTTCCGAGTCTCTCCAATTGTCTTACTGCGCAGGAAAGCTTTTCCTTCGCTGAAGACCACATCATACCCCTTGTCTTCCAACATCGCCACAGGGATCAGATTCTTCTTCAATCCTGGAACATGCATCACTTCCTTTAATATGAAGGGTTTACCAAACTCCCTCTCAAAGGAAATGGTACTGATACCGATCGCATTGTATCTACCATCATCGCCCATCTCGATGTGCACTCCAAGATCCTTTTTCATCTAGATCTGAAAACAAATCACGATCTCCAGTCATGTGAAAAGACGCACCACTGTCCAATAACCATACTAATCCCATCACACTTGAGACCAAGCATGCGATTAGTGAAAAATCTAGCTCGAACTACGAGGCCAATGCCTCTCCTGATGCAGATCCGCCAGCCTTCTTGTTCTTCTTCTTCTGCAGACAATTTGTGGCATAATGTCCGTGCTGGTGACAGTTAAAGCACTTCACCTTGGACATGTCTTGCTGCTTCTTGCCCTTTGCACCGGATTGAGAAGATTTCTTGCTCTTCCCCTTCTTTGCTTTGGCAGCCAAAGCACAATTTTCTTCATCAGATACCTTTGATGAAGTACCGTCCCTGGTACTCCGCCTGATCTCTTCTTGCATGAGATCCGACCACAGTCACTCCCACCCTGGAAATTTCTCCTGACCATTGACAGAGTCCTGATAGGAATGCCAACTCTTCGAAATACCAAGAAGAGCCAAGTCCACCAAGTCTTCATCATTGATAGTCACCCTGACACTTCCCAGCTCATCCCTGCATTGGACGAACTTTGTGAGGTATTTGGTGATGTTGTCGCCTTTCTCCATTTTAATGTTCCTGAGTCTATCCTTGAGCGCCAAATTCCTTTGGTCGCTCTTGCTTTGGAATAGATCTGTTAGCGCTTTCCACATCAGATATGGAGAATATTTTCCATGCAGGCTGGATACAATGTGATCCTTTACGCCCTCCAACAGAATCCTTTGACATTTCGCCATCTTCTTTTGCCAAGCATCAACTTGGGCAGCATCTGCAGGCTTTGGAATTTATTTCTAAATGAACTCCAACAACCCATTTTCATCTAATACCGCCTCCATCCGGTCCTTCCATGCAACATAATTCGAACTGCCTTCAAGAGCATATTTGAGTCGCAATCCGTTGAAAGACATTTTCAGCTACAACACCAAGAAGACAATTTTTCTGCAAATTCGAATTCCACCAGCTTAAAACTCAACTGCTCCTGATCTGTGAGAAAAAATTATTTCTAGCACAGAGATCGACTGCAAGGGCATTTACTGGATATATCACCTTTCAAAGGAAAGGATGGATCCAGAGGCTACCTGGCCCACATGTAGACTCTGTCTACCGAAATAAATTTGTAATCACTGTGATGATCAATATTCGCTTTGATACCATGTAGAAATTTTCTGAAGATTTATCCACTGAGATTATCCTGGTCACACACTAATTCGAATTCATATGCAACAGATAACCTCTTCTACAAATTAATCATCACACATGCGGAAAATAAACAAGCGGTATGCCATCATAAGAACATCAAATCACAAACATAGAACGTAGCATGTATGGGGAAATATTATAGCTGAAAACCCCTAGCTATATGTATCATATAATGGATGAGAAACATGTAACTTTACACAAACAATACTCCTCACAAGTACACAGTACTGTCTCCAAAAACTACACACAAACTAGCTCAGTTTTGAACAGGTCACGGGTTCGAAACTCCTCCACAAGTCTGCCTGCCTCTACTGCGCAATCAAAAGAGAAGAATAGGCTGAACCAAGTTCAAATTCCTCTTGCTTGAACAGCGCAATCATCATCGGCATACTCATCCCACTGATTGTGCAAATCTCATACAAAACTGTTGTACAACTGCTGGCTCTTTCACCTATCTCTTGCACTAGTCTCCTGTGAACTGTCCATGCACTGTAGTTAACTGATGATCTCTTTAGTTGAGTAATGAGTTCGAATTATTGAATTAATTAATAATTAATTCACCCAACTCATATCTAGTGTAATCGCCAGTTAAACTGATCACAACTAGTTCAACTAGTCTCAACTCCATCAACTCCTCAATCAACTCCACCGAACTCCGTCACTTGAGCTCTAACTAAAGTCAACCATGCATTAGCTCACCAAACCCATGGGAATAGTGTAAATCCTCATGTAAGCTGCATGCCCCACCTCCGTGAGTCAAACTGAAGTGCTCCAAGAGAATAAGATAATGTTTTTAGTCCGAATATTATTAAGAGCAAATAATATTCGACTACTCCATTTTTAGCTCGACAGTCTAAAAATAGAATTTTCCACATGTCTAAAAATAGAGGTCCATCTATTTTTACCAACTTGACCAATCATCCAAGAATAGAAACCTGAAACTCCCAGACCATGCTCCATATGTCTAAAAATAGCCTGCGGGCCCACTTAGTGAAGGCGACTTCATTTCACTAAGCTCCATCATCTTGTTGCATTTTAAACAAAATATTGGGTAGATGGATTGGTGGAAGCCACTTGGGCCTACAATACCACTTGGAATACAACCATAGGGTTCACTCCTTACGACTTATTCTATGGGAAGAAAGATCTTCTTTCGATTGAGTTTGAATACAACACCTTGAGGATGGAAGCTGAGTTAGAACTAGATATCATAAAGGCCCAACAAGAAATTTTGCTATAGTTAAATGGTTTGGATGAGTTCAGGATGCAAGCACTCCTTCACACATAAGTGATTCATCTGTAAAGGAAGGTTTGGCATGATAGGCACATTAAAAAAAAACCTTTCAAGAAGGATATTCATCACTACTCTATGACTCAAGGTTCAAGGAATTCAAAGGCAGATTAATGAAAATATGTATGGGACCTTAAAAAGTGGAAAAATGATATGATAATGGCATGGTTTATATCAGAACCATAGATGAGGAGGGGATTCCCCTGCTTGTCAATGGGTATAGTCTCAAAGTATACAAGAAACCTCTGTATAGGGATGAGTTTATAAATTCCACAAACAAGGAGGTGTATGTCAATGGAAGCTCCACAGTTTTCAATGCCTCCCCCTCCTAGAAAAAATAAAAGAAAAATTAGGAATAAAAAGGCATGGGTAAAAACCTCTTTGAGGCGCCCAAGGCCAACTCCATTGTTGAAAACCTCCATTAGGTAGTCTTGGAGTAGAAAAAGGAAAAAAAAAAGAAATAAAATATCCTTGGGTGAAAACCTCCTTGAGGCACCCAAGTCAGGCTTGTGGGTTGAAAAAATCTGTGGTGGTAGCCCACCTATCCTTAAAAAAAAATAAAAAATAAAAAGATCACACCTATGCACTCACTTATTTATGGTTTCCAAGTTGTTGATCAAAGGAAATTTTAGACAGAGAAGAGCAGTTTTCTTCCTATATCCTCTCTCTCCTCTACCTACCCACTCCATAAGCATTCATCCATCCACCCATTTCTCCCTTCAAGTCAGAAAAAAACCCATTTTTTTCTTGTTGGCATTATGATGTAATATGTTGATATGTTTTCCTTGATGGAAACCTAGTTGATGAATTGACTTTTGATAGAAACCTACTTGTTAAAGATGTAAAAATGATGTATCTATAGGTCAGTTCAGATGTGATAGAAAAGGGAATTCTAGTCAGTGATAGAGAAATGACAAAGGTAATGTTTCAAAATTCATACATAGGTTTGATGAAGGAAACCTAAGTGTACTCGCATGTTTGATGAAGGAAACCCGCGTATACATTTAGAATTAGTGTATACGTAGTTTTGATGTAGAGATGTCGCGGTATACACATGGGTATGAAGAAGCCAAGTTGTGTATGTACTTACACACTCAGTTTATGATACTAGGGGTTCTTACCATGGTATTAGCCCATAGTATTGAGCATTATGTCATCTATTTGATTTTTTCTAAGAATACCATCGAAAATTGTGTGGCTTTTGTTCATGGTATTGGGAAAGGCTCAAACTATACAAGGAGAAGAATATCATAGCGCAAGGTGTGAAAGTGTATGAGTTTTTTTTTAATACTTCACTCTAAAGTATATCTGCATGGAATGGGTCAGTTTATTAATAGATCTGAAATAATGATGCACCTATGAATAAAATGATGGATCAGGATCTCTTGACCTGAAATGACTATGTATTTTCTTGATCTGTTTGTGAGATGTCTAGATCTGTGGTCTGGCGCATGTTTTCTGAAGTGAAGTGTATGATCTGAGAAAGTTAGTTGATCTGAAACTTTATGCAATCTTTAATATGTACAGACCTATATGCTATTTCGTCATGGTGAAACTATGTATACACGTGAGTTCATTTTAGCAAAAGCGCTTATGGAAGTTACGGTTTTTCTGAATATTGTTGAGGATAATTTCTGATCATTTCTACTATAATTATGTTGTTTGTCGATGAAGTCTTCATGCAGATCTAGATCGTTTGAATATTGTTTATGCTACTAGTTGATTATGTATAAATTTGATCAGTGACTAGGTGATTGAATATGATGGATACTGCTGACTGAATAGGAGTTCTGTCAATCTGACAAAGTATGCCTGAATTTCTCTGATATGTTTTGAGTCTGATCAGATTCCTAAATTCAATATATAAATATCTATACATAGTTTCATCCACAGGAAAGTACATATAAACGCACATTTTAGTGAGTAAATTAGTGTATAAATTTGGTTTTATGAATGATCAGGGTTGAAATTGATTTTGCATGTTAATTCAGAAGTATGGGTTTATTTTTGTGATCTAGTTATAGTGATCTCACTATTTTGTTTAAAGATTGGATTGTGGCTATTGGTGTTGATCTACAAATTTTGTTGTGTTGAAGCTGTTGGATGCAGTGTCAAAATTAATAAAATGTGGTCTGCAGTGGGTCTGAAGGTTGAAGCCTTCAGTGAGGAAGTTGAAGCTTCCTACCAGTAGAAGCTAGTGTTATGTTTAGGGGGTCATGGATCCCTTCCAGTAGTAGCTAGTAAACAATATCAGGGGGTTCGAGCTCCCTTCCAGTAGCAGATGGAGAATGAGAGAAGGTTGCAGCATTTTGCAAGTGGGTGCTTTCGTATTGATATGAATCTACGTCAGTACAATATTTTAAACAGTTTTTTATATAATAAATATTGAAGACAAAGACGAAACAATGATGGTTTTCTCTCGACTTGGGTTTCCACCTTAAATCTTGGTTTTCATGTGTGATGCACTTGTGTTATGATTTATTATATTATTACTGTACATGTTTACTACTTAACTATCTAATGCATAACTAATGAAATGGGCTAAGTAATGTTTTTTGAATATTTATCTAAACATTAAGATATTTGGGTATACGTAAGTTTCCCTTAGAATAGTTGTGTGTATACGCTATTTGGGCTAATAAAATTTGCATATAGAAATCATTAAAAGTAAAGTAAAATATTATGATTCTTATAGATATTGATTCATCCTCCCCCCCCCCCTCTCATTATTTTTCCCAACATTTCTCCTATCTGTAATTGCTACAAGATGTACTAGCTACTACAGGAAACGATGTAACTATTATAGGAAACTCATCTGTGAGAAAGGAAGCTCTATCAAGGGCATCTAAAATTCAAGAAAAGCATGAAAATTGATTTTTTTCCTATACCTACCACTCCTAACCCTCACTCCACTCCATGCATAAGTACTCACTCTATAAACCATATTTTTAGCCACTAGCATCTAGGTTACATATATCTGTACATGGGACCTCTACTCTCACCTTTCCATCACTAAACTCACTCCATAGCTCCATCCCTAACCTCCTTATGACTTCTTGTAGTAATCCTGTACATGGCACAACAAGTTCAAAAAGCGAGAAGAAATCGATGGAAATGGATTCAAAGGACCATCAACATACTCTAGGACGATGATCACACCAGCAAGATCACATAAGGACCTCCATGCTGCACTTTAATAAATAAAATGGTTAAGTATCTCACTCAGAAATAAGTTTCTCGTTCAGAAAATGTATAAAAAAAACACAACAAAAGGAAAAACAGTCATGGCTATCACCAAAATATAGCTCCCTACATCAAATGATGTCAGTAACTCCTCAACAACAAGTAGCCTCAGGTATGGCCCTTCACCCTCTCTCTATGCACTCATGTTGACCAAAATGAATTAATGTCTAGAATTAGAGATTAAAAAGGCAGAAAGGTGGCGAGTTAGCTTGACCACCCTCGTGAAGCTAAAGTGAATGAGAAGTTGAGTGTGCATGCCGCTTGCGAAAGTAAAATTAGTTAAGGGGAATTTCACAAGGACATGGATTTGATTCTAAGGTAGAGGCAATGATTAATTGGATTGGGACCAATGGTCTAAAAAAAGAAAACTCGTGCAACAGTCCAAGTCATGAATCCATTCCAAATTTGGTTAAATTTCCATAAAGGTAAATGCGATCTCATACTTCTCATTTCATTTAGAATTTTTAGATCAGTGGGAGGAAGCAAATTCAGAGGAGTAATCGAAGAATGCAGTACCAAGATCGAATCTGCATGCAAACCCCATGCTATAGGAAAGTATGGATGTTATAGGAAACTTCACATAAGGTTCAGAAGTGAGAAAAAGTGCAAATAAGAGCCACTAATAGGTGTTATTAACTCCTAATACCACCATATTCCAAGAATAAAAACACTATAATTCAGAGGTAAGTGGTTGCCACTCCCCAAATTTGTGAATTTTCCATGAAATTTATACACAGTCAGTAATAATTTGGGAATTAAGAGGTTGAATCAAGGTAGCCTGAGTTTATTTAAAATATATAATCTCTAAGGCCACATTTCACCAATAACTCTTAGACTAAATCATTCAACCATATTCCTAACATAGCCATAAAATGGGAAGAGGATTTAATATAAGGGAGCCCACATATATCAAAAGCATAAGATTTCACCCTCACATGGTGGAGATTTTCATGAACCATCAGTGGTTAGGTTTCTTCGAGCCCCTCAAAGGGTTCGATGAGGAGATAACTAAAGAATTTGTAGTGGCCCTGCAATCACAAGTAGATGAGAGGACCAACATTGTGGTTAGAGGCCTAGCTATACCAATTACACCTAGGTTAGTTAGAAGAATAACCAATTTTCCCCTAGGATTCAAGTGAAATAGGGAAGATAGGGTGTCCAACACTTTAGCTAAAAATAGTTTCTTTTTCTCAGGTGAAGAATTCATTGAAGAAAAAAATGGAATGAGGAGAGAAAGCCTTCCATACCCTTGGGATGAAGTATCATTCCACATTATGAAATTAGTTTCCTATGAGGGAAGACTTAGTGTGGTTTATGGATACCACTTCAGGATGTTGAATGAAATTAGATTTCAAGGAGAACCTACTCTAGAACAAATACTGAGCATTCCCTATTTCCTCCTGCACTCAATTAGGGACATGAGCCAAAAGGTGAGGGAAAGGAAGTACCAACACTTAGCTAACCATGGCCTCATAAAGTTGATGGTAAATGATGATCTAAATAGATTGAACCTTCCTATGGACTGGTCCTGATTCATAAATCTGGATAGGGAAGCCTTCATAGCCACTGAAACTAGAAAAAAAATTGCCTCTAGTTTTGGAGAGAGGGGAATGGAATAATAAGAAGAAGGGGAGGTCGAAGAGACAAAAGGAGAAGATGAGGAAGAAGAAGAGATTGAGGTAGAAATAGATTACACAAAAACCCTACAAATAAAGGAAGGAAAAGAAGAATAAAAATAGGGATATGAAACAAAGGAGGAAGAAACAAAGGAAAATAAGGAAGAGAAGGTAGGTGACGATGAAATATTAGATCCTATTATAGGCATCTATACCTATCCTCAATAAACCAACACATCACCAACAATAACAGAGAAATAATTGGCTACTACATTAGCTACTTTGATCACACTAGTGAAGACCAAGAGAAAAATACAAAGACCTGTGTACCTCAGGACTAGAAAGAGTGCCAAGGTAAGGTAGGGGAATCCACAGACACCAACCAAAAACCCTATAAAAATTTAGGAGTCACCCAAAAAGGATGATGAGATAAGGTTGGAATAAAGGAAAGTTCAAGAGGTCACCTCACCTGATAGGACACATATGACCTATTGGAGGATACATTCATCTAATTTGGCATCCCTTACACATATATCAACCCTCACAGACCCTCAAAAGAAAAAATAAAAAAAGAAAAAAAATTAAGGGCGGGTTTTCTACAGGAAAAACAAAGTTTTCTACAAGAAACTTTGTCTGTGCTACAGGAAACTCTAGCAGTGCCAAAAAAAAAAGTAGGAAACCTTGGAGGAGGGAGATAAGTCACCCATGGGTGGGAAAGAGGCCCAAGAAGTTGAGAAAGAAGCACAATTTGAAGGAAAATATGTAAAGGGGAGGAAGAGAAGGAGAAAAAGGAGATTCCTACCTCCCTAAAATTTGTCCCTAAATATATATTAGTAGTTTCGCACCCTAGCCCTTAGCCAAATATCAGTTCATACTATACATTTATTGAAGGGGCAAGAATGATTCCTCAAAATATTGCATTCCCCTTATTTTGTCAGTTGGAACAAGAAATATCATGCACTCATTAGAGGATACCAATTGCTACAACAAAAGGTGTGCATTACATAGGGATCATGAAGGAGAAGGTCACTGAGTTGGGAAGGAATTTGTTTGATGTTAGACTCAAAGAATCCATGCCAAATGAGTAGCTTCAGGAAACATGGGCAGAGAATGCAAGATTGCAATGTCAAATTTAGTAAAAAGACAAACCAATTGCCACCATGGCAGATTTGTGCATGGAGGCCATCCAACACAGACATCTATAAAACTCATATGCCATCTACCTCAAATAACAGTGGCTCCAATTTCAAATTAATACATTAGCCTCTCATGGGTCCTTACCTTTTCAGAACTGCATGAAATTCATTGACTTTTGCAATCAGTATAGCATGGGAGACAAGGCCAAGATGGCAGAATTATACATTAAAAGTATTTTTTTGATAGACTAAAACATTTGGTACCCTAACCCTATGTTAGGAGATATCAAGTCAATGGCATTAGATTCTTGGATGGTCAATTAGGAAGCAAGAGAAGATGAAGTAAAGAACGTGATGAGAAGAGAGAAGATGGAGCCTCTACACATAAGGGATGAACTATTCAACCTAGGAGAGTCATCAACAATCACCACATGAAAGAGAATGATGTCAGCTTTGCAGGTAAGTACCTTAGCACACAAGCACAAGCCATTACACATTTTGATGATATTTTGAGGTTGTTGTGAGATGACTGTGTAATTTCAAGTCAAATAAAGTGGAATGGCCTCCCACTTAGTCTCAAAAACATAGAATATCATACCCTAGAAAGATTGAAGAGGGCCCTAGAAAGGGCATCATTATACAAGAGGGCTATGTAGCCAATGAAAATACAATAGCTTGGCTTGAAGCTCAATCGAACTTTTTTGTTGGGACTGGGTGAAGGGAAAGACCAAGATGAGGAAAATAGAGAATGGGAGGAGGCATAAAGGAATGTTGGATTTTACCCTCCTGAAGGAACTCCTTCACTTCTTTCATGGGAGGTCAGAGGGGCAACTAAAGCATTGAAAGAAATGAAGAAGGAGGACTAAGTTTCTTAGAGGATGAGAAACCATTTGGTATGGGGGTGATGATGAGCACCACCATAAGGTATAATTGGAGGGGTTAATTGTCACCTTTTTAGCCTTATTAGTCTCTCTTTCGCACATTTAATTACATTATGGTCATATATTGCTTAGTGTAGATGGTGATTAAGGCTTTTCATACTTCGAATGCCTAATATAGGTTAAATGCAGGATAATCACGAAGATATTCCATTTTTGTTGAAAATTTAGTGATCAAATCACGGATTAGACAACGAGGAGAGATTATAGGAGGGTTTCCCACCACCTTATTTCGTAACGGCAGCCAAGGGATCCTCGAGATTCCCTCTACATTGGATAAATTTTGAGGTCTAAAATGGGCTTCCTAAGAAAAATGTACAACCAAAATAAATTTTACAAGAACCAATAGATTTAAAGATGATGATTTCAACCATGGGGGATGATTGACCATTTTTGGGGTAAAAAGGTAAAAAGATTAAAAAATAATAAAATAATAAAACTACTTTTTCAACTTGTATTTTCAACTTATCTCCCTAAGATTTTACTTTAATTTCGAGTGGGAGTACTCAGTGGATGCAAAATTTAATTTCTCATCCAAGGAGTACCCATGTTGGATACTTTCGATGGACCCTACTACACTAAAAATTAGAAATACATGAAAAAACATGATTGAAATCATGTTTTTCATGTATTTCTCATTTTTCGTGTATCAGAGCCCATAAAACATTTGCAACATGGGTACTCCTTGGATGAGCAATCAAATTATGCATCCAACGAGTGTTCTCGCTTGAAATTTGAGTAAACCCATAGGGAGATAAGTTGAAAATATGAGTTGAAAAAGTAGTTTTTTCTTTTTTCCCTCTAAAATTTGATGATGTAATCAAATCTTATTTTATTATTTCCACTATTATTTTATAATTTCCTTAGGAGGCCCATTTTATATCTCAAAATTCCCCTAATAATAACTCAAAATCAAAGGTAGCCAAGAAAGTGGAAGATCAAGTGCACCAAAGATAAACTTCTCTTGTAGTCAAAGGAGACACATCACCTACTTTTTAGGGAGTTTTTGGTAGCTACCCTTTAGGTTAAATTGGGCATAGCAAGAGCTCATTAGGATTTGAATTTTGGAGTAAGCTAGTAGACACTTAGTGTAATGTTCCTAATTAGCCCAAGCTAATTGGAACATTTCATTTTGTCTTAATTTTATATATTGATGAATAAAATGTAAAGGAGGACATGAAAAACTCCTTAAATCAAAGAATAAATACATGCCCAATGTGAAAAGGGATAAATCTAAGCCTTTTGTAACAAATCCACTTGTGTGTGAATAGAAATTGGACCACCTTGGAGAACCAGCACAGTTTTAGAAGAGGGATCCAATGTGAAAGGGGTTATGTCCATTGAAGTGGTTTAGGGTTTGTGCACCCCTTCAAGTTATAAAAAGGAGGAGAGGACTCATGTAAAGGTTGTTGATCATATTTGGAATTTCGAGTTGCTTGAGCAACTCCTTTCTCCACGTTGTTTAGCAAGAGAAAGAGAGGGTTTCCTATTTAGGAACTCTCCTCCCTTCCTTGAGAAGCTCTTGGAGGGAATTTTACTACATTTTACACTATCCAGCATTGTTGGCCAAGCTCCACCTCTAGTAGCAGCACTGATCCTATTGAGGGTTTTGCAGCTGCTGTGAGTTGCAGCAAGTGGTGAACTAGATCTGCAAGATCTAGTTGTTTTGGAGGAGCTTTCTCTCAGGAAGGGTGTTTTGTGACCACCTAGAAGAGGATCTCACTCTTGTATCATCATTTCAGATCTGTACATTTCATCTATTGCCATATTTGGTTCAAGCTACAGTGCTGCCCCTTTCGGTACTGCGTTATTTCATGTGTTGCTGCAAGTATTATTTGATTTTCCCTTGTAATAGATCTCAGGTGATTAAGGCTTGCCTCTCATATTGAAGATTAATATTGTAGCTTGTTGATATCTATTGCGCAGATCTGATATGTATTTTAATAAAAATCATCTTCAGCTATTTCTGGAATTTTCTACAGTTCCATGTATAAAAAGTCAAATCTACAATTTCTAGTGCATTACTTTGCTAAAACCCCAAAGGGGACTTGTAGAAGAGGCTGAGTAGTTTCTAGATCTGGTATGGATCTGATGTTATAGCCATAGATCAGTCATAGATATCATTTCCATCATTTAACTGCTGAAGCATACTTATAGGGACATAGTCCATTCATTTCTGCAATTTTATAAATGCCGAAGCTGTCTTTTCTGAAGAATTTTTGCTATATTGTTCAAGAGATTTGCTGTAGATTGAAGGGAGGATCATTCATGTTTCTGTTCTGATGTATATTTCTGTAATTTTTACATTTCCAGCTGACCTCCTCTGATTATTTGGCAAAAATGCGCAATTCTGGTTGCCGGGTTTTCTTGTTGCAACAACTCTTCTCTTTAGTTGATTTTTAGCTAGTCAGCTTCGTGGGAGATCTTTTTAAGGGCCTTAAACTCATTTTTTTCCCCTAAAATTCATCACATGAGTCTCACATAGTCTAATATTGGGGAAAAAAGTTCTGACCTACGTTATTCTTAAACCCATTATCTTATACAACGTTCTCACTGAGCCTCTTGTTGAATTTCCTGAAAGTGGAATTTCCTGCTTCTTCCTTATTTGGTTTTTTCTCCTCTTTTGGATCCATTCTTTAGATCTGTAGGTATAAGGATCCCAAGGGATGAAAAATCCAATAGTATTGTGTTATTTCCACCATTGCTGTGTTTCACCAATCTTCTATAGACAGAGTCTGGAACGGGCTAGGAAGCCTCTGGTTTTCACCCTCTCTTTAGAGGTGATATAACCAGTAAATGCCCTACCAGTCTATATATGGTTTATTTTTATTGGTTTGATTTCATATTTCTATGATTCCATATTTTAATATCTTAAGATATTCCCTACTGAGCCTATTTTTCCCCATTTGGAATATTACAGTGGTATCAAAGCATGATCTCTGGCCCAGCCTATGAGATAAAGCTATCGTAGGAGTGCTGACGAGAAGAAGCAAGAAGAAAGTAGAAAGTATGGAGAGGATGAGATTACTCTCATCAATATTCAGATCCAAGAAGAGCCTCTCAAAAGGGGTTGAACAGTTGAAGGCAGAAAGATGCAGTGAAGCTCTAAGAGGGTTTCAAGCGAAAAATGATTGCAGTGAAACCTTTATGAGGTTTCAAGAGAAAGAAGAAGACATGGGGATTCCTCCTTCAAGAGAAGACCAAGATCTGATGTCTCCTATTGAGGATGAGGAATTTCCCATCATTAAAGAAAAGGCTGGGGGTGACAACGCAGTCACAATAAGAGGCCCTTTGGCCTTTCAAGAAGAAGGAAGGAGAAGCAGTGAAGCTCCCAAGGAGTTTCAAGAAAGAGAAGAACTTCCAATTAGATCTGCAAGATCTGTGCATGAGGAACATCCGGAATCCTCATCTTATGTATATGTGCATTTAGCCATATCATCAGAGCCTTAATATTTTGTTGGTGACTTCTTCATGAAAAGGGAGAAGGAAGAAGTGATTTTGTTGGATGCATTGCCAAGGGTCGGATCTCCTTTGGGTGAAGGATCCTCCTTTGAAGAGGGAAGCATGAAGGTTTCTCCTTCAAAATATGACCAAGATCTAAGGTCTCTTTTTGATGTTGAAACAATTTCAGTTTTGAAGAAGGGGAGAAGGCAGGAGGTACTAACACAGTCACAACAAAGGCACCTCAAATACCTCATGAAGAGGAGAATGGAGCACTTGCTCCAAGGAGGGAAACTCTTGCATTCTTGCAAGAAGTTCCAAAAAGGTCTCACACATCAATATCTTGGCACAATGCATGGTAGCATGTATTATCATTACCAAGTGGTGAGATCTTGAAGGTAGAGGAAGGAAGAGAGGAGGAAGAGCATCTCAAGAAGAAGAGCATACACCCTTCTCTGTTTCAAGGGCTGGAAGGGAAAAAAGGGCAAGAGAAATTGTGCAGAAAAGATGAGGACAAACCTATCCACCCACATCCTCAATCCACTCCATTCCTTGATGTCTCCTTATTTGGGGGAATTCCACCATGTAGTTCTCATAATGAGTAGTAGAGCAAAGTGTCCCCTCAACCTTGTGCATCAATGCCATCTCTTTTCAAAGGGGAGGCCAACACCACATGGGAGACTTTGGGTAAGAAGCATGCCTATGAATATCATAGTTTCATTTATGATTGCATGCATTCTTTTACTTTGTATATGTAGGCCATGACTCCCAAGAGGAGTGTTATACCATACAAGCTTCATGGCCAACTATGGGCCAAGGTTGTTCTCAAACATGGCCACTCCCTTGATGGGCTAAGGGAGATTCTACACCATGATGGGTGCTGTCCCAAGGCACCAAATATAATTTTCACTTTCAGCCATGGTGGGATTAAGGGGGCAGCAAGTAAGTGGCTTGTGAACCACTTACAACATTCAGATTTGATGAATGAAAAGGATAGCCTGCGCTGGGTTTTGTTGGGTGAGTTTAAACACCCCCCAAGATCTCTGATTTTCTTGTCACATGCCTTGTACTTCAAGAGTGGGCTGCATAAGAAGAAGGCATGGGTGTTTGGGTTGACAAGGAACAGGTGTGGACACCACACGATGAATCCCATGTCCATACATTTACTTTTGCCTATAATGTATGTGCATGTGTTTTTGTTTAAGATGCATTCCAAAGTCTTGTATGTACTTGGGCTTGGGAGAAATTGCAATCTTCTCATGGGTTGGCATAAGGAGAGTTGTTCCTATCATGATATTGATACCCCATGCATGAGAGGAGGGATGACACATTGGGTGAATGTGTTCAAGGTAAATGAAATCTCCCATATCAATTCATGCTTCAAGAGGAGGATAGAATTCGGCATGGTTGCTTCATTGAGTATCTTGTTTCTTTTTACAAAGGACCATGTATTGAAGTTATGTCATGTAGGGAAGTCCCTCAATTGGAAGAATTTAGAGCATGACATGTGTTGTTTGAATCACATTCAACCAACACCCATTATCCTCCACTATTCTCAAGCTATGAAGAAGCTTGTTGCAGCAAGAAGGTGGTGGGTTGGCCACCTATTATACTATGGTTTGGAGCAGCATGGTGGAAGGGCTCTGAAAGAGGGCTACATCAGCATTGTTAAAGAGGCATGGCAATTATAGAGGTGGATCAACAACATGACTCTTTGGGAGAGTTGAATCAGCCCACTCTTCCTTCTATGGAGGGAGGGAATAGAACCATGCATCTCTACCTTAATTGGAGAAGAATTATTGGTGAAGGACACAATCATGTTATACATGTTTTTATTTTTTATTTCATGCATTCTTACACCATGTTTTTGCAGGACAAATATTCCAAGGAGAAATGATATATCATGTGAGCCTCTTGGCCAATTTTTGGCTCCAAAATTTTCTGATTTGAGCCACTCCCTTGAGAGGAAAAGGGGAATTTTTGCAAAGAGAAGGGTGTTGCCCCAAAGCACCAAACATGCATCACAATTTCAGCCATGATGATGTGGCATGGGCAGCAAGAATAAAGGATGGAATGTGCCTCATGAGAGGACCACTCTCCATGTATTTTTTGTTTCATATTCTAGAGGAAGCATGAGGAAAACCATGTGTTGTTTCATATGATTTACTGTCTCCTTATGGGATGAGCTGTTTGTATCCCATGAGAACATTGGAGGACCAAGACATGGATGGATTGGTGAGCACTTAATCTATGGAGGGAGCTGATCTTATGTTGGTGTCACAAAGGAGGAAATTTTGCAGCACTCACCTTGTAGTTGCTTGAGGGCAAGCAACAATTTTGGAGGGGAAACAATTTTGGAGGGGAGGACTGTAATGTTCCTAATTAGCCCAAGCTAATTGGAACATTTCATTTTGTCTTAATTTTATGTATTGATGAATAAAATGTAAAGGAGGACATGAAAAACTCCTTAAATCAAAGAATAAATACATGCCCAATGTGAAAAGGGATAAATATGGGCCTTTTGTAACAAATCCACTTGTGTGTGAACAGAAATTGGACCACCTTGGAGAACATCACAGTTTTAGAAGAGGGATCCAATGTGAAAGGGGTTAAGTACATTGAACTAGTTTAGGGTTTGTGCACCCCTTCAAGTTATAAAAAGGAGGAGAGGACTCATGTAAAGATTGTTGATCATATTTGGAATTTCGCGTTGCTTGAGCAACTCATTTCTCTGCGCTGTTTAGCAAGAGAAAGAGAGGGTTTCCTATTTAGGAACTCTCCTCCCTTCCTTGAGAAGCTCTTGCAGGGAATTGTACTGCGTTTTCCACTATCTGGCATTTTTGGCCAAGCTCCATCTCTAGTAGCAGTGCTGATCCTGTTGAGGTTTTTGCAACTGCTGTGAGTTGCAGCAAGTGGTGAACTAGATTTGCAAGATCTAGTTGTTTTGGAGGATATTTCTCTGAGGGAGGGTGTCTTCTGACCACCCGGAAGAGGATCTAAGTCTTGTATCATCATTTCAGATCTGTAAATTTCATATATTTCCATATTTGGTTCAAGCTACAGTGCTTCCCCTTTGGGTACTGCGTTATTTCATGTGTTGCTGCAAGTATTATTTGATTTTCCCTTGTAATAGATCTCAGTGATTGAGGCTTGTCTCTCATCTTGAATATTAATATTTTAGCTTTCTGATATCTATTGCACAGATCTTATATGTATTTTAATACAAATCATCTTCAGATATTTCTAGAAGTTTCTGCAGTTCCATGTATAAAAAGTCAGATCTACAATTTCTAGTGCATTACTTTGTTAAAACCCCAAAGGGTACTTGTAAAAGAGGCTGAGTAGTTTCGAGATCTGGTAAGGATCTGATGTTACAGCCATAGATCAATAATATATCTGATTTCCATCATTTAACTGCTGAAGCATACTTAGAGGGACGCAGTCCATTCATTTCTGCAATTTTATAAATGTCGGAGCTGTCTTTTTTGAAGAATTTCTACTATATTGTTCATGAGATTTGTTGTATATTGAAGGGAGTATCATTCATGTTTCTTTTCTGATGTATATTTATGCACTTTTGAAATTTCCAGCTTACCTTCTCTGATTATTTGGCAAAATTTCACAATTCTGGTTGCCAGGTTTCCTTGTTGCAGCAACTCTTCTCTTTAGCTGATTTTTAGCTAGTCAGCTTCGTGGGAGATCTGTTTAAGGGCCTTAAACTCACTTTTTTTTCCTGAAATTCATCAAATGAGTCCAAAATTTTCTAATATAGGGGAAAATATCCCTGAACTACATTATTATTACACCCATTTTCTTATGCAGCGTTCTCACTGAGCCGCTTGCTGAATTTCCTGAAAGTGGAATTTCTCGCTTCTTCCTTATTTGTCTTTTGCTCCTCTTTTGGATCCATTCTTTAGATATGTAGATCTAAGGATCCCAAGGGATAAAAAATCCAATAGTAGTGTGTTATTTCCACCCTTTCTGTTTTTCATCAATCTTCTATAGAAAGAGTTTGGAACGGACTAGGAAGCCTCTGGTTTTCACCCTCTCTTTAGAGGTGATATAACCAATAAATGCCCTACCAGTCTATATGTGGTTTATATCTATTAGTGTGATTTCATATTTCTGTGATTCCATAGTGGAATATCTTAAGATATTCCCTACTGAGCCTATTTTTCCCCATTTGGAATTTTAAACTTAGCTCTTGTGGCAGACTTTTGAGACTTTCATTGTTATGTAATGAGACTATTTCTGCAATAAAATGAGTATTTAGTTTTTCCTTCAATGATTTAGCTTTAGAGAGCTGAGATTGTGGGTTAGGGCCCAATCCATTGACATCAATATCTCTCTCTTGTTAATTTATGTTTATTCTTGTGCCATTGTAGCTAGTTTTCTTTCTGAGTTTTAGCTACCTTGCTTACATTTCATTTTACTATTTTTTGGTTTTCTTCCATTTCACTTTTTTTGTAGTTAGGATCTTATAGATGATGGTACAGTAGCATATAAACTCCAAAATTTGTGTCAAAGCCTCCCTCTCTGACCTCTTTCATTGGAGCTTGAGGAGGGTAGATCTTCACCACAAGCCCAAAATTGTTCTTCAGTTTATGATTTCTTGGAAAGAATAGATAGGTTGTTGTAGTTTTCATGAAAATGTTGAGAATAATACGTTAGATTTATGTTTGAATGAATAATTATGTTTTATTATCAAATTCAACTGATATTTTCCATATTATTCATCCTAGATTTGTCAATTTGTTATCACTCCCCCCAAACTTCTCAAGGTTGAGAGTGGGATTGAAGGAAGGTAACCACAAATCGGGCTTTATGTCAGGTAGCTATCCCTACCAGAACCATAGAGGGCTCTCTCAATGTAAATTTGCATTCAATTAAATGACTAGATATTTAATTATCTTAGGCCAGGAATGTAATCTCAGTAAATAGGGGTTTTGTTTGATGTTTGTGTTGGATAGGAATGACAGTAAGGAGACTAGGTCTAGGGTTTGAGGTCTAAATTCAAGATCAATTTGCAGATAATATGGATAAGGCCAGGTAGGTAGCTTGAAAGCATGTTTATTTTTTCATTGTGTATAGGATGATGTGATAGAAAATCTGAATGAGCACTGAGGTGAATTCATTCATTTAGAAGAACATAGACACATAATGTAAATCTTGTTAAGACAAAGCATGAAAAGACATGATTTTTTCTTGTAAACTAACAAGATAAACACATAGAAGAATGTATATGAAAGAGGAAAACATATCATTCAACATGATAATATAAACATAGAGAGGAGCAACAAATTCTCTAAGGCATACCACAAGATTCTCAACATAATTTTTGCAACACTATCTTTTATTTCATTCCAAAAGGCTTGTACAATAGCTCCACAAAAAAAAAAAAAAAAAACTATCCAACCAAAGAAAAGAGTAAATTGAGTCTACTTATATAAAATATGCACCATGACACCTCATAGGGTTGAAATCCCATCCAAAATTCATCATAAATATATGAGATGAGTTACTTCCTGGAATTTAGGGAGGTTATAAACCATTCCCTCAAATTCAGCTAATGACAGGGAGTGTGTGTCCCCCACATTAATTACATTTTTCCTCATGATAAGAGGAAAAAAACAAATCAATTACTCCAATTCCATCTCAAGGGATAGAAAAACCTCGAAAATCTAACTTTTTCTGGGCTTGAAAAGTGTCATGAGGAATCCTATACAGATGCATAACACCTTTTTACAGACCTGTAAAATTTGTTTGCAATATATATTGAGGGAAATTTAGGACTCCAAATCCAAATATGGAAGATAGGTCAACTATCCATGTGTGTCTAGTTTTCAAAACATCTTGAATTTTGAAAAATGACCAATGGGAAAGCCTCCAAAAGTTGATTCTCCCAAGCTTACTCTAGATGCATAGCGCCATGTTACATATGCATAGTGCCTACTTTGAGAGGGATTCTTTAGGCCTTACCAGAGGATTTTTTTTATGAAAGTGGTATGGTTGGAAATATTATAATGTTTTCTACATAATTGAGTCATCAATAACTATAAAACCCTTCTCCAAACCCTTGAAAAATTGATTTGACGACAACCTGTTCAAAACTGCATAAAATGACCTTAAGAAACTATATTTTGAGCATTTCTCTCAAACCATAACACCTGTGCATAAACTAAAGGAAGATTCTTTTCTTTTTTTTTATGATTGACAAAGAAATCTTTCACATTTGTTAAATTCATCTCCATTTCTTCAGAAACTGATTTTGAAGAAAAAATTTCCCTATGTGGAATGTAAACCTTAGCAAATGATCATGAAGCTCTAAAAATGATGCCTTGGGTATGAGTTGGCTCAAACCTAGAATTATGACCTCCTTATGTTATTTTCTCTTTTCCCTCCATGTTTCTTGTCAAAAATAAAACACCCTAGCAAGATGAAATGGTTCGGGGAGGTGTAGAATTAGGAAAACAAGGGATAGTGGCATGGTGTTTTTAAGGGCAGAAATGACATAGAAAGAGGCTAGGGAAAAATCCCTAAAAAAATGAGGAAGTGGGGTGATATGTTATCTCAAGAATACTGGTGGAATAACTTGACATGGGTATGGGAAAGTGGGTCAAAATAGGAAACACAAAGATTTTCTAGTTTTGTTGTGAAAGTGTAGTAAGGAGTTAGGGTTTTGATGAAAGAAGGGTAAAGGGATCAGTGAGTGGTAGGGGGTGTTGGGGTAGGGTTTTTGAATGATGAGTGAAGGTTGAGTGAAGCTTTATATGGTCGGAAAAGTGTCTCCAATGGCCTAAACCAATCAAGGAGACAGAAACCCTAGAATGGAAATAAAAACCATAGGGATAGAAAACATTCATACAATAATTAAATGACTTGAAGAAAGATTTGGAATGTCAACTTACTATTTTGGAGGTCACTTGAGGTTTTCACAGTAGTTTTGAAACTTGAGAAGCTGATTTGGAAGCAAAAATCCAGAAATGTAGCACATTCCCAGATTCGTAGTAGATCCTTCCAGATGCGTAACACAGGCTTTTTGGATAAATTTTCTTTATTTTAATACAACCCGTGATAATAATGGATCAATTATGAAGGTAAGAGAAGAGCTCTTCCAAACATGAAAATACAAAATGAGTGGAATAAGCCTTCTTTTTACTCCTTATAACATCTTGAAATGACTTTTTGTCTTTTAGTTAAACCAAAAAATTTGAGGAAATTTTTTCCTTTTTGGAACAATTTGAAAATGTAACAAGTTTTGAAATAAGACAAATTGTCTTAATTTATTCCCCTAATAATGCTAACTCCCTTTAAAATAATGATATGATGAAAATGAAGCCTTGCTTTCCCTTTTTTGTGACATATTTGGGCTTTTCAGTGGCAAAACAAGGACACCTAGATAATAGACCTAGATGGAGATGGATTGATTGACCTAAGACTCTAATAAAAAAGAGTTACATGACCTCTATGATGATGATGGCCATGAATTGGATGAGGGGAGTAGCATTTTAGACCTAGACTATATGCAGTTACCAAAATTTATTTGAAAACTTGTTTGAAAAGACAAAATTTTGACTTAGGACTACTAAAAAGTAAAGTGAAACAGCATATTTGATTACTAAACATATTGACACTAACATTGGCTCCAGTTGGGGATGGCAGCTCCTTCAGGAGGTGTCAAGAACACTGTAGACCAAGTAGCCTCATCCACTGGGCAATGGAGTGCATGGAAAATTTTAGGGGCGAATTTTAGCCCAAAGGCGAAATTTAAGGGGTTGAATAGTTTGAGGAGGCGAATTTTTTTATATTGCACCCATTTTTTCTATAGTTAAAAACTTAGCCCAAAATTTATTTAAAAAATAAATAATTATTATATTTTAGCCCTCAAAATTAAAGCGGATAAAAATTGAAAAGGTGGGATTCGCCTAAGATTTACATTGCAAATGCCCGATTCGCCTGGTTTGGAGGTGGGACTCATTGAATTTGGGAGGATTCGCCCGATTCGCCTAGTTTGGAGGTTGAACTCATTGAATTTGGGTGGATTCACCTCGATTTACAATTTTTGAAGTTCGATTTGGTTGCAATAGCCAGATTTCTTGGTTTGCAAATCGAGGGTAAGGTTGAAATTCATCTCTATAAATTACAGCTTGTTAATCCTTCATACCATTAAGCAAGGTATGATTGTTATATTTATACAGTCTCTGATATCATTTATTTCACTGCTAATTTTCATTCTTGTATTGAATCCAATGTAATCTACAGGTGAAAGTTGAAGAACTGGAAGGGAAACATGTGGGTCTATACTTTTATGCACATTGGTGTCCTCCATGCAGGGGTTTCACCCCCCGTTTTTTTCGAAATATATACAAAGTTATCGGAGAAGGGGGACTTCGAGATTCTCTTCATTTCTGTGGATCTTGATGAGAAGTGATTCAAGGAATACCACCATACCATGCCATGGCTTGCCCTGCCATTCTCAAATGGTATACAAGGAAGAATCTTAATCATAGCTTTCAGGTCGATGGCATTTCATGCCTTCTTTTTCTGGATAGAGAGGGCAGAGTTATAACGACTGAAGGTGTGGAGATAATTGAATAATATGGGTTTGAGGGATATCCATTCACTGCAGAGAGATTTGCTGAGCTGAGGGAAAAAGAGGAGGCCATAAGGGCTGCACAGACTGTGGATTCTCTTTTGCTGTCTGATGAATGAGATTTTGTCCTTGGCCATGGAGGAAGAAGGTGGGTGTTTTCCCTTTTTCACTTGTGTTTTTCCCTGCCATCAAGTCTGAATTTGGGTTCTTTATGAGAATGTAGGTATGAAAGCATGTATTGAATTGGGCTATTGAACTTGAAAATCTAGAGAATAGAGTGTGCAAGTCTAATCAATACATGCGTTGAATTGGGTGATTGAGTTTCATGCAATCATTGGATTATGTAAGGGTGTAGGAAAAATAGATGCACAAATTTTATTTCGTGATGGTTTCATTGTCAATTTGGGTTTTTTCCAATAGGTCTAGTAGCGGATCTCATGGGAAAAACTTTGGGTCTGTATTTTTCAACCCACTGGTGTGGTCCATGTAGAAATTTCACTCCACGGCTTGTGGAGATATATAATGAAATTTTGAAGAAAGGGGAGGCCTTTGAGCTTTTGTTTCTCTCGAGTGACATAGAGGAGAAATACTTCGAAGAATATTATGCAAGCATGCCATGGCTAGCTTTGCCATTTGGAGACAACGCTAAAAAGTACTTATCTCGCTACTTCCGAGTTCAGGGTATCCCAACCTTGATTATTTTAGGTCCAGATGGGAAAATAGTTTTGACTGATGCAGTGTCCCAAATACGAGAATATGGAATTACAGATTACCCATTTACAAAAGAGCGCCTGGATGAGCTTGAAGCGGAGGAGAAAGCCAAACAAGAAGCACAAACCCTGGAGTCACTCTTGCTTTCTGATGAGCGCAACTTTGTGATCAAGCATGGAGGTGCCCAGGTGAGTTACTAAGGTCTGCTTACTAGCTTCACTATTTTTATGCCATGATTCATGAATCATACCACTGAAATAAGTTCTTATTTTCATGATGGTCTCATTGTCAATTTGGTTTTTTGCTAATAGGTCTCGGTCGTGGAGCTTGTGGAAAAAACTGTGGGTCTGTATTTCTCAGCTTACTGTTGTGGTCCCTATAGAAAGTTTGCCCCGGAGCTTGTGGATATTTATAATAAGCTTTTGAAGAAAGGGGAGGCCTTTAATATTGTGTTTCTCTCAGGTGACAAAGAGGAGAAAGACTTCGAAGAATATTATGCAAGCATGCCATGGATGGCTTTGCCATTCGGAGACAAGGCTGAAAAGAACTTGTCTCACTACTTTCGAGTTCAGGGTATCCCATCCTTGATTATTTTAGGTCCAGATGGGAAAACAGTACAGGAAAATGCAGTGGGACTTATATGAGAATATGGAGTCAGAGCTTATCCATTTACCAAAAAAAGGTTGGATGAGCTTGAAGCAGAGGATGAAGCCAAACGAGAAGCACAAACGCTGGAGTCACTCTTGGTTTCTGATGAGCGCAACTTTGTGATCAAGCATGGAGGTGCCCAGGTGAGTTATGGAGATCTTCATAGTACTTTCATTGTTATTATGCCATAATTTATGAATCACCCGTAGTGTTAAAAAGTTAAGTGTGTGAATTTTTTCATAAAAGTATAAAATACTTTCACAGAGAGGGTCTACATCTCTCAGGGTTTGAATTTGGGTTGTTTTCATGGTGGATTCTTGTTATCAACAACTAAACCACAAGTTGACATGGACTCATTTATATGGGCGATGTTGATCCTTTATATGTTTCAATTTTTGTAACAGGTCCTTGTAGTTGTGTTTTTGGGGGACAATTGCTCTGTATTTCTCTGCCCATTGGTGCCCACCTTGCCAAGGTTTTACTCCAAAGCTTGTAAAGGTATACAATGAACTCAAGGAAAGAGGAGAAGCCTTCGAGATTGTTTTCATCTCTATTGACAAGGATGAAGAGGCCTTTGAATATTATTACAAAACCATGCCATGGTTGGCTCTTCCATTTGGAGATGAAACTAAGAAGGATCTCATGTGACTTCTCCATGTCAGAGGCATCCCATCGTTGATTTTGGTGGGTCCAGATGGAAAAACTGTGACAAAGAATGCTGAAAGTGCAGTGGCCACATTTGGAGCCAAGGCTTATCCCTTCACCAATGGTCATCTTGAAATGCTGCAGAAGGAAATGGAGAAGGAAATGAAAGAGCTGGCTGAGAAATCACCCAAGGAGATAAGGGTGAAATCGCGAAGTTGGGAAACACTTTTTGGTGGACGGCTAGAATTTGGGAGAAATTTTTAATTTCTCGTCTGAGAAAATAGTCAACTCTATTTCTCGACCGAGAGTTTTAAAAACTCTCGTCCGAGAGTTTTATTGGGTTTAACCGGAGTTAAAAATCTCTCGAACGAGAGTTATGCATTTTCTCGTCCGAGAGTTTTATTGACGGAAACTCTCGGGAAGACTTTCATACGAGAGTTTAAAAAACTCTCGGCCGAGAGTTTAGAAAACTCTCGTATGAGAGTTTTGAAAACTCTCGTATGAAGAGTTTTGAAAACTCTCGTATGAGAGTTTTGAAAACTCTCATCCTAGAGTTTTCAAAACTCTCATCCGAGAGTTTTATTACTATAATAAAATACAACAATTAATTATTAAGTTTTTAGAATTGGTACTTTATATAATTTAAATAGTACTTTATTAAAATTAAAAAATGATAAAAAATAATAAAATTATAATTTTATTTTAAATTATTTTTTTATTATTAATGATAAAAAATACATGAAGATTTAATTAAATAAAATTTGTTACAATATTTTGTAATATCAATGTTATATAAAAAACTAAAAATATTTTATATAAAACTAATTGATATATTAATATAAATAAAATGAAATTCTAAAACATAAATCAAAATAAAAACAACTATATATAATTTATATAATATTTTTTTTGAAATTAATGAATAAATTTAAATTTAAAAAACAATTGACTAAATGCAATGAGGTGATAAAGGAGACAATGCATAGCACCTTAATATTGTTATAAATTCTTGGAAATCTCGAGAAATTTTTGAAGTGAGACGAGCTTCTTGCAATGGGTCACTTTATCTTCCACTTCAGTTTCACACGATTAACTTGAAAGGAAGTCTATTTTCCTAAGTATGGATGTAAGGGAATGAACAATATTATTTGAACATTGAGTGAGATGCCCTTCTTGGAATGGGTCCTCCTATATTCCACTTTAGTTTCACAAGATTAAATTGAAATGAAGTTTATTTTCCTAGGTATGGATGTAAGGGGATAAAGAATATTATCCGAAAAGGAAATGAATGTTAAGTGTGACATTCCAAGAAGAAGTCTATGGTATTGGAGAATTATGTTATTGCAGAAAACTAAACCTTGACCCCTTAACTCTTGACCCCTTAAACCCTAATTCCTAACCCCTAACCCCTAAACCCTTAACCCCCTAAACCTTAAACCTCTAAACCCTTAACCCCTAACCCATTTACCCCCACTAAACCTCTAAATCCCTAACCCATTTACCCCCACTAAACCTCTAAATCCCTAACCCATTTAACCCCTAAACCCTTAACCCCCACCCCTAACACGTTAACCCCTAACCCATTTAAGCACCTAAACCCCAAAACCCCTAACTCCTAACCCCTAAAATCCTTAACGGCTAAATCCCCTAACCCCCTAAACCTCTAAACCAATCCTAACCCATTTAACCCGCTAAACCTCAAAACGCCTAACCCCTTAAACCCTAATTCCCAACCCATAACTCTTGACCCCTTAAACCCTATTTCCTAAACCCTAAACCCTTAACCCCTAACCCCTTAAACCCTAATTCCCAACCCCTAACCAATTCAACACCCTAAACCCCTAAAAACCTAACCCATTTAAGTGTTTATTCCATTTAACCCCCAAAACCCTAACCCCTAACCCCTAAAATCCTTCACTGCTAAATCCCCTAACCCCCTAAACCTCTAAACCTATAACCCATTTAACCCCTTAAACCCTAAACCTCTAAACCCTTAACCCTTAACCCCTTAAACCCTAATTCCCAACCCCTAACCAATTCAACACCCTAAACCCCTAAAAACCTAACCCATTTAACCCCATTAGCCCCTAACTTCTAACCCCTAAAATTCTTAACTGCTAAATCCCCTAACCCCCTAAACCTCTAAACCAACGATAACCCATTTAACCCCCTAAACCCTAAACCTGTAACCCCTTAAACCCTAATTCCCAACCCATAACACATTCAACCCCTTAAACACCTAAACCTATAACCCATTAACCCTTGACCCCTTAAACACTAATTCATAACCTCTAACCCATTTAACCCCCTAAACCCTAAACCTATAAACCCTTAACCCCTAACCCATTTACCCCACTAAACTTCTAAACCCCTAACCCATTTAACCCCTAAATGCTAAACCTCTAAACCCCTAACCCATTTAGCCCCTAAATGCTAAACCTCTAAACCCTTAACCCCTACCCCTAACTCGTTAACCCCTAACCCATTTAAGCCCTGAAACCCAAAAAACCCTAACCCCTTAAACCCTAATTCCCAACCCCTAACCAATTCAACACCGTAAACCCCTAAAAACCTAACCCATTTAAGTGTGGATTCCATTTAACCTCCAAAACCCTAACCCCTAACCCTTAAAATCCTTCACTGCTAAATCCCCTAACCCCCTAAACCTCTAAACTTGTAACCCATTTAACCCCCTAAACCCTAAATCTCTAAACCCTTAACCCCTAACCCCTAAAACCCTAATTCCCAATGCCTAACCAATTAGACACCCTAAACCCCTAAAAACCTAACCCATTTAACACCATTAACCACTAACTTCTAACCCCTAAAATCCTTAACTGCTAAATCCCCTAACCCCCTAAACCTCTAAACCAACCCTAACCCATTTAAACCCCTAAACCCAAAACCTATAACCCCTTAAACCCTAATTCCCAACGCATAACCCATTCAACCCCTTAAACACCTAAACCTCTAACCCCTTAACCCTTGACCCCTTAAACCCTAATTCCTAACCGGGCTAACCCATTTAACCCCCTAAACCCTAAACCTCTAATCCTTTAACCCCTAACCCATTTACCCCCACTAAACCTCTAAAACCCTAACCCATTTAACCCCTAAACCATAAACCTCTAAACCCTTAACCCATACCCCTAACCCATTTAAGCCCCTAAACCCCAAAACCCCTAACCACTTCAACACCCTAAACACCTAAAAACCTAACCCATTTAAGAGTGGCTCCATTTAACCCCCAAAACCCTAACCCCCAACCCCTAAAATCCTTCACTGCTAAATCCCCTAACCCCCTAAACCTCTAAACCTGTAACCCATATAACCCCCTAAAACCTAAACCTATAAACCCTTAACCCCTAACCCCTTAAACCTTAATTCCCAACCCATAACTCTTGACACCTTAAACCCTAATTCATAACCCCTAAACCCTCAACCTCCTAAACCCTAAACCTCTAAACCCTTAACCTATAACCCATTTACCCCCACTAAGCCTCTAAACCCCTAACCCATTTAACCCCTAAACCCTAAACCTCTAAACCCTTAACCCCTACCCCTAACCCATTAATGCCTAACCCATTTAAGCCGCTAAACCCCAAAACCCCTAACCAATTCAACACCCTAAAGCCCTAAAAACCTAACCCATTTAAGTATGGATTCCATTTAACCTCCAAAACCCTAACCCCTAACCCCTAAAATCCTTCGCTGCTAAATCTTGTAACCCCCTAAACCTCTAAACCTATACCCCATTTAACCCCCTAAACCCTAAATTTCTAAACCCTTAACCCCTAACCCCTTAAACCATAATTCCCAACCCATAACCCTTGACCCCTTAAACCCTAATTCCTAACCCCTAAACCCTTAACCCCCTAAACCCTAAACCTCTAAACCCTTAACCCCCAAACCATTTACCCCTACTAAACCTCTAAACCCCTAACCCATTTAACCCCTAAAATCTAAACCTCTAAACCCTTAACCCCTACCCCTAACCCGTTAACCCTTAACCCATTTAAGCCCCTAAACCCCAAAACCCCTAACCCCTTAAACCCTAATTTCCAACCCATAACCCTTGACCCCTTAAACCCTAATTCCTTACCCCTCAACCCTTAACCCCTAATCCCTTAAACCCTAATTCCCAACCCCTAACCAATTCAACACCCTAAACCCCTAAAAACCTAACCCATTTAATTATGGATTCAATTTAACCCCCAAAACCCTAACCCCTAACCCCTAAAATCCTTCATTGCTAAATCCCCTAACCCCCTAAACCTATAAACATGTAACCCATTTAACCCCCTAAACCCTAAACCTCTAAAACCTTAACCCCTAACCCCTTAAACCCTAATTCCCAACCCCTAACCAATTCAACACCCTAAACCCCTAAAAACCTAACCCATTTAAGTGTGGATTCCATTTAACCCCCAAAACCCTAACCCATAACCCTTAAATCCTTCATTGCTAAATCCCCTAACCCCCTAAACCTCTAAACCTGTAACCCATTAACCTCTAAACCTATAACCCCTTGGAAGGATTGTCTGTAAGTGGGGGGCCCGGTTATTGAGCCAGCCATCCTTTTCCATCTCGGAGCAGGTAAAGCCATCCCTCCTTCAATGGAAAAAATTAGCTCTTCCCAGCTGGTTTGCTGCTGGGCGAGGCTGTAACTTACTATTAGCCGAATCAAGCAATGGTGGCTGACCACCATATCTGCATGCCGTGCTTTTCTAATTCCACGAGCAATATCATGCAATAAAGAGTTTAAGAATGCAGGTAAATTGATAGTGCATTTTTGTTTTAGCACAGCTAACAGCTTAAGATGGCGAGGTCTTACCACGTCTTTTCTACCGTCGCATGTTACGTAAGCCTACACGATCCTGGCTAATTCTATCCATGGTTCGCCTAGCGATGCCAGGTGTACTCCTCTCCCTTTGACTATTAGCCTCTCTCCTTCATCTTGAAAGATTTGAATGGCCTCCCGAATTCTGATTTTCTTCTGAGTCCAGACAGTTCCTTGTGCGAGGATGCCAGATACTTCTGCAATTATCTCATCGGTCACTGCTATCTGCCTTCCTCTGACTGTGGAGGAACCTTCCTGCAGATTTAACAAGAATTCAGTAGCCACTGCTTCATGGAGTTGCTGCAATTTCATAAAGTATGTAATCCATCCCAGTTTGTCTAATATTGTCCATGCAGCATCAGAGACAACCAACGTCTGAGGTTCGTTGCGAATTGGACGTCCTCCCATTTCTGTTCTTTGTTAATTGTTCTCAACACACAGTAACCTTAATGGAACAGCACAGCACAATTCACTAAAATTCGTTATTTTCTGAAAATGCAAGGGTTTTAATTCATAAAAATCTATTGCAGAGATACAGGTGAAGAAATTTTGGGTATCTGATCTGCATGCAGATATTTCTGCCCCCCAAACGAATGAAAGGTCGACCTCGACCATCGATTAAGGTGGCATGTGTGGAACAACAATAGGACGATAGTGAAAAAACAGGCGCAATCATGATAAAGTCAATCAAATTAAGTAATTACTGAAATCGATGCGTAAGATAAATCGGTAATAATGAGGGAATCACGTTGTAATAATTCAAGTATGAGGTGAAGGGACAACAAAAGATTAATGTAATTGCGCTATTTACCACATTAAAGTAATATGACCGATTTATAATATTTTTCATGTGTGATGGTTCGGGGATAGAACTTAAGGAATTTTATGCATTTCTTTTGATATTCAATAAAAATTATAGGAAAGAGGGTTAAATAAATATTGATTTGTATAAGTATGACTTCAATACCATTAACAGAGCTCTGCTGCCCACAGGTGTCCATAAAAAAAAAAATGCTCACAAATTCAAAATACAAACTTAAAACAATCGTTCAAAAAGTGTTGTTCCTTTAAAAGGAACAGCAAAGATAATCTGCGAAACTGCTATTCCTTTTAAAAGGAATAGCAAGGAAATGCTCTGCAGACATGCTGTTCCATTTGAAAGGAACAACAAAAACACTGCGCGAAACTACTGTTCCTTTTAAAAGGAACATCAAGGAAATGCTCTGCAGACATGCTGTTCCATTTGAAAGGAACAGCAAAAACACTATGCGAAACTGTTGTTCCATTCGAAAGGAACGGCAGAAAAATATCCTACGAAGGTGTTGTTCCTTTGGAAAGGAACAACAAAAACACTCTGCGAAACTGCTGTTCCTTTCAAAAGGAACAACAGAAGTGTTGTTCCGTTAGAAAGGAACAACAACGCGAAAAAAACACAGAATTTTTATTATTTTTTGTTTTTAAAGAAACTAAATTCAAACGAAATAAAGAAGTATTAACTAAACATCCATACCTAGGAAAATAAACTTCATTTCAATTTAATCTTGTGAAACTAAAGTGGAATATAGGAGGACCCATTCCAAGAAGGGCATCTCACTCAATGTTCAAATAATATTGTTCATTCCCTTACATCCATACCTAGGAAAATAGACTTCCTTTCAAGTTAATCGTGTGAAATTGAACTGGAAGATAAAGTGACCCATTCCAAGAAGCTCATCTCACTTCAAAAATTTCTCGAGATTTCCAAGAATTTATAACGATATTAAGGTGCTATGCATTGTCTCCTTTATCACCTCATTGCATTTAGTCAATTGTTTTTTAAATTTAAATTTATTCATTGATTTCAAAAAAAATATTATATAAATTATATATAGTTGTTTTTATTTTGATTTATGTTTTAGAATTTTATTTTATTTATATTAATATATCAATTAGTGTTATATAAAATATTTTTATTTTTTTATATAACATTGAGATTACAAAATATTGTAACAAATTTTATTTAATTAAATCTTCATGTATTTTTTATCATTAATAATAATAAAATAATTTAAAATAAAATTATAATTTTATTATTTTTTATCATTTTTTAATTTTAATAAAGTACTATTTAAATTATATAAAGTACCAATTCTAAAAACTTAATAATTGTTGTGTTTTATTATAGGAATAAAACTCGAGTTCAAAAAACTCTAGGATGAGAGTTTTCAAAACTCTCATACGAGAGTTTTCAAAACTCTCATACGAGAGTTTTCAAAACTCTCATACGAGAGTTTTCAAAACTCTCATACGAGAGTTTTCTAAACTCTCATACGAGAGTTTCATTGGGTAAACTCTCGGGCGCAAACTCTCGTCCGAGAGTTTTTTAAACTTTCGGCCGAGAGTTTGGCCATGCGTTTAAATGTAACTCTAGGCGGGTTAAACTCTCGGTCGAGAGTTTTATAAATTTCTCGTCCGAGACATTATCTCGGCCGAGAGTTTCTAGTCAACGAAAAACACAGAAAATTCTGCATTTTTCAGGAACCTGCAACTTTGGAGGGGCAGAACACCTACAAAAACAAAATGTTATATGTCGGACCAAGAACCATTAGATTCATCTCTGAATCTAGTTTTTGATGATATGAGATTTGTGGAGTTTCATTAAAAAATTCAATTTTTTATTATTTTTTTACTAAACTGTGTCACTATGGAATTTCATTTTTCGAAAAATTGCACTGAATGAAAATTCAATAACTTTCTAATGAGGACACCAAAAAATTCAAAAAAATCATGCTGCACTTCCTCTCCCTGTCTACTTCAAAAGGGTACTCTCATTTTTCTTATTGACGATCACATTGAAAAGAAAATCAAAGGATTATAAAATGTACTGAAACATCACTATTTTTTTGTCTTCGTCCATTTCAAAAATAATAAAAAATAGTGATTTAATCCGAAAATTACCAAAAAATAGTCTGTGCACTAGTGCAATATATGCAGATTATGATGCTATGGTTTTTTTCCAAAAAATGAATAACCTTCCCTAAAAAAAGTAAAGGATTATAAAGTGACTATTTATGTTTGCCTGAAAAGTTCAAGTATATGCAGTTAAGACAATTCTCTACAATTCTTGTTTTTATGTCAAAGCATAATTTGCAATAAAAATATGAGTTTAGTGGAGTTGAAGTTGAAAAACATAGAAAATTACAATTTTCAACATCAAAAAAGGGCAAAAAGTGTTTCCCAACTTCACATTTTCACCCATAAGGTACAACCAACATGAACACCCCCTTGTATTCACAGAGGCGGATGCATTCATTTGTGATGTTTGCGAAGAAGAGAGCACTAGATGGTCCTATTATTGCAAATATTGTGACTACTCTGTTCACCTAACTTGTGCTTTGAAGGATGAAGGGGATGTGATGCAGGAGGACAAGGGTGAAGACACAAATGCTGCGATTGATGAAAATTGTAAACCTGAAGGACTTATTTGTGATGGAGATGTTTGTTACAAGGTGGCTGAAGCCTGAAGATGATATTAAAGGTGGCTTATTAAATACGATATACTTCAAGCTCTTCGATTGATTTTGTGTTTGAGAATGCCTTGTTATCATTGGATAGATCGATAGATAACTGAACTCTGTTGAGTGAAGTTCACCTATGGTGTCTCGATAAATCAATTGAGTACTTCTTATTCCATCTTGTGGATTCTACCATGGTAGTTCATTCTGCAGTCGAGTTGTCACACATGAGTATATAGTTATGGAGTTTGCCTCCACATGTTGATAGTTATGAAGGGTTTCCTTAGGTTCAATTTCTCATGTTATACTTAGTTATCCCTTGATTGCAAGTATGGAAATGGCCTTAAGAATCCACACAAATACACCAACAATTTGATTGCAATTATCAAAGTAAAAATACTTAGTTATCCCTTGATCTATAGTGACAGCACTAAACCAAGAAACAAAAAAAAGGCAATGTGGATGAATGTCGGCAATGGCAATGGTCTTAAGCATCCCCAAAAATACACCAAAAATTTGAGGGCAAGTATCAACTTGGATTCTAGGTATTGATTTGCTGACTTCAATGAAAGGTTTGCAAAATAAAAGGAAAAACAATGTCTGCAGGTTTAACCACAACTGGGCTTAAAGCCACTTCCAGTTTCAAGCACCTTGGTAAGTACTCCGAGCATTACTCTTTCATAGCTTTTCTTGACTGCAGAAACCTTGTTGGAAACAACTTGTATAATCATATTTTTGGTACAGATTGCCAATTTTGTATATATGTTAATTTGTTTTGAATCACTATTGGGTCTGCTTCATAACTTTTATTTCCAAGGTTTCCGTATAATGGTCAAAGATATAAGGTGCATTATAATTCTGCTTGAGATATTCTATGATCCACAAGATGGAAAAGTGCTTACAGAGAGTGTCAATATCAAGCAATTTCAACTTAAATGGACAAGGAAAAAAAATGGATTTGTACCCCAGGAACATGTCCTCTTTACTTCCACTATTGAGATTATCTTTCATATAGTAAATATGAAGTTATAAAACTAGAAATACAAGTTGCTTACATGCTTGTTAATGAAAAAAATTATGAGCAAGATGTACTAATTTTTGAGCTAATTTTACATAATAATGGGTGTTAGATATTGCACTGGCCAATAATAGAAATTTTACATGAAATATTTCCATATTATGATTGGTAGAAATCATTGGCACACTCGTCATATTTAATTTGTCACTTGGGTTGCATAATACAATATGCCTGTTTTACACGTTTAGTACTTTTAGGACTAAGAATTTATTTTTTGATACCCTTTGGATTTGACATATCATAGATAAAATGAAATGGATTTGTATTGTTTACTATCTTTCTGAACTTACCTATACTGGAAAAGGATATAAAATATTCACTAATTTGTTCTTATGAACATGCCTTATTAGAGGTTGTTATTGATTTTTTCAGTAGTACTGTATAACTAATAAGGTAGTAAATGTATTGAATTTTATTTCAAGACTCGAGTTGATTGGGAGAAGTTAGAAAGAGTCCAGATCCTATTTCTTAGGTACATTTGTTGCAAGCATAATGTACCTGAGGTTGTTGTTCGGGTAGAGTTTGCAACCCAACCTGTTTTCCTCAAGACCATCTTCAAATTGGTATCATTCCTTTGTAGATTTAGGGATTTGTGGGATTTAGCTTCAAGGAAAGACATAAATTTGTACTTAGAAGTTAGCACTCTGTTCTTCAGAGATCATTACCTCATTCAGTCTCTTAGGGCATGCTCAGTGTTGACTCTCAAAGGTCTCTCGGTTACTCCAATTAGTGGCTAGCTCTCTAGATCATCTTCCCCATTCACGTATTACCTAAATGTGCCATGTCATCTCCTGTCATTCAATTAGGTCCTCAACTGAGCTATTAAAGAGTAATTCTAGGATAAATTTGATAATATGGAGAAAAATCTAAAATCTTTGCATTGGAGGTCCAGGCCCAACAATATGAGATTGGAAATTTTGCATATATTTCAAAGGTTGAGATGGAAATGGAGGTGTTGTAGACTGCTTAGTGTAGCCCTTAATATAGTCATTACCTGCAGCCATCCCTGCAGATACCTCCTCCATTGGTGATTCATTATCTGCTTATTAAGCATTGACTGCAATTCATTTCAGCAGTTTCTTAAGATAAATTTTGAGTAATTGAGTCATAAACATTTAAACTTGAGTAAATATGGAAGAAAAAGTTTGACATGAGTTAAAATCTATAGTGCGGGTGTGTCCTTCGTCGAATGTGCTCCTGTTTGAGGCAAGGTAGACTGGTTACTACTACTAGCAAGGTATTTCCCACTAAACCAAGCAATAAAAAAAGGCCAATGTGGATGACTGTCACTAATGGAAATGACCTTAAGCATCCCCACAAATACAACAACAATTTGATTGCAAGTCTCGAAGTAAAAATACTTAGTTATCCCTTGATTTATAGTGACAACACTAAACCAAGCAATAAAACATAGGCAATGTGGATGAATGTTGGTAATGGAAATGGTCCGAAGCATCCCCACAAATACACCAATAATTTGAGGGCAAGTATCAACTTGGATTCTAGGTATTGATTTCTAACTTCAATGAAAGGTTTGAAAAATAAAAGGAACAACAATGTCTACAAGTTTAACAACAACTGGGCTTAAAGCCACTGCCATTGTCAAGCATATTGGTAAGTACTCCGAGCATTAATCTTTCGTAGCTTTGCTTGACTACAGAAACCTTGTTGGAACTTGTATAATCATATTTTTGGTACAAATTTCCAATTTTGTATATACGTTCATTTGTGTTGAATCATTGTTGGGTCTGCTTCATAGCTTGTATTTCCAAGTTTTTTATACAATGTTCAAAGATATAAGGTGCATTATAATTCTGATTGAGATATTCTATGATCCACAAGATGGTAAATTGCTTACGGAGAGTGTCAATATCTAGCAATTTCAACTTAAATGGACAAGGCAAAAAAATGGATTTGTAACCCAGGAACATTTCCTCTTTACTTCCACTATTGAGATTATCTTGCATATAGTAAAGATGAAGTTATACAACTAGAAATACAAGTTTTTTACATTCTTGTTAATGTAAAAACAATTATGAGCAAGATGTACTAATTTTTGTGCTAATTTTACATAATAATGGGTGTTAGATATTGCACTGGCCAATAATAGAAATTTTACATGAAATATTGCCATATTATGATTGGTAGAAATCATTAGCACACTCATCATATTTAAATTGGTCACTTGGGTTGCATAATAGAATATGCTTGTTTTACACATTCAGTACTTTTATGATTAAGAATTTATTTGTTGATACCCTTTGGATTTGATATATCATAGATAAAAGGAAATGGATTTGTATTATTTACTATCTTTCTGAACTTTCCTATACTGAAAAAGGATATAAAATATTCACTGATTTGTTCTTAGGAACATACCCTATTAGAGGTTGTTATTGATTTTTTCAGTTGTACTGTATAACTAATAAGGTAGTAAATGTATGGAATTTTATTTCAAGACTCAAGTTGATTGGGATAAGTTAGAAAGAGTCCAGATCCTGTTTCTTAGTTACATTTGATGCAAGAAAAATGTACCTAAGGTTGTTTTTCGGGCAGAGTTTGTAGCCCAACCTGTTTGCCTTAAGACCATCTTCAAATTGGTATCATTCCTTTGTAGATTTAGGGATTTGTGGGATTTAGCTTCAAGGAAAGACATAAATTTGTACTTATAATTTAGCACTCTGTTCTTCAGAGGTCATTGCCTCATTCAGTCTCTTAGGGATGCTCAGTGTTGACACTCAAAGGTCTCTCGGTTACTCCAACTAGTGGCTATCCCTCTAGATCATCTTCCCCATTCACATATTACCTAAATGTGCCATGTCATCTCCTGTAATTCAATTAGGTCCCCAGATGAGATATTAAAGAGGACTTCTAGGATAAATTTGATAGTATGGAGAAAAATCTAAAAGCTTTGCATTGGAGGTCTAGGCCCAACAATATAAGATTGGAAATTTTGCATATATTGCAAAGGTTGAGCTAGCAATGGAGGTGTTGTAGACTGCTTAGTGTAGCCCTTAATATAGTCATTAACTGTAGCCATCCCTGCATATTTGAAACAATGGAAGTTGGCATACTGTGTAGCTTGAAGATATTATCCACGAATGCTTAGGAAATTGAGAAAGGAGTGAAAGGATGAGTGGAGGCGCGAAAATGAGTTGCTTTTAAAAGACAATCTACCATGACCTTACTCACTATTTTTTTTCTCGCTTTTGGAAGTCCAACAATAAAATTCATTGAAATGTTTGTCCAAATATGCGTTGGGATTAATAAAGGCTGCATTGTGCAATGCACCTAGTAAATTCTTTGTGTTTCTTTGGCAAGCATCCTAGGATGCTATAAAATCTTGGATGTCTGTTTTCATGCCTCCCCTGAAGATTGAATTCTTAGTTTTTTCATAAGTCTTAGGAAAGCCAAAATGTGATGTTGTTGGTGTTGGGTGTAGCTTCACTAAACTTGTTTTAGGGTTGAATCTTTTGCTAAAACAATGGGCCTTTTATATCGTAATGTATAATTTTTAGCAGGTTTGGGATTGATCTGAATCTTTTGGATGAGCTACCTTAAAGAACTGTTTGCTAGTCATTCCTTATTTTCCAGAGGAATTATGAATACATTGCTTAAGCTAAAAAGATGCAACTTATTTCTTTGCGAGCTTTTGTACTTGGTCCTTTGTTTAGTTTGGATGGATTTTTCCTTTGTTATTTTGAGTCATTGTGAAGACTGATTTCCTTCCTGTTATTCTGCAAACTTCACAAATAGTGATTATAATTGTTTGTGGGATTTTTAAGTATCCTTGCAAAACTGCTTCTTTAATTATCCATCAGTTTTTGCCTGTTTTGCCGCATTTTCCTTCTCTCGGGACTTTTTGTTTTTGTTTTGTTTTGTTAGAATCCCCCGAGGCCATCCTGCAAAATTCGATATTTTTGAAACTCTTCCTATTTTCCCTATGTTGACTGGGCATTCAGTACTTGCTTCTTTGTTGGTTGCATACAAAACTCTTTCTTGTGCAATTATTTTCCCCACCCCTTTAGAAAGAAAGTGGAATGCTTGATTAATGTTATGCAGGTTATGAGATAATAATAGCCTTGTACCTTAAATGCTCGTTGATGGAGTAACCTTTTACTTACACTCAGAGGCAGGAGTTCACTTCACTTAGCTTTTTTTCACATCAGCTTGTGGGAAGACATCTATGTGGAAACTAATTAACCAATGTCAATTTCAATTTTACCTGAATTAAAAGCCTGGAAACAGATTTATTCCTCTAAACATTTTTTAGTGTAGAGAATGTTGTGTATAAATTATTCTTGAGCCCTTGAATTCATGTTGAACTGAGTATAATTACTAAACATTGCTTCAAGAATCATTGGTGATAGTGCGCAATAATAAATGAATTGGTTACTCTTATGAGATCGCCTTGAAGTTTCAAGGTGAGGCTTATTTAATATTTTTATATGATTATGAAATGTATAAGGTTGGTCTATAATCTAAGTCAGATTTTGGTTTGAAACAAGTGAGTGTTTGATTGAGGAGGAAATGAAGCAAATTCAGGGCACTCTAAATGTTCCAGAGGCTTCTTATGGTGATTTGGAAGATATGCAGGTGTGTATATGAAAAGTATTGAAAGTAATAAATTTCTTGAATATTTCTGGCGAGTTAGTTTTTGATCATGCGGTCAGTTTCTTTCTATGTTGTTTTGATATTCTAGAGAGTGTTGTATGTTGTTTACTGTTTGTTTTTTGGATAAATTTAGAGCATTGTTATAGATGGACCCCCTTTAGGGTATTTCTAGAAACATTAGTCCTGGGTAGATCTGTATCAAAGGGTGCAGATGTAGACTGGTATTGGGTAAAATCAATGTTCTTAGTTCATTGGAAGTAAATACTGAGAAGATCAATGATTGCACTGAAGTGAGGCACACTCTACAACCTTGGTTTAATAGATGTGTTATGTCTGTGGTAATGCTAGCTCTAATGAACTACAATGGAAAAATAGTTGTTGTTTGGCATGTAATGTCAAAAGTAAAAAGCTGGATGTTTGTTAATTTCCATCATGTTAAAAAGACAAAAACCTAGCATATATTCATCTTAACTCTAATCCATTAACAAGCGAGACATTTATGCCTGTAGACTAGCATGTGCATGTCTGATCTCTCTCTCTCTCTCTCTCTCTCTGTATGCTTAATGGGTTTGGGTTTAAGATGATCTATGCTAGTGTAGAAATAAACATTGTAAGACATTTTTAGGCCTGTCTAAATACAAGGTGGCATGGTAAAGATGTGCACATGAGCTAAAGAAATAATGAGTTTTTAATGTGTTGGAAAATTTGGACGTTTGTTTTTCCCCAGTGTGTGAATTTAGAGTTTGTTAATTTTGAAAATGACCTTATGAGCATGTTCTGAAGTTTTTGTCCCTTTTGGGTTTTTGATTTTTATAAGTATTAACCTTAGTTTGTCAGGGAACTCCATAGCTGTATTAGTACAATTGCAATACAACTTATATAGATTAAACTTTAGTTATACAGATTGACTAAAGCACCTAACAACAAATTGACTAATCCCAAATTAGTCATGAGGATTCTCTATAATTTAACAAGAAAGATCACAACACTTCCTAGCTTGTTTCTTTAGTTCTTTTATAATATATAATTTACAAAATTCAAGAAGAGGAAGAGATAACCAAGGAAGATGATATTTTGTGATTGTTAGTGATTGCCAGTATTTTGTGTGCAAACTGTTAATTTTTCCAATCATGCCAGTGGCTATCAGTGGTTAATCTATGATCTCTTTAGGGATCAAATAGATATCAATTACATGGTGTGTACAAATGAACACTTGCAGAACTTGATCAACCTACAAACTAAACAAGCAAAGGGAATATAGAAGAGCAATGGTATAATGATACCTCATAAACATTAATTACAATAAACCAACAATAGACCAAAGCATCGCCCTTCCTTTGTGTAAGATTCAATGATGCCACAATTCCAACGTTGTTTTAGAAGCAACATCTTAAAACATGGGTAGATGCTTCCACCATCTTTTCCTTTATCCTCTTTTCCACCAGCTTGTGGAGGTTCTTCCATGTTCACATTGTCAACATTGTTATGCCATCCATGTTTGAATAAAAAATGACCTGATTCAGATGTAATTGTTAATTAGGATTTAGTCGTTTCTTAATGTTAGATTCCCAGCTTGAACCTTGAAATATACTTTGGTGAACATAATGCTCACTGCTTTGTTGAAATTGGGCCAAATCCAATACGTCATCATATCCAGAGATTGGGCTAATTCTAGAGAGAGCACAGAGTCATCTACAAAGTGGATTTTAAAATATCTTGTAGGCACCTGATAAGGATCGTTCCTTTGGTTTGCGCTTGACTCTAGCTAAACTAGAGCATTAGCTATGATGAATTTTTTTATTGGACAAAGAAAACCCTTTCTGAAGGACCATTTATGGCTCGCTGTCATCGTATCTGAAGTAAAATACCATTTTAATCTGTGTAGTACTTTATCAAAATCAATTTTGAGGAGCAGATATTCTTGATGGATTTCTCCAGGCCACGTGATAGCTTTGAAGCTTCCACAATGTTATATAAAATGAATCTACCCATTAAGTAGCCACGTGTTAATTTATTTGTGGTTAATACTTCTGCAGGAGTCTTGAAAGCCATGTAAAGTAGAATGATTAGCATGGGATCATTAATTTAGTTCATGTTGGATGAGTTGTGGTTTATAACTTTATATTGAATATGCCTACATTAGTTTTCTCTGCAAGTGGTTCTAGATAAAGAGCTTCCAAGCATACGTTTAAAAGGTTTCCCAATGGTGTCTTAGAAACGCTTGTAGAATTTTATAGGGAGACCATATTTCCTTGGATATTATCATGTTTCAAGGAGGGATAGATCTGGGGTTAAGGCCAAGACGAGGAAATAAGTTCCACATTCCCACCACAAATTCCACTCGACACAGGAAATAGAACAGGGAAGTAAGTTCCACATTCCCACCACAAATTCCACTCGACACGGGAAATAGAACAGGGAAGTAAGTTCCACATTCCCACCGAAAATTTCACTTGACATGGGCAATAGAACAGGGAAGTAAGTTCCACATCTGTTGAGTAATTTTCCTACACTCCAATGATTTGAGGTGGGAAACACTAAGCTTAATAATGAATTTGTGTTTCCTACACAATGAATTTGATATCATAGCTTGTTACTGAAGTAAGGACCTCTATTGCATGAGTAAAAACACTTGGGAATGAAAAGCCCATTTTGTTTTGCTTGTTGGACCAAGTGTAGTGCATTGGCATGGATCATGTGCTTTTGCCTGCCATCAATGAGAGGAATGAACGTCATATTTATCACCTTCCCAGTTGATCGTATTCAAACCAACTCCTAGAAGCCAACTAATAGCTCCTAGAAGCCAACTGATAGCAGTTGATCAGATATCCATTGCCACAAACTGTTATCAGCTATCCATAACCACAAATGGTTCCTATCTAGCTCTGAGTTAGGAGAGTATGAGTGGAGCTGAAATCCAAAACACTAGCTGAAAGAGTAGTAATTATATAAGCATACCTGTTTTCTGGATCACAAATAGGTCTCTTTCGTGGTCTTAGCAAGGAGAAACGAAAAATACTATTTAAAAGAGAAATAGGAATGTAAGCACACATGTTTTCTGGCTTATATTTATTTAGAATGTGGGGTGGGCCATAAGTAAACACTACTAAGTGTCGACATTTACCAGATGGATGTTCTTTGTCTACACATATGTTGAGAAACAGTTTTATTTTAAATTGTTGTCATGCTTAAGATTTGTTGTGTCAAGCTTCTGGATGGTGTAAATCAATGTTGTTAAATTATCCTCGTCTAAATAGGAAATATCCCAGCTGGTAATATTATTTATTTATATTGTTGTCCAGAAATTCAATGTGCTATGCTATATAATTTTGTGCTGTATTATATACATATTTTCTAAAACTAGTTTTAAAGTCTACTAGTCATATATGATATTCAAAAACTTGATTATAAAATTTCCTTTTCTTTTGTTTGTTAGTTGAACATGTCTTTGGACGTTGACAAGGGAATCTCGGACTCCAAAAGAAGTACAATTATTAAAGATCTTACGTCATTCTTGTCTCCAATTCAGAATAGATTGCTCTAATTTGAAGTAGAGCTAAAAGAAAGATGAATTTATGGTTTTGTTTAGAGTTGTTCAGGGTAATTGGTGCTGGGATAAGCCTACTGTGGTTTTGTAACGTTGCCTCTTTCTGTCTGGAGATTTTTACTGTGGTTTTGTAACCTTGAACTATAACACTTTTGATATATTGTAACATTGACTGTGATTGGACTATAGAACATGTACAAATTCCAGTTTTCCTCTCAGAGAGTGTCCTCCACTGCTCATTCAAAATAGGCCCAAACTTTTGTTGGTTATAATAACTTGCATGCAAAATTCATAGATCATTACACGTCAAACCGATTTTACGCCTTGACTGACATTGCATTCAACATGGTGCACAAGTATGATTTACATGTATCAATCAAAACTATGATTGTATCTATATTTGATAATGCAAGTTGAATACAACATATAATACATAGGAGTGTTATGGCTATGAAGTTCAATATGAAATAATCTATTGATTGCTACTATTACTATTATATAAGGGGTGTTCTTCCAATGGCCATTTATTAGCTATGTGAAGAAGGCTTTGTGGATTTTGTATTTACTATAAGATTATGTATAGCTGAGTTGTAGACAACTAAGTAGAATTTGGTAAGAAGTTTGGAGTATGTGTAATTCATAATGATATTGTCTTCTCTTCATTGATGACTTTTCAATGTGTGAGTTTTGACCTAAGCCATTGCATTATCAATGTGTCAAGGCTCAAAACTCAACCTATATGTCAACTACTTCTTATGATTGTTCCTAGGAACATGAATCCTAATTTTTGTAGGTTTAAAATTTATCACAATTTTTCTCTGTTGTGGTCAAATTTGTGGAGGTTATCTCAAAATTTATTTAAGGTACCATGGATCTAAATTTCTTATGAACTTTCAACACTATTACAAACTTTCGTGCAAATTGTTGATCAATTCTCACTTGGTTAGGGTTATAGATGTTAATGAAAATTTTGTGTGCATGTATGAGAGTTGGGTGAAAATGCTCAATGTTGTGTGCATTAGTGTGATAAATATCGGATAATGCAAAGCATAGTTTTGAAGATTAGTCTAAGTTGACTCATACCTAATCAACTCAGTCAAGTTGATTGTTGGTTGAACGGTTAATTGTTGGTTCAATGGACATAAGATCTTGCAGGCCTAAATAACAAAGGGCAAGGTGGATCCCATCATGGGGTTCTCTTTGTAATTATCCACCACTACTACCTTCCATGCTTCCTCAAAATCCTCTCCAACCTCAATATCAGTGCTAGTAGTAGCATGAGCAACAATATTACACTTAGTAGAACTAGAACGTGTTTTCAAAACTACACGAGAACTACTTCCCTCACGACTGACCATGTGCCATGCTTGGTCTCGATGGTTCGCTTCCTTCAAATCCTAGTTCAACTACCATATCTTCATTGGAACCAACACCCCGAACTCCACTAGACAACGATTCGCCATTTTGTACTAGTGATTCTCCATTTGTACTAGTGATTCACCATGATTTTACAAGATAATATAATCTTGTGAGAGATTCGCAAAAAAATTATATATACATATTATATTATTAATAAAATCACCTTCCATTTTTCCTATGTATCATGGGAATTTTCCCATTTATTATACATATCAATTTACAAGGGTTCTTAAAATTTTCCCTAATGGAGTGACTGCATCTACAATCCTCAAACTAACTCAAATAAAACTGAAAGTTGAACTTTACATCATCAACTGCAAAATCTATTGGAAAATGACACTGAAAAATGCTTAGAATGTTGAGCCTATTCATTACACCTTACGTACTCCAACTAATCCATAAATCACTTGATCAAGTGAAGTTGAAGATCCAATGAAACTAATCAAGTAAATGACTACATGACTGAAGCTTCTATTCAGTACAACCAAGCATAAAGAAATATTGAGTAAATGGAAACACAAAATGAAATCTTAGCCCAAAACCTGTGTTGGTAAAAAAAAAAAACTCCACCTTTTCTGATGCTTGCAAAAGACTGCCCAAGGGGTCTTGAAAATTACCTCTTATTGATGAGAAAAAAATAAGGGAGATGCTTTCAGATATAATGGATGATTGTTCTTCTTCATTCGGTTAATCCTTCTTAAATAAAAATGCATGTTATCTTCCATATCATCCACATCAGAGACAAGATTTGTATGTTCTTGCAGATCTTCAATTGAGGTAGCCAAATCAGCATCAACATAAATATCTACAGGTGTCTTTTCATGTATATCAGAAAGAGAATTGTCTTGGCTTTGTAAAAATTTTGTATCTTCATCATTTGAAGGTGGCTAAAAATGTTCATCAAACTCAAGACAAAAAATTTGTTGTATACTATTTTTTACCTCAACGGATAAATCATGAATCTCTAGAGTTTATATACAAGCAATCTAAAAATTATGACCTGCACATATTTCTTCCTGAATTAAAAACTCAAAAGAGGAAAGGGATGAAGGGTAGTTTTACATATCATCTTCATATACATATTTATCACTTGAAGATTGGAAATATAGCTAAAAATTATCATCAACTTTGAAATATGGAAGATCAATATCATCCTTTGAAGGATTCAGATAAAGTTTGTTGTCATCTAGGGTAGAATCCATGATCTTCTCATAGTGGTGAAAAGGGTTTTCATTCAAAGCATCCAAGAGTTCATCATCCATAAACTCTTCATTTCCATAAGCACTTTCTAGATCTTGAATAAAATTCTCAAAGCGATCAAAATAATCGTCACTCAAAAGAAAAGAATGATAGGTTTCTCTATACTTCTCAAAAAATACTAAGTGAAAATCCTTGAGAGAATAAATACAAGCAGGAGGAAAGATTTCATACCAAAACCATGTTTTTTTTTCTAATGTGATCTTGAAAATCTTCATTAAATAATTTTCATGACAACTAATCTTCAACTTATGCACATGCATATGAAATATTATTAAATGAAGTGTAGCATCATCACCTTCTCCATATCTAAATTTTGGCAAGTATGTTTTCCAATCTACCTCAGGCATAGGATTTGGAAAGCTAGGGATATGAGATCGATCCATAGGAGAATACCTATAATTCCTTCTTGTATTTGAATCCATCTTGAAATCAGTGAAGTCACCAATAATTTCTTCAAGCTACCAAATTTTGAACAATGGAGTTGCCATGAAAACTCCGAACCTTTGGATTCTTCGACACTGGAGATGATAGATAAAAAATGCACAACCTTTCTTCTGCCTGACTGATCCAGGTTAATTTCTGATACCCTTTTAACCAAGAAATTTTGCTTCATCTGATGTGTTAGAATTACTTTTTATTGAATATTTAATGAACACCTATGCAGATATAATCAAGATGAAAACATGTCAACAATCACACAACAAAAACACAATACGTTTAATAAAGGAGTTCTTCTAGTGTAGAATATGTCTTCGGGCTACAGTGTCTCGATGGTGTTGGCCACTTGATTGAGTGTTGTAACTTTTGATGATGTACGTGGACGTTGTTGACTTTTCAAACAAGGAAAATCCCTCAACACGGGTGTGAAAGTCTCTCCACAAGACGTTCCATTGCAAGGAACTCTCACTCATCACAAACCTCCTATCAACATGACAACTTCACACATGGTGACAAAGAGTACCCCAACTTCAAGGAAGCAAAGGGATCTCATAACATAAATCACCATCCATGATAAATACATACCACCTCAAATACACATAAATATTCTGCATCTTACATCAACTAGAATCAACAACAACAACTAAACATAAATATTTTGCATCATACATGAAGCAGGAATCGACATGACATAAAGCATCCTATAACACTAATCAATGAAGTACATGGAAAATACACTTCATATACCTCAAATCTAACGCTGGCTGAAGAATAGGATGCTCAATTGTTGGATGCACCATCACAAATGTGGCATTGAATGGAGAGAAATCATCTATCCACACGCTAAAATCCGACACCATCATTCCATTGTGGAAAATGCCCAAAAAATCGAGACCTCTGTTGCATAAACTAACACTGCCATCAGAATCATGTCACCGAGAGGTGTAAAATCCATACAAAATTCGTCAAATTTGGACACTGGGAAAATTTGGCCCCTCTAGAAATGGCTCAATCAAGGTTCCACTACCTCTGCATGTTGGCTCATGGTTCCACCTACTTGAAAATAAAATAATCATAAATCTTGAACTCCATGCTCACTCCAACCTACCTTCCTCTGTTGTGAGAAATGCTGAGTTTTTATCTAAAACTTTGAGTGGACATTGCCACATGAGTAGTTTGGGAGTGTTTGTTAAGATCCACAATTGGAGAACGAGGGGTCGAGGGGTCAAATCCTGCCCCTCCACATTTGATTATTATTTTTTTTTAAACAAGGTACTGGCCAGTTGATCTGAAAATGGAATGTACTTGTTTAAGGGTGCAAGGTATCCATTTCCAAAAAATTCAAATGTGAGCTATACACTCCAAGTAACCTCTGAAAATGTGAGAATAAACTATTTCCTATACAGAGATGGACTGTAGGGGCATTCACTGGACATGTCACCTCTAAAGAGAGGATGAGTTCCAGAGGCTACCTGGCCCTCTACAGACTCTGCCTAAGGAAATAATATGTAAACACAAATATCAAGATCAATGAAAGTATTTTGTTTTTAAATTCAAAGTGTTCATTGATCTGTTTTGAGTGTGAATAAGCAAGAGCATATGTTCTGCAATTGGTGTGTAGAGGTTTGATGTTAAAATAACAAGTTTTAATTACTGTATAAACTTGTTTTGGAAAAGCATGCTTATGAAATTTTACTGTTTAAACTATCAGAATCTGGAAATAAACAGCCAAAATACACAGATGAACAACAGATATTTGTTTAAGCGGTTCACCCCTCTCTTGGGCTACCTCCGCTGGTCCAAAAGCCTCTAATTAGGCTCAGTCCTCTTTTGATTAAAGGCTTAAAATGAGATTACATCTGTATAAACTCCTCTAATGGAAAAATAGACTGCTAAAACAGACTCAGAAGATCCAAATCAGTATAAATTGACTACAAATTCACCTCCATTGGAGGAAGGTAACCCAATGCAGCACTCTTTCCCTTTAGCTCTGATGGCTCCACTGTCAAAAGCGCTGTAAAATTCGCAGATAGAATGCCCTGATGGCTCTGCAGACACCTCCAACAGCTCCAGAATGCTCTCTACACCCAAAATATAAAAAAAAATCGTCTTCAAAGGCCTCTCCTAGCAGAAGTTATGCCCACTTTACTAAACTGCCTGTTTGGGCTAAAAAACCTCCACTAAATGTGGAGTAACTGTAGATAAGGCAGCCAAATGGGGAGGTGGCGCCAAAACGGGCGGAACCACCAACTATCCCACGCAGTTATCTTGGGCAATTAATGTTATGTGATATCACATTGCGTTCACATGAAATGGCGGTCATTGCAAACGGTTGTTACATAAATACAAATGTTGTATATTAAAAACCCACTATATACATTATCCAAAGTTTGAAACCCACGTTCAAATGCGCGCCGAGCTTTTGGGGTTATGGTTCCGTGCCTTGGGTTTTATGGGAAGGGGGCTGGCCCCCTTTCGGGCCCCGCCCAAACCTTCCACACACAACAAATAATACTCCGTCCGCACATATAACAAGGATCAAACATGTGGCCTGTTGGTGAAGTCGTGTGGTTATAAACCATGCGGTTGGGGGTTCGAAACCTGTCGAGCCCATACAAAAGTTTTAAACGCCATTTCAACTCGACCTTGGGGCCACGTGGCGACCTCCGGGCTAGCCACGTGGCGCCCTTCCATTGGCTGCAAATGGAATATTCCCCAGAATATTCTGCAGAATATTCCACGAAATATTCCCAGAATATTCTGTGGAATATTCTTTTTTTAATAAAATTTTCCACAAAGTCAAATTTGGCATTTTTTTATAGAAATTGAGAAATCTTCAAACTTGAATAACTTCTGCATACGGCGACCGTTTTTCGAACCGTTCGCGGCGCCGGAATCAGGAAGACGAGCTCTATCCGGTCGTTCAGGTTCAAACTAGTTCTGAGCACCTTCATTTTTGACCATTTTACGACACTTGGTCCTGAGCTCCTGATCACACCTCCCAAATGAGAAGGCTTTTGGTCCCCAAAGCTTACTGAATCTCTGATCTGAACTTTACAGCACTTGAGGAACAGAAATATCCTCTTCCAGTCAGCCAAAAGAGCATACTAATGCCAAAAATGTCCTGCCTTGCTAAATGTCGTCATGGCGACTTTTTGCTGCATACGCCAAGTACTTGTCGAATCCCGACCAAGTTCTTTCGCCAGACAAATCGGAAATTGCAGGAACCAGCAATGAAACTTGCTGATATATGAGCTGAAATATTCCCCTGAACATGTGGACTTGCCAACTGTCACGATGCCCATCCAAGGCACCTCCATTCCAGAAGAAGAGCGGCCTCCCAAATGAGAAGGCTTTTACAAAGATGAAACACTTCATCATTTCTCCTCTTTACAATCTTGGAGATCAAATTAACTTTTTCCAAGTCAATATTACATTACATGCATGGTTAAAAACAAAGTAATCAACCCTTCAAGTTAATCACACATACATGTTTAAAATACAAGGAAATCATCATGATCCCTGTGCCCATGCATCTCATTCTCATGCATGCAGTTTATCCTTCAACTTTCTCTTAAGTACAATCATAAGTACAAGATCCTCAATCACATGTACATGTACTTTCAAAGCTGAAATGAATATATCTTCCGCTACGATAGAGTGAGTCTCATACTCAGCTTTTCCATCCTGCAACTTGCATTCCCTTAACAAAGAAAATGCATTCAATCAAAAGACATGCAACTTTAATTGGATAAGAATTCTAACCATTTCTTACCAATCCATTTCAAAGGTGATTCCTTTAACTGCACATCGATATCAGCATGTGTATCATCCTGACACCTATCAATGATGGAAACTTCCTTCCCATTCTTGCCATACTCTTTCTCCCACTTCTTCAACTTTTGTGGAAGCATTGTTGGATTCAGAGTCCAACACCTTTCAACAGTATGTCCTTGCTTATGGCAATAAGTGCAACACATGTTCATCTTCTTGACCGCATGATTTGCATTGTTCATTGGAACTTTGGATTTTTTCCTCCTTTCCTTCAAAAGTTTCTTGTATGTTGCCATTCTTTTCCAACATCTAGAAACACTATGGTTAAACAAACCACAAAAAGAACATGCAATTCTTTTCCAATGCTTGTGTGGAAATTTTCCATGCTTTACATGATCAAAGGAAATATGATTGAAATCATATCTATACCTTTCTCTTTCACCTTCATTACCTTCATGAGGAGGTGAATCAAAAGAAGAAGAAGCTCCCTTTGGAACACTATAAATCCCATCAATGGTTTTAGAGCTTTCACCACTCCCTTGTTCAAGTGCATGCTGATGCACACCTTCTTCCTTCATGGCTGCTTTGGAACTTTCTCCATAAGATTTTCCATAGCCAAGACCCAAATTCTTAGGCCTTACCTCAACCATTATTGGCTCAACTATACCCTGTGCATGTTTTCCCAATCCTTTTCCTTCATATCCCATTTTGGGCATCAACTTGGACCCTATGCCTTTGGTATGTTTCTCAAAAGAACCAAGTTCATAAACATTATTATAAGAATTTGAAGACAAACTAGAATTGTTTACCTCTTCTTCAAGCTGATACTTGGCTAAGGCTTCTTTGGAAACAAGGAGTTGTGTCTCCAACTCATGCATCTTTTCCAGCTTCATGTTTACAATACGAAGTTGGCCTTCCATTTCCTGCAATTGGTCAGAAAGCAACTGCTTCTCTTCCCTCATGGAATTCAATTTCTCTTGAAGTCTAGAGCTCTTTCTTTCATCCTCATACATTTCTCTCACCATATTCATCATGATGAAAAATTCTTGCTTCAAGCCTTCATCAAAAAATCTTGTGAAGGAGGACGATTTTGAGAACTCACTTATGGAAGTTGTCATTATAAAAATGAACAAAAGAGCTTCAGCAAACTCAAACAACAAGTAGTTTGCAGAATAATAAAGCAGTCAATCTTCAACACTGCTTAAGACACCTTTCAAGCTACATAATCAAGCTAGTGATGTCAGTCAAGCAAACCTACTTTGCAACCTGCTCTGATACCATCTGATCTGAAAATGGAATGTACTTGTTTAAGGGTGCAAGGTATCCATTTCCAAAAAATTCAAATGTGAGCTATACACTCCAAGTAACCTCTAAAAATGTGAGAATAAACTATTTCCTATACAGAGATGGACTGTAGGGGCATTCACTGGACATGTCACCTCTAAAGAGAGGATGAGTTCCAGAGGCTACCTGGCCCTCTACAGACTCTGCCTAAGGAAATAATATGTAAACACAAATATCAAGATCAATGAAAGTATTTTGTTTTTAAATTCAAAGTGTTCATTGATCTGTTTTGAGTGTGAATCAGCAAGAGCATATGTTCTGCAATTGGTGTGTAGAGGTTTGATGTTAAAATAACAAGTTTTGCTTATTGTATAAACTTGTTTTGGAAAAGCATGCTTATGAAATTTTACTGTTTAAACTATCAGAATCTGGAAATAAATAGCCAAAATACACAGATGAACAGCAGATATTTGTTTAAGCGGTTCACCCCTCTCTTGGGCTACCTCCGCTGGTCCAAAAGCCTCTAATTAGGCTCAGTCCTCTTTTGATTAAAGGCTTCAAATGAGATTACATCTATATAAACTCCTCTAATGGAAAAATAGACTGCTAAAACAGACTCAGAAGATCCAAATCAGTAGAAATAGACTACAAATTCACCTCCATTGGAGGAAGGTAGCCCAATGCAGCACTCTTTCCCTTTAGCTCTGATGGCTCCACTGTCAAAAGCGCTGTAAAATTCGCAGATAGAATGCCCTGATGGCTCTCCAGACACCTCCAACAGCTCCAGAATTCTCTCTACACCCAAAATAAAAAAAAAAATCGTCTTCAAAGGCCTCTCCTAGCAGACGTTATGCCCACTTTACTAAACTGCCTGTTTGGGCTAAAAAACCTCCACTAAATGTGGAGTAACTGTAGATAAGGAAGCCAAATGGGGAGGTGGCACCAAAAAGGGCGGAACCACCAACTATCCCGCACAGTTATCTTGGGCAATTAATGTTATGTGATGTCACATTGCATTCACATGAAATGGCGGTCATTGCAAACGGTTGTTACATAAATACAAACGTTGTATATTAAAAACCCACTATATACATTATCCAAAGTTTGAAACCCACGTTCAAATGCGCGCCGAGCTTTTGGGGTTATGGTTCCGTGCCTTGGGTTTTATGGGAAGGGGGCTGGCCCTTCGGGGCTGGCCCCCTTTCGGGCCCCGCCCAAACCTTCCACACACAACAAATAATACTCCGTCTGCACATATAACAAGGATCAAACGTGTGGCCTGTTGGTGAAGTCGTGTGGTTATAAACCATGCGGTCGGGGGTTCGAAACCTGTCGAGCCCATACAAAAGTTTTAAACGCCATTTCAACTCGACCTTGGGGCCACGTGGCGGCCTCCGGGCTAGCCACGTGGCGCCCTTCCATTGGCTGCAAATGAAATATTCCCCAGAATATTCTGCAGAATATTCCACGGAATATTCCCAGAATATTCTGTGGAATATTCTTTTTTTAATAAAAAAATTTTCAAAGTCAAATTTGCCCTTTTTAATTGAAATTGACAAAACTTTGAACTTGAATAACTTCTGCATACGACGACCGTTTTTCGAACCGTTCGCGGCGCCGGAATCAGGAAGACGAGCTCTATCCGGTCGTTCAGGTTCAAACTAGTTCTGAGCACCTTCATTTTTGACCATTTTACGACACTTGGTCCTGAGCTCCTGATCACCAGTAGGCGGGTCCTCTCCACGCAGCCTAACCCAATTGTGCCCCTCGCCGAAATGGTTGGCAATAAACGTGGAGTGGTTTGGGTGGCAGGGTTGAAAACTTGCCCCCAATCATTTTTCATATTAACATTTTTACTTATGGTGGTTTCCCTCGGGGTTCGTCGGGGGTCATGGCCCACCAACCCATAATATTATATATTTTTTAATATTTGTTGTGACTTGGTTCTAACGGGGGTGGTGGGGGTCATTTCCCGCCACCCCATTTCTTTAATATTTTTTTTTTAAACAACCAAATATTCATTTTAACGGATTTTAGGGAATATTAGACAAACTAAAAATCCCACAATTTTTCTTGGAATTTAGCCAGATTATGGTGCCGTAAAATTGAAAAATTTCTGCCTCCTTAACCTGCCATATCAGCAAGTCAACCCAAAACTTTGACCAGCTCTAACTTTCACATACGAACTCGGTTTGACAAACTGTTCGCACCATTACGATTAGGATGATGAGAAATTCAACTTGAAACTAAGTTTTCCATGTTTTTTCACTTCGATTTTTGAGCTTTCATAAGCCCTCTTTGTCCTGTGTGTGTCTCTGGAGCCACCTGGATCATTCCCCCCTACTAAGGAGCTTTTGGTCCTCTAAAAGCATCAAAAATAATCTGCAACTTCTATGTACAATGTCTTCACCACAAGTGTCTTGAAAATGGTCACCATTCTGTTACACGTTATTTTGTCACCATGACAATTGACTATTCATATAGGTCTATCACTACCTATATTGTGCTCCCTTAGAAGTCAAAAACCCTAATGTTCCTAAACCAAGTCTTGGAATTGGAGAAAAGCTCATTAAAACCCCTAAAAGTCTACCTCCGCACTTTTTCTAGCCTTTTTCTGTGGGTTCACAAATACTTGTTCTATAGTCTGCAACATCTCTTGCACATTCTACTACTAAAACCTGTGGACCCCTGTAAAATTTCAAATAAAGGAAAAAAGTAAATTCTAGAAGCCAAACTAGTCAAATATTCTCCCAAGTGGAATCTTCTAGAGGTGCCATTAGTTCGAGCTTTATCCCTCCACTCATGGAGCTTATGCCTTGGTCCATGGAGCTCAAATCCCTTCATGAGAGGAATCCATCCCCCTCTTCATGGAACTAAAACTACCTCCATTTCCCTATAAATTGAGCTCATGTTTCAGTCTCAAGGGTAGCTTGTATATGGTAATTGCTGAAGAAATTCCCAAGAGTGCTTACTCTCTACACTAGTCATTGTTGGCATGAGAATGATCACACCCTTATGTCAGTAACTCCATGCTGGTATTCAGAGAGGAAGTCTTGTCAAAATGAAGGAGGAATGATTGTTTAGGATCCTGGGAGAAACTTGTATGACATTAAGGCATAAGGTTGTAAAGTTACTCTTTTCATTCAATATAATACATATGGATCTCTTTTTCTCATTGAGTTGTTCTTATGCTTATTGAATAACATCAATACTTAGACTCCTTGATCAGTATGTTGGATTAGCTTTTCTTATTTATTATATGTTGTAGGTGCTTTGATTCTTTTGTCTGTCTTTGATTGCAGGTTCTACTTACTGGAGAAGCCTCTTTGGACTGACTGGATAAAATACTGCATCAAACGTTGGATTTCAAGGTAGGGGCATGTCCTCTTTCTTTGTTTATAATAATTCTGAATTGCAATTAGTCTAGAGAAAAATATTTACAAATGGATGTTTGTTTCTAGCTATTCGTAGAATACTAGGGAGATCGATCTTGCCCGCAAGAGGGATTAATCCGCATAACAACATGACGACTCCACTAGGGTATAAAACTTAGCTTTCCTTTTTTTTTCAGTTTCAATTTTTTAGTTTTCTGATTTTGATTTGTCTGACACTAGGTTGTGTAGATAAATTTTAAGAATCCCTGAAAAGAAAAGTTGAATATTTATTTTTTGTGTACTTTTCCTTGCCTCCACAGTTTTCATTTGAAAACAGTTTGGCAGCCTCCGCATAGTTTAATTCCGAACAATGTCGTACCACTCTATTCTCCATTAGAAACTACGGAATTTTGGAAATTTTTTGAAAAAATTAGAATTCTCTTTTCAGGAGCCAGATTTCCTAATTCTTTGTGTTTGCCCCAGTCAAATCTTATGTGTGAATTTCTTTTTAGCAACTTTTGCATTTGTGTGATTTATCATCTGATTTGCATTGTATGAGTGAGTGTTTGCCCTACTTTCTTGCTGCTCCATACAAGATACCTTCATATACCTCAGATTACTAGTATGATGATATTCTCTTTCTGAGCCATTAAGATCATTGCAAACCTTACTTTTATGAAAATTGATTCCCTTTTCATTTGCAAATTTGGAAGAGCTTTTAGCTTACTAAGGTCTGATTTTCACACCAAAGAATTTTTTTAATGTTTTCATTTCTGTTGATATAAGTAGAAATTCTTCTTACTTCGATCACAAACTAGGAGAAAACGTCCTCAAATTTTCTAGATAGAGTTCAAAATTAGATTTTTTCTTTGATTTTTAATTTTATGTTTTTAGGAGTTTTAGTATTTTTTTCTTTTTGGAAATATTTGGTTTATTGATTTGTAGTTTCTGATCTGATTGATAAAGGAATTTTATTTCAAACAAGTAATTCATCATTTTTGCGAAATTGAGTTCTCAAATAAATTGTCTTCTTTTCAAAGATTTTGTTTATGAATGAAAGAATTGGTGCTTTGAAAGTTGTTAAATGTCTCAATATTTCCCTTAAATAAGATTAATTGAACAGAAAAGAGTTGCACTCCTCATTTAGATACATTTAGCGTATTTTTGAGTAAGGTCACAAACATCATTGAAGTTTCACTTCCATACCTTCTATCTTAAGCAACAACCAAATTAAAAACAACACTTTAATAAATTAAATTTAGATATTTTACATTTTCTATGGATTTTTCCACCAACATAGCTTAGGCTAGTGTCTTGGAACATGTTGTAATTAACATTCCAAGACAATTTAAACAAACAAGTAGCAATTTTGCAGTAGGAAAATCCAATTGTAGCATTTGTGCTCTGGGAAGCTCTTCTTAAAAGAGTCAAGCACGAGATCATATCAGAACCAGTGAGGTAATTGTACCTATCTCATTCAGAAAGATAATAGATGTGCACGTACTAAAAACGATAAACCTTAGATAGACCATTGTCGAGGAGCCTAGGGTCACTTGTTGGTAAACCTTGGATTATATCAAGGAGCCTTCAAGGGGATTCAGCTTGTTACTCTTCCGTTGTGTGTATATCGGATCATAGATTGTTTCGCTTGGTACATTTTTTCTCGTACTATAAAATTTAGGATTTTTCCCAAGGTGACGGTGGAGGGAAGGTCCCATTGTACCTAGAGCAGATGTCGACTAGACTCACTTGGACTTTCCAGAGGGCACTATTCACTTCGAGATGGCATAAGTGGAGAGAATTTCACTAGACTATTTCAATAAGCAGGTTGTTGGGGTAACTGTTCCAACCACCATTTCCACATTATAATTCTACGACGTTGGATTTCATCACCAACTAGTGTTTTTAGTGTGGGAACATATTGTTTGTGTGTAGATTGCTCTCTTAGATTTTGTAGGCATGTGATCAATTTGATTATTTCCTTAGAGACTTTAGGATATTTTGTTGAAATTTTCTTTGATTTTTTGTGTTAAACTTTTAATTGTGATTGAATTACCAAGAAAATCACATAGAATGCAGGGGAAACCCCCTGAGTACACACCAAGCCAGTTAGAAAAGCCTAAATCTGAGAAAGGAAAACCATCAAGGACTGGATCAACTGAATAAGAAAAAACATCAGTAATTATACATCCATATTACGAAGTAGATCAATCTCAAACAACAGAAAGTTCCCAAAGAAAAATATCAATTTTTGAACTAGTTGAAGTTGTTTCCATAAATAGTGAATTATCAACTACTGAGCCTAAAATTTCTGAACTGAAAATTGAACCCGCTATGTCTGAGACTGCTTCAGAGTTCATTACTCGAACTCTTGGTCATACTCAATCACCAAGAGTGAAGTTTTTCATCACTAAGAACCTTCCTTTTGGCCTCATTAGAATTGAAGAAATTACAGACACAGAAGAAGAAGTTATTCTTCCTTCACATCAGGAATCTTTAGATCCTAGGCCAAGTGAATCAATTTACTATTATAGCCCTTTCAAACAATATCCTTGGTATTCTTAGTTAACCAAATTTCTACATAATTTTGGTCTAAACTATTCACCACCTTAGATTCCTTTTTACGCCATACCAAGAGGTAATTACAGACCTTCATTCAACATGTTTGGTGAGTCATCCATGTTTTCTGCATTTCTAGAAGCATATTTGTATGGTGGTCCGTCTATTCCTCTGGGGTACCAGTTTCTTTCTGGTACTTTCTTAGGAGCAGCTTCCTCTCCCAAAAAATGTATACAATCACCTGGTCTAAATGAATCACATAACGGAAATTTGAACATGGAACAAGTTTACATGATGTCTGGAAAAATTCCTAACCTTGACCCTCAAAGTAGTAATTTACCGCTTGGGGGGCATCCTCAAGGTAGTAATTTACTTCCTGGGGAGCAACCTCAAGGACAATACACACCTCAAGGACAGTACATACCTCATGGAAAATACACACCTCAAGGACAATACATACCTCAAGGCCAATACATACGTCAAGGAAAATATCAACCTCAAGGGCAATACTCTATTGAGGGTCCACAACCTCTTCAAGGATAGTACCCTATGCCTAGGCAACAGTCTTTCCAAGGACAACAACCTCCTTTAGGGTCGTAGTTTTATCATGAGAAACAATTGTTTCAGGAAGGTCAATATTTTAGTGTAAATTATCCAGCCAACTATAAAGATTACGTTCCAAATTATCAAATTGGTTATGGTCCATCTTATGCAAAAAAACCCTCAATGTGAGCTCCATATCCTAGAGTAAACATGGTGTAGAATCCATCTTTAAATCAACAGAATTTTCAACCTAACGTGAAAGTACCTTATAATCAACATGGTCAACCAATTGGTCATAGTCAAATCTAGCAACATGTCCAACCAATGCTTCAATTTATACCACAGGTATCTGCACCTAGTAATTTTCAGTAGCCTGGTCTGAGTGCACCTAGAACTCCACCTCAAACTGTTGCACCAACTTCTGTTCAACCTACCACACCTATCCTTGGAATTTCTGTAGCCCCTATTTCTACAACCCCTGAAGTATCACAACAAATCCTTCAAGTCACTACTTCTCAACCTGGACCCACAGTTCATATTACTATTCAGATGCATGCGGGACAACCTCGTACAAGTACAATTGTAACATGCTAACCTCAGTTTGTTTATCAACCATATCAAGGGAAGTATCAATATGGACCTATAGCACAAAATACAATATACCAACATCAATCGTACCCTAGTTACATGTATCAGATACCAGCTGAACCTCAATATGGTCTGGCCAACCTGAGTTATCCGGGAGGCATTCCAATCCCAAATGCATAGGTTATTCAAGGTTATCATGGATATCCTCCTCTTGGTACTGGTATATTTCAACAAGGTTATCAATTTTCTCAGCAGGACCCTAACCATTAGTTACCATTCATAGCAACCTTGGATTTACCTGATTTGTCATAGCTAACAAATGATACGATTTATTATCTTCTATATTGGCCGCAAATGCGAAATAAGTTGCAGTGATATTCCTAAGTTCGAAGGTAAATCAGGAGAAGACCCTTCAAACTATGTCATGACTTACCACCTTTGGTGCGCATGCAACTCTTTAATCGATGATTCCATTCGATTAAGACTGTTTCAGAGAAAACTGATAGGTTTAGCTACAAAGTGGTATATTGAACTACCACATGGCTCATTCAACAATTTCAATGCGTTAGCAACAACTTTCTTAGCACACTTTCAATTTCCATTCTGATATGACAATGGCACAGAACTCTTAACTTCATTAAAACAATCTACATCTACATACATTTCAGATCACATATATGAATGGAGACATAGAAGACGTTTAGTGAAAGCTTTTATTCTCGATCAGATTTTGGCAGAATGGTTTATCAAATCATTGCTTCCAAAGATCACTGAAGATGTGGCTAAGGGAGGGGTTGTTACAGAAGAATAGGTAATTGCTCAAGCTCAGTACTTAGACCTTTTATATACACAGTCTGGTACTTTATACAAAACAATTCTTGATTTACCATGTCTTAGTCAAATAATTGCAACTCCTTCAGGTTCTCATGTCGCGGACGGTGTAATTGGTTTAATTAGCACTAACAAGAGTAAGAAGAAGTCCTCCAAAACTACTTCTCCTATCATAACTTTACTATATTCACCGAAAGGAGATTCTTCCCTTGAAACTTCTGCCGACATTCATGTTTTAGACTCATCTACAGCTAAATCTAAAACCGGTAATGAGAAGAAAGGAAAGAATAAAAGCAAACAAACTTCATCTCCCAAAGAGAAAACTGAAAAGAATGAACCAACTGATGATAAATGGAAACATCGTTATCCTTGTCTTATTTGTGATGAGGATCACTTTACCAAAGAGTGCCCACATTGGTCTGAGGTCTCTAAATTGGTCAAAGGTTTTCCCATGCCCACTGTCTTGAAGGATCCTTTTCCTACTCAAGATATCAAAATGATAAGATCTTATTCAAATTCATCGGCAGATATTTTAATGATCTCTGAGGTTATGGTTGCGACACGATCGCAAGACTATGGAAGTAAAAATCTCGTAACTGGTAAAGAGACAGAAAATTATAGTCAAACACCAGCTATATCTCCTTCGGTTTCTGATCTGCTTCACATTGAGAAATCTAATCCTGATCTAGTGATTAAACTTCCTGCTAAAGGTGTACTTCAAAAATCAGCTTTCAATCCACATGTGAGAGCTGCTCAGAATTACAACATTGTTGAATATTTAGCGATATCCCCTTCAACAATGTCTGCCTTAGAAGTGCTAAAATCATTTCTAGCACAAAGATAATTACTATTATCATCTAGCAGAGCTATTGATCCTCAAGATTCTAACCTCATGGTCTTTGATCTAGAAAATTTTACACCAAGACTCCCTCATAAGACGACTTTTCAGATTCCAGTATTAGTAAAAAATAGATGAGTCTTTCATACTATAATTGATGAGGGGGCATCCACGTGCATAATGTCATTTAAATGTTGGAAATATCTTGGTTCTCCAACACTCAACCAATCACTGAAAATCCTTAAAGCCTTTGATGGAAGATAATTTCATCCGTACGGAATACTCCAGGATCAACCTATAGAAGTAGAAGGAAAAACTATTAATCTAGATATGGAAGTTGTTGATGCCCCTCTGGATTACAACCTTCTTTTGGGTCGTAGTTGGTCTTATGCCATTACTGTTGTCATTTAATCCGTTTTTCGGCTAATCATGTTTCCTCATAAAGGAAATATTGTGAAAATTGATCAGTTGTCATATTATTCACCTGACCCTGCTTCTACAAACAGTATCCAACATGTTGGAAAATCAACTATCCCATATGAAGATGTTGGTGTAGGTTTAGTAAAGGAATTTTCTCTGATGGGAACTCTCTCTATGCATCCACCCAACGTACCACATATCATTTCCAACATCAATATGATCTCATCAAGCACTATACCATTCGATGACACTTGGGTAGTGCCTTTAGAGTCAAAAATGGATTCTTTCGATGGTGAGATGCCTTTGAGTCCTTTTGAAATGGCATATGTGGCAATACAGTCGTTTTCTAACACATTTTCAACTGCTCTTGATCAAATTAATGTGATCACTGAAGAATATTCTTCACAATCAAGCTCAACCTTGACATCACTTTCTGATCCTTTTCAACAAATGTTTCACACTGATGAAAGTATTCGAGAATTTTTGTCTTTGGATGAATTACCCTGTGATGATCTACATCATAGATCTTCGTTTTTACTTGAAATTGATAGGTTTGAAAACTATTTTTCATCTATTTTTACAATTGATTATGTAAAGGAACCACATAATCCCATATCAATTACAAATTCAGATTCTAAGATTAACTTGGGAAACATTTCTACAAATGTTCCTATCGACATATCAATTAAACCTAGAATTATTGAAAACATTCATATAGGCACTTCTTGTACGATTGAAGATATTAATACATACGAAGCCCTATTTCAAGAATTATGAGACATATTTTCCTAGTCTTACGAAGAGATGCCAGGAATCGATCCAAATATTTTCATTCATGAAATTAATACATACCTAGATACCAAGCCTATTAGACAAAGATTACGTCCAATACATCTGCGAAAACGTGCTACTATCAAAGATGAAGTTCAAAAGATATTGCAAGCAGGATTTATTTATCCAATTCCATTGACAGATTAGGTATCTAATATAGTTCCTATTACCAAAAAAAAAGGGACTATATGAGTATGCATCGATTATAGGGATATTAATAAATCATGTCCAAAAGACAATTATCCTACCCCCTATATTGACCAAATTATTGATGATTGTGCCGGAAATGAAATTTTTTGATTTATGGATGGATTTTCTGGGTATAATCAAATCAACATACTCCCTGCTGATCAACCCAAAACAATGTTTATATGTCCTTGGGGAACATTTTCTTATTGCAAATTACCGTTCAGATTAAAGAATACTGGTGCAACTTTTCAAAGGGCCATGTCTTTCACTTTTCATGATATCAAACATATTGTACAACCTTATCTGGATGACTTAATTGCTCATTCATTACATAGGGAAGACCATCCTAGTCACTTATGATCTATTTTCATGAGATGTAGGCATTACAATATTCATTTGAACCTGCACAAATGTGCTTTTTGTGTGAAATTAGGATGATTACTAGGATTCATCATTTCGAAAGCCAACATTTGTGTCGACCCCTTGAAGTTTGAGGCCATCATCAATTTACCTTCTCCTTCCACACTTCACCAACTCCAAAGTTTGCAAGGGAAAGAAAATTTTCTACGTAGGTATATCCCAAACTATGTTGAGTTAAAAAAAGGTTTTATCCGGTTGTTAAAATAGAATGTTCCTTTATTTGGGATAATATTTCTTATCGATATTTTGATGTTCTAAAACACGCATTAAACCATGCATGATTATTGCATCCTCCCAATTACCACTAGGACTATTTTTTATACTTAGCAGCCTTTGATTCCACCATTGGAATGGTTCTAGTTCAAGAGGATCAAACTCAAAATGAGCATGTGATCTATTATCTGAGTCAGAATATTAACCCGACAGAAATTAAATATTCGCATGTGGATAAATTGGCCTTGGAAGTAGTGCAAGTTGTCCAACATTTCCGTCAATACATATTGTTACGTAAAACAATTGTGATATCTAATTTCAACCCGATGATGTATATTTTGACAAAACAATTACTCGGGGGAAAATATTCTAAATGGATTGTCATCCTACAAGAGTTTGATTTGGAATTTGAGAAATATAAATCAAAGAAATCACTGGTGTTTGCAGAGCTTATGTGTGACTTTCCCAATACTGAGACAGAAACCGTGGTAGAGAATCCCATCGCAAATGAATCTCTGTTTCTTATCAGTACCTTAAATCCATGGTATGGAGATATCATTATATATCTTCAAACCCAAACCTTTCACCCAGAGCTTTCACGTTCAAATCGACAAAGAATCTGATATCAATCCCAGTAATATAATATTGTTGGAGACACTTTTTATTGTCATGGTGCAGATTTTGTTTTTCGAAGTTGCATAACTCAAGAAGAGGCCGAAAGAGTTTTGAATGACTACCACTCTGGAGCGTGTAGTGGTCATATGTCTAATTTTTCCACAACCCAAAATATATTGCACGCTAGTTATTGTTTGTCGTCATTATTCAAATATTGTATTATTGCAGTCTAAAAAAGCCACAAATGCTAAATTTTTGATTGAAATATGCGTGCACCTCTAGCTCCTCTTGACCCAATCATTGTTGCCGGTCCTTTTGCGAAATGGGGCATTGATTTCATTACATGTAACCCTCACTCATCTGGGGTGGCATGGTTATATTATTCTCGCTGTAGATTACTTTACCAAATGGGTCGAGGCGATGCCTACATTCACAACATATGGAAAAATTGTGGCTACATTCGTATTCAATCATGTGATTGCTCATTTTGGTGTGTCTTGAGCTATTATCACATACCATGGGAGTCATTTTCAAAATATAATGATGACCAAACTTTCCAATCAACTTGGCCTTAGCCATGATAACTCTACTCCATATTACCCACAGGCTAATGGTCAAGTTGAAGCCATCAAACAAGGTTTTAACCACCATGTTTAAACGTATTATTGGAACTCACAAATCGAAATGGAATACCATGTTTTCTTCGGCACTATGGGCATACTGAACCTCAGTAAAAATTGTTACAGGGTTCACTCCTTTTCAACTGGTCTATTGTTTAGAAGTTATGTTACACATTGAATGTGGAATATCGTCACTCCAATTAGCCATTGAGTTACTACCAGCTACCTCTGAAGAGGAAAAATGATTTTTGTACTTACCACAATTAGATGAGACTCGGCGCACCGCTGCATTAGATATTGAATCTCATAAGAAACATGTGAAATCTCAGTATGATAGAAGTGTTACCGCTCATGTTTTTTCAGAAGGTGACCTAGTATTAGTATACAATCAAGCTAACGATAAGTTAGGCGATGGGAAATTTGAACCGATGTGGCATGGTCCCTACATTATCAAGCATGTGCTTGCAAAAGGGGCCTATGAATTGACTAATTATGACAGGGTCTCTTTAGATAAGCCCAGAAATGGTATTTATCTTAAGAGATATTATGCTTGACTTTCGTGTGAAGATCTCACTTGTACATTACTTACTTTTTAGACAGTGTGCATAGATTAATTTTTTTGTTATTACTATCACTGCTTATCTTGATTACTCTTGATATTGCAGATGTTGAAATCCCTTCAAAAGTACATTTTTTTTTCTAATGGTGCCTATCGTAGTACACAAAATATTTCTTCCGTGGCCTGGGTTATCTATTGACCCACCGATGAGTTAATTTCTATGCATGGGGTAAGCCTTGGTCATACAACGAAAAATATTGTAGAATATAGCACAGTCATTGAGTTATTATCTGATTCCATTTCATTTGGTATTCTACATTTGATCATTAGGTTGGATTCAGAACTCATTGTATTGCATTTAAATAGGGTATATGCAATTAAAAATATAGTGTTATTGATATTATTTTTGAAGGTTCATCTCTTGGAACGACAATTTGATTACATTGAATATCAACATATTTCAAGAAATTTAAACACGTTGGCCAATGCATTAGCTAATCCTATTCTAAATAGATATTTGCAACATTAATATAGTAAACCAAAACAACATTCGATACATGTTGAACAAGATACTCAAGGAAAGTAGTAATATCATAAATAGGTTTGTTTTCAAAAATATTACATTGTCTATGATCATAGGTTTGAACACCTTATGATCTAATAGATACTGATACAAAAAACAAAACATGTCAATCCATAATGATCATCCACTATCTGTGATGATTATCATGGTAATAGACTATGGAATGCGCCACCTTGCTCAGAAATCTCCTAAAATGTCCTGGAACACCCGTAACATGTCTCTGAAGTTAGAGAGGAATGTCATATGTCCTTGTCTCAGGAATGTCTATGGTTAACCTCTCCAGGTTGTGTTCCATATCTGCTAGGATATCTGCTGCCTGATCTTGTAGTGGTGCTATAGGTTGTGTTTGTCGCCTATCAAAGCGACAAAGTGTAGCTGGTCGTCGTGGACTGACATCTGCAATTAAAATATTGTTATCAATATTGGATGATAAAAAAAAATATACTAAAAATATCAAAATAGTTCACTTACCTGATTCGTCCCATTGTGCCCCTGCAGGCAAAGACATATTAGGATCACCTCTGAAATCCATACCTATGTAGGGGAAGTATTTAATGGTGAAGACTTAGTTCCTTAGGCACATAAAGTATGTCGGAGTGAACCAAACCACTAAACTGCCATCGCCACCATGGCGGTCCATTAATGCAACCCAAAGTACCATCTGAGGTTCCCGAGGTTCCCCATGATCTTCTGGAATGAACTAAGGGGCGAGAAGTGGGATTCCCTCTAAAGAAAAAGAAATCAAAATGGTGCCATAACCAAAGTTTTTCAACTTTACATTCTTTGCTCTGGTTAATTGGCCTTTCATATTGGCCAATACCTCTTCACACCAGTTGAATATGGTGCCTCTGAAACACTCTAACGTGGTATACATTTGAGATTTAGTGGCTACATGTGGAGTTGCACTCCCACACAATCTGGTTACCATAATTGAAACTTCTTTGAGATATAATCACAAGATATTTTAAATGTATGATTATCGTTTAGATCTGCCTCTTCACTGCAATATTATTGTTTGTAGCTAGCAATGGGTATGCCACCCTGTCTAGCCCCAAACAAGGATATTTTTTCTCCTCTATGGGACAATCCAGTGAGGAAATAGATATCCTCGAGCTCAATTTCGAGTCAATGGTCACCAATGATGAAGCATTGGTCTTGAACTTCCCATCTATTTACTAGCCATGTCATCAACTCTGCTTGTTCTTTGATACCTTGGATGGACCAGAATTTATATAAACCATAAAATTTTAGCACACACATTTTTGCAGGGTAATTCATAGCTTCATTTTCTATAGCCTCATGCTTGTTAGCCACCTATGAAATTTGTTATACCAAAAGGTGGCTAAATCATTTTTTGGAGCCTTTAAGGAAATTTTTTTTTGGCAAAAAACTGTTATCTCTTGAAGACTCTTGAAGGCCTTATGCCTTTGTCCAAAATCTTCCCTACTATGCCCATTTTACACTCTGGAATTTTGTTGATTTCATGAGAAAATACTGCTGCAAAAATCCCTTTTTCCCCCTCCTCCATTAAGAAAACTAACCTTCATTTTGCTCCCCTTTTTCCTCCCTAAAACTCCTCTATTTTCATGATTCCCCTTCCTCCATTCATGAAAATCATTTTTCATGTTTAAAAATCATTTTTGAACTCTGCCGAAACCCCCAAAATCCATTGAAAACTTGAAAAAAATCATAAAAAATAATTTTTTTTACCACAGACTTAAGCCCCCTTGGGCTAAGTCTTAAAACCACTTCCCCTCCATGTGCCCCAGCGCTAGAACCAAGTGCTAGGATCCTGAATGCTTATTGCGTCAGAGCAACTCATAGAGCGCATTTGTTTGTGTTTAAGCCAAACTCTGATGCTGATTAGCCCTGTGTATTATATTCCTCGATCATATTGCATTTCATATAGACCATGGCCCCACAGTCGGGTGCCAGACCATATCATAAATATATATCCCGCCCCTGAAGCATTAAAAATTTGTATTATATTGAAATTTTGGATTTTCATATATCATCCTGGTCCCTGCGGCCACGACAATAGTCAGCAGTCCTAGAGAACCAGTGGTCCCCAATGCCTAGTTAGCATACACATCAGCACCCATGCGACATCAACTGATTGGAGCGGGTCTTGTTTGGTTGCTCACATAGTCGTGAAAACTGGACCCAAAATTTTTATAGGGCAGATTTGATAAAAATTTCAGGTCACATTTGGGCTGACATCATCAGGCCCCAAAACGGACCAGATATGCTTTATAGGGCAGATTTGATAAGAATTTTAGGTCACAAAGACCCTGACGTCAGCGGGCTCCTTTTGTAACCCGAAATGGTTTATGCAGCTTGGTTTTATCAGGAGTTTTGCAGCCCGCGGTATGATAAAGGGTGATTAAAAAGTTTTTCCATTATATTAAAGAGAAAGTCGAAAGCAGTTTTGATTGCACCACTTTTGGTACAAAAATCAAACCACTCAATAGCAAGCGATCCTATGAAAAGCCGCCACGTCGACGGGACAATACCGCCTCATCACTCCCTCATTTTGCGTTAAATGTCGACTGTGGGCTCAGCACAATATTGATGTATGCCATCTGATCTGAGGCTGGCTCATCGAACGGTGATCGCGCTGAAAGGAGCTCGGGGGATAAACTAATGTATGGCATGTGAATTTAATTAAAACCCATCGATTGTGTATGTGGGCCCATAACCTAGAGGTCCCAAGATCAACTTCAAAGGCATTGATGCCTCACGAGCCCTGCGCAACACTGCACATAAACAAGACACAGTGAATAAAATCATAATCAAAGAGTATCAGTGTTGAAGAAAAAACATACCAGAATAGAAGATTGAAGACAGATCTGTGGGGATTACAACTAATATTGATTATCAAAAGCCTAATCCTCCAAATTAAGACACAGTTAAAAGAAAATCATAAATGTTTTATCAGACAGGAAAGCCTCCATTGCCACTTCAGAGGCAAATTGATTCCTCCCGGCTACCACAAAGCCACCTGTGCCTCAGAGCATGCAAACAAAGGCCGAAGGTATTGATCAAGATTAGATATTTTCCTCAACGCAGCCAGAGAGTGAATTTTACAAATAAACTTAATGAAAAAATATCAGTCGAGTTACTTTAACATAACACAGAGCCTCAAAAGTTAATAAGAGCTCCCACTGAGCTTAATCTTAAATTAAAAACATTAATACAGACAAAACACCTGTAAACTTCTTCATCGAGCCACCCAAAGGCCGAGAAGCCATTAAGACTGTATTAATTATCTTGAGAGATCTTTCATCAGATCTCACCTCCTCTTTCTTCCATAAATACTTTTGTAGAAGATGAGAAAATGTTGTTTGCTGAACTTTGAAATATAATTGAGCTTGATACTTCTACTTGTAGATAGTGTTCACTAGCTCTTGAAGCTCTGCTTGTGATAGATTAGTCTGGAAAGTGCAAATGATTGTTAACCTAGGGCATTGGACTTAAAGCTGTAACTGGTTTGGAGCATCAATACAAGCTGATTTATGGGATCCTGGTCTATGTCAACGGTGATGTTGTTTCTTATTGTAAATTGTTATTTTATTTCGGTTTTCACTGTGTTCATATTCTCTTATAAAAAACAACATTCATAGAGTTAGGACCTACTGTATATCAGTACCCTTCTCTGACTAAAAATCTTTATCTACATGTTTTCTTCCAATTCGTGTTATTTAGGAATGATTTAATTCAGTTCTAAGCATAGGAATGCTCGCGTTCCCTTGTCCTATTTCCTTAGCTAATTGTTATTCTTAAATGTTATTTTTAGTATATGTTAAGTAGAGATGAACTAAGGAAGATATGGTGTGCCTTGGTCCTAGTTTTATCCCCAAAGACTATCTGAATGCTTCCCTTGGAATGTGTTGAAAGCTGGCTAGTGTTGAAACACTTACCAGATCTTAGGCCATTCTTTGTTGTCTTTGTGTTTGTCTTGAAAGTTACCAAGTAGAGTAGAGCTAGGAGAGGATTTGTGGTGAGCCCGACCCGCTAGTTTCTTCTCCAACAGTTGCCTTCAAGTTTCCCTTTGTTTTAAAATGTTTTTCTATTGAAAGTGCATCAAAAGAGGGCTAGTTTAGAAGTACTTACCTGATCTTAGATTAATTGTATGTCTTTCTTAAGTGTATGTCAAAAGCAGGCTAGTTTAGAAGTACTTGCCTGATCTTAGGCTGCTCTTTGTTCTTCATTTGTTTAAATCCCCTTCTTTTTGTAAACACTTCATCCCATAAAATCAAACTTTAAAGAGATCCTTAGACATAGATGACTTGCCCTATGGACTAGTCTTGCCCCTTGATGCTTGAATTAAACCCTATTATGACCCCATAGCCCAATGGATCTAAACCTGCAATTATCTATCTTTCTAGCCAAATCTTGTTCTATTTTCTTGCAACTTCTCACCTTTGAAAATATTTTCATTTAGAACTTTCCACCCAAATAATTTTCATGCTCAACCATCCAAAAAAAAACAAAACCCTTGGCCTTCATAACTAGCCTAATATCATTACCCAAGACTTCAAAGACAAATCTAATATAATGCACTGCGGAAACCCCTCATACTTAAAATACTAAGAGTAAAGGGATCTCTTCTTGAATGGTTCATGAGGCACAATAGTTGCTAAGGTTTTGCAAATGGGGTAGCAAGCTAAGTGGGCTTGATTGTGGGGAAAACTCCACAGTTAAGCGTGCTTGAGCCAGAGGAGTTCTGGGATGGGTGACCTCCCGGGAAGTCCTGGTTACCGGGTGCAAGCCCCGGAAGTGATGATTGACGCTATGTGATTCATTTCACTAGTTTCAATCCCACTTCTTCACCCCTGTGAGCATCACCTGATGCAATGAGTGCTAAGTGGAATATTCAAAACTCATGAGAAATTAGTCAGTTACGACTACCTCTCATGGAAATGGTCATAGATGAATGACTAAATTAACGCAGTTGAATCCCAAAAATGATATCTAATATAATGCACTACGGAAACCCCTCATACTTAAAATAATAAGAGTAAAGGGATCTCTTCTTGAATGGTTCATGAGGCACAATAGTTGCTAAGGTTTTGCAAATGGGGTAGCAAGCTAAGTGGGCTTGATTGTGCAGAAAAACTCCACAGTTAAGCGTGCTTGAGCCAGAGGAGTTCTGGGATGGGTGACCTCCCGGGAAGTCCTGGTACCGGGTGCAAGCCCCGGAAGTGATGATTGACGCTATGTGATTCATTTCACTAGTTTAAATCCCACTTCTTCACCCCTGTGAGCATCACCTGATGCAATGAGTGCTAAGTGGAATATTCAAAACTCATGAGAAATTAGTCAGTTACGACTACCTCTCATGGAAATGGTCATAGATGAATGACTAAATTAACGCAGTTGAATCCCAAAAATGATATCTAATATAATGCACTGCGGAAACCCCTCATAGACAAATCCATATTTGCACTTATTGGAGAGATCCCTCTCCGGATTCAAGAGGACTAGATCCTAGAATCCCAAAGTGGTTGAAATAATGTTGTTTCTATGATTGGACTTTTCCAATCTTGCTAATTACAGATTGCCAACATTTCTCGCGACTCCGCTGGGGACTAAGTCGAATTTTCCTCTTAGGTTCCCTTAAAAATTTCATAAAACCTTATCAGTAAAAGCAACCTTTTCAAGCAGTACCAAGAAATGGTAATCATGATAAAACTTGTTTGAATCAGTGAAAAACTAGGCAAAACCTAGGATTCTCTTAAGAGTTTGTCTAACCTTGAAAGATCAGTTGGCTTAGCCATAAGAGTAAACTGTCTTTGTCTCATAACCGTAGCTAAGTTTTGAAACAAATTTAGGACACTCTTAACAACCAATAGGACTGAAAAATAACTCAAAAAACCCAAAAATATTTCAGATTGGTATCCAGTAAACATGGTGGTGGACCATAAAACCTTTTACCTCCAAAAGAGCTAAAAACTTCCACTTGGCGACTCCACAATCCTCAACAGACCTTAAGACTCCACTAGGAAGAACCCTTATCATTGTAATATCATTCAAACTCAGTTAGAGGACTATAGGATCAAAATTTGTGTAAACAGATTAGTTGACCTTTTAAGGACTGTCATACCTGGTTGAACTTTTCTTGTTTATTTGGGTCTGAAAAACACACCATAGTGGCTCCTAGAAAGATTCACACTAGAGCCTATCCTGACCCTGATCCACCTGAGATAGTTGATAACCCAAAAATTATCCTTAGGAAGTCTCTTAGGATTAAATTATCAACTGTGTTCAGATCACCCTTGAAAGATAATTCAGTTCTTGAAAATCTCGCAGCTCTACAAGAGTCATATGGTGGTGGAACCATAAAACATTTTACCTCCTTACGAGCTAAAACTTTTCCACCTGGTGACTCCACACTTTGAAACTCCCAAAAGACCAAATGACTCCACTGGTAGAAGACCTTGAACTGATTGAATAGACACAATGACCCCTTATTCTGATTAACAAACATGGATTTAGATATAGACCCAGATGACAAACATATGGTCATGATGGAAAAATTGATGTACATGCTTGGAAGAAAGGTGGATAGGTTTATAGCTAATTTAAACACTGGTGGTCTAGAGCAACATGTGCCTTTTCCTATCCAAACAAAAACCCTACCCCGGCGAGATATGTATGACGATCAAAATTATAAAGAAAATAAACAAGAAATCATGATGGAAAAGATGATGTACATGCTTGGAAAGAGAATGGATAGGTTGATGGCTAATATGAATATTGATGAGCTGGGGCAAGCTATGCTTTCCCCTGATCAAATACAAGCCCAATCACCTCAAGGTCAAGACAGTGACCAAGATATGTTTTATGATCAACACCTTATGGAAAATGATGAGCAAAATTACAAAGAAATAAATAAAGAAGGTAGTCAAGGAACTTTTGATTGCCTTCCTATGTCTTGTACTATGCTGATAAGAGATCTTCACAATCAAATTGTAAATACTAATGGTGAGTAGTGCTTTGAGGAAACAATAGAAAAACCTCAAATTTTCCTTACAAACACGAGTCAAGATCTCCTAGAAGAGGCTCAAGAAAACATCCAGCCTCAAAACCAACCTTTACAAGAGACAGAGAATTGTTGTACCTCTGTTCAAAGGGACATAGAAATATCCTCCCCGTTGACAGAAGAAGAGATAGATAAAAATATTAATAAACAGTTAGTCTTTGATATTTATTGCAAAACAAATACTCTTTCTCATTCACATAGATAACTTTGTTATAAAGATGAAGAAAGTTCTTTTGTTGGTCATAAGAAACAAGGTAGCTCTTTTTCGGTTTATACTGAAAGAAAAATTTCTCCTTTAACAAAAGAACAAATTGAGAAAATATTAAGCAAGCAGATACCCTCCAAAACATCATCTCAACCAGATAATCATGAGCATGGTGCCTATTCCATAGAACAATCCAATGGCACTCAAGAAAAATATGATAGTAATAAATTCAATGATAATAATGAAACTAGTCCTCTTTGGAATATGAATTTTGATGGGTTATGTACTAAAAATAATGCAGGTGCAAGAATATGGCTTTACAATACAGGAAACAATTATTCTGAAGCCTATTCATACAAACTGAATTTTCAATGAAAAACTGACATAGTAGAGTATGAGGCACTTCTCTTAGGGCTACACTTATTGAAAAAATTAGGAGCCTAGAGGATAACAGTTCACGGAAATGCAGAATTGGTAATTAGGCAAGTGAAAGAAGAATGCATGGTTGAACATCCCAGACTTAAAGCCTATAAGGATGATACCATAGATTTATTAAAATCTTTTAAAGATTTCTAACTTATCCTTGTTCCTAAAAACCAAAACAGTTTTGCTAGTGGTTTAGCCCTTGTGGCTAGTACGTGTTTAAAACCTTGGGAGAGCAAAAAATATACAATCCAAGAAAAATTTAGACCTGTTGTCCCAAACAATACAAGATACTGGAAAAAATTTGAAGAATAAAAAAGAATAGAAGACTATCCTACTGAGGATATACCACCTTTTCAAAAAGAAACTTCTCCCATCATTGATATCAATCTGTCATCCAAAGGACCTAAACTTATATCAGAAGCATGCATAGTTTTAGAGAAAAAAGAAATTTCACTGCTTGTTGTTTTGTAGGTTAAGGATGATGATACTTCCAAGAAACATTTTGAAGATATAATCCTCAAAGCTGAAGTCTTGGAAGCAGACAATCTACCAGATATGGAGAACCAAAAAGAAGAGAATCTTCATCCTTTCTTTGTTGATCCTTTGGAAAAGTGTGTGGAAGCCCTAACTAGCTCAAAATATCAAGCATGGATCATTTGCAAGAGCCAAATGAATGAGAAAATGTCACCACCTGCGATAGTCTTGGTTTTGAAGATTAATCTTCAAAATGTACTATGGATACCCTTGACAAGCAGCTAGAGTTTCTTTTTCTTTATGACACTACTCAATTGGTTACATTGGAACTTTTGTATCATATGAAGATGTAAATACTTCAAGTTAGAATAGGTTAGATAGGAATTTAAATATAGCTCAATTTTGAGCAGTTAGATAGTTGTTTAATTTTGTCTCCGAAGAAAAATAAAAAACACAAAATTACAAAAACAATAGAAGAAAGAAAAGAGGGCTAATTGTAAAAGCAAGAAAGGTACAACCCCATACCAAAAAGAGAAACAAATCTAAAAGTGTGCAAGCTCAAATGCCACTCCTAAAGAACACACTTCTAGTTAGTCAAACAGCCTAATCTTGACTAATTAGTTTTAAACTTTGTTCTGATAGGATAGTGAATTCTATTTGCCAAACTGTTTAATCTTGGCTTATCAGTATATAGTTTAGGATAGAAATTAAAGTTTCAAACATGCTCAAAATCTAAACCTAAGTTCCCAAAGAGAATGACTCAAACCTGTTTCAAATTCTGAGTCAAAAAAGATGTAAATCTGGTTCCAATTAGCTCAAAATTTGAACCAGAGTACAAGTAAAGAATAGCTAAAGTAAGAATCAAAATAGAGCTGTAAAAGAGATGAAGGAAATGCTTTGAAATTTCAGATCCTAAGCCTTGCAAAATAAGATATATGTGCAGCTTGTTTTTTATGCCATAGATCAGCCACAAGTTAGACTGTTCAATCCTGACTTGTATGCTTTTAAATTTTTGTTGTAGAATTTAGTGAATAAAATCTGTTGGACAGTTTAATCCCAACAGATAGTAGATTAGGTAGAGAATCATATGGGCTCAACTGTTTAATCTGAGTCCATGGAGAAATAAGGATTAGAAATAGATTAGATTTCCCGTATTCAAAAGAATAAAATGTTGTAAAAGATTTTTCCAATCCAAGTGCACTATAAAGAAGAAAAAAAATGTTAGATCTGTAGGATTGGGTAGGTAGAAAGCTTGTTGATGAAAGATCCATTGTTTTTATGGCTTCTAATATGTTTTCAGAGAAAAATAAGATCATTCAAGGAAAGAAAGGCAGCCCAATGGATGGGGCACTGATTAGCCTCCCAGAGAATGCAAGTCTAAATTTCTTGATGCCTTCAAGAAGGCACCATCCCCAAGTGGAGCCACTGTTAGCCACCTATGAAATTTTTTATACCAAAAGGTGGCTAAATCATTTTTTGGAGCCTTCAAGGAACAATGTTTTTTGCAAAAAAGTGCTATCTCTTGAAGACTCTTGAAGGCCTCATGCCTATGTCGAAAATCTTCCATACTATGCCCATTTTACACTCTGGAATTCTGCTGATTTCATGAGAAAATACTACTGCAAAAATCCCTTTTCCCCCCTCCTCCATTAAGAAAAATAACCTTCATTTTTCTCCCCTTTTCCTCCCTAAAACTCCTCTATTTTCATGATTCCCCTTCTTCCATTCATGGAAATCATTTTTCATGTTTAAAACTCATTTTTGAACTCTACTGAAACCCCCAAAATCCATTGAAAACTTGAAAAAATTCATAAAAAATAATTTTTGTTTACCACATACTTAAGTCCCCTTGGGATAAGTCTTAAAATCACTTCCCCTCCATGTGCCCAAGCACTAGAACCAAGTGCTAGGGTCCTTAATTCTTATCGTGTCAGAGAAACTCACGGATCACATTTGTTTGTGTTTAAACCAAACTCCGATGCTGATTAGCCCTGTGTATTATATCCCCCGATCATATTGCATTTCATATAGACCATGGACCCACAGTCGGGCGCCAGACCATATCATAAATATATATCCCGCCCCCGAAGCATTAAAACTTTGTATTATATTGAAATTTTGGGTTTTCATATATCATCCTGGTCCCCATGGCAACGACATCAGTCAACAGTCCCACAGAACCAGTGGTTCCCAACACCTAGTTAGCATACACGTCAGCACCCACGTGGCACCAAATAATTGGAGCGGGTCTTGTTTGGTTGCTCGCATAGTCACGAAATATGGACCCGAAATTGTTATAGGGTGGATTTGATAAAAATTTTGGGTCATATTTGGGCTGACGTCAGTAGGCCCCAAAATGGACCTGATACGCTTTATAGGGCGGATTTGATAAAAATTTCGGGTCACAAAGACCCTGACGTCAGCGAGCTCCTTTTGTAACCCGAAATGGTTTATGCAGCTTGGTTTTATTGGGAGTTTTGAAGTTCAGGGTATGATAAAGGGTGATTAAAAGGTTTTTCCATTATATTAAAGATAAACCCGGAAGAAGTTTTGATCACACCGCTTTTGGTATGGAAACGAAACCACTCAATAGCAAGAAATCCTATGAAAAGCCGCCACGTCGATGGGACAATACCGCCTCATCACTCCCTCATCGCATGTTAAATGTTGACTATGGGCTGAGCGTGATATTGACGTACGCCGTCCGATTTGAGGCTGGCTCATTGAATGGTGATCGCACTCAAAGGAGCTCGGGGGATAAACTAAGGTATGCCATGTGAATTTAATTAAAACCCGTCAATTGTGTATGTGGGCCCATAACCCATAGGTCCCAGGATCAGCTTCAAAGGCATTGATGCCGCATGAGCCCTATGCAGCACTACACATCAACAAGACACAATGAATAAAATCACAATCAAAGAGTATTAGTGTCAAAGACAAAACATACCAGAATAGAAGATTGAAGATAGATCTGTGGGGATTAAGGCTAAGATTGATTATCAAAAGCCTAATCCTCCCAATTAAGACACAGTTAAAAGAAAATCATAAGTGTTTTATTATATAGGAAAGCCTCCACCACCACATCAGAGGGAAATTGATTCCTCCTGGCTACCACAAAGCCACCTATGCTTCAGAGCATGCAAACAAAGGTCGAAGTTATTGATCAAGATCAGATATTTGCCTTAGCGCAGCCAGAGAGTGAATTCTGCAAATAAACTTAATGACAAAATATTAGCAGAGTTACTTTAACATAACACAGAGCCTCAAAAGTCAATAAGAGCTCCCACTGAGCTTAATCTTAAATGAAAAACATTAATACATACAAAACACCTATAAACTTCTTCATCAAGCCCCCCAAAGGTCGAGAAGCCATTAATACTGTATTAATTATCTTGGGAGATCTTTCATCAGATCTCACCTCCTCTTTCTTCTATAAATACTTCTGTAGAAGATGAGAAAATGTTGTTTGCTGAACTTTGAAATATAATTGAGCTTAAGACTTCTACTTGTAAATAGTGTTCACTGGCTCTTGAAGCTCTGCTTGTGATAGATAAGTTAGTCTGGAAAGAGTAGATGATTGTTAAGCTAGAGCATTGGACTTAAAATTGTAACTGGTTTGGAGCATCAATACAAGTTGATTTATGGGATCCTGGTCTATGTCGACGGTGATGTTGTTTCTTATTGTAAATTGTTATTTTATTTCTGTTTTCACTATGTTCATCTTCTCTTATAAAGAACAACATGCATAGAGTTAGGACCTACTGTATATCAGTACCCTTCTCTGACTGAAAATCTTTATCTACATTTTTTCTTCCAATTTGTGTTATTTAGGAATGATTTAATTTAGTTCTAAGCATATGAATTCTTGTTTTCCCTTGTCCTATTGCCTTAGCTAATCATTATTCTTAAATTTTATTTTCAATATATGTTAAGTAGAGATGAACTAAGGAAGATATGGTGTGCCTTGGTCCTAGTTTTATCCCCAAAGACTGTCTGAATGTTTCCCTTGGAATGTGTTGAAAGCTGGCTAGTGTTGAAATACTTACCAGATCTTAGGCCATTCTTTGTTATCTTTGTGTTTTTCTTGAAAGTTACCAAGTAGAGAAAATCTAGGAGAGGATTTGTGGTCAGCCCGGCCTGCTAGTTTCTTCTCCAACAGTTGCCTTCAAGTTTCCCTTTGTTTTAAAATGTTTTTCTATTGAAAGTGCACCGAAAGCAGGCTAGTTTAGAAGTAATTACCTGATCTTAGATTAATTTTATGTCTTTCTTAAGTGTATGTCAAAAGCAGGCTAGTTTAGAAGTACTTTCCTGATCTTAGGCTGCTCTTTGTTCTTCATTTGTTTAAATCCCGTTCTTTTTGCAAACACTTCATCCCATAAAATCAAACTTTAAAGAGATCCTCAGACATAGATGACTTGCCTCATGCACCACTCTTGCCCCTTGCTGCTTCAATTAAACCCTATTATGACTTTATAGCCTAATGGATCTAAACCTGCAATTATCTATCTTTCTGGCCAAAGCTTGTTCTATTTGCTTGTAACTTCTCACCTTTGAAACTCTTTGCATTTAGAACTTTCCACCCAAATAATTTTCATGCTCAACCATCCAAAAAAAATCAAAACCCTTAGCCTTCATAACTAGCCTAATATTATTACCCAAGACTTCAAAGACAAATCCATCTTTGCACTTATTGGAGAGATCCCTATTCGGATTCAGGAGAGCTAGATCCTAGAATCCAAAAGTGGTTGAAATAATGTTGTTTCTGTGATTGGACTTTTCCAATCTTGCTAATTAAAGATTGCCAAAAATTCTCACGTTCTATCCACTCTAACATGGTGGAATAGCCTACAAATAAACACATTTGAAAGTTAGAAACCATTGGCGTGTAAAACTTGAATCATTTTTAAGAGAATTTGTGAATTTTGAAATAGTCACAGTGCCTCCGAAATTTTTGTGAGGAGACAGCGTGGATGTCCACACGGGATCTACACAAAATCCATAATATCCTGATAATTTTGATCTATGTCAAAAATTATCGGGGTCCGTAGGTAGCGTGCGCATGACCTATGGACCCCCAAAAGCGCATTTTTAAACACAAATTCATCCCAAAAAATGAAATTAAAGCTAAAAAGGAGAAATGAAATGGATAGAAATGAAGAGTAAGATTATGTGGATTACTTGGTTTGGACGATTCATGGAATGGATGGTCGCTTCTCCTGATATTAGCTCTAGAATGTTTTTGTCAAAAGCTCTCAATTCACTGCTCTAAAGACAAAAGACGAAAATGATTTTGTTTAAATCATTTTTATAGTTTTTGAATGAATAAAATATTTTATTTTATTTATTTTCCACTTTATAAGGCTATTTTTCAATATTTTTACTTCTCGGAAATAGGTATGTGTAATATTTTGAGTTTTTGTGCAAGATACAGGATTTTTCAGTGAAAAGAATTATTTTGACGCTCAGTATACTTTTATCACTTTTTTGGGCTCCTCAAAATTACGAAAAAGCAAAACCCTAGAGTTCTCTTTTAAGCTCTTTTCAGACTCTCTAAATATGAAAATATTTTTAAGTACTTGATTGTTCAAACTCGTTAAAGGAAATGAGCATTCGTCCCTTCAGTATAAGTTTTCCCCTTTTCTGGACTGAAATTGACTAATTATGAAAAAGGTATACGTTGATTAATCATGGTCAATAGAGTTCTCTCCAATGTTATTTTATCCTTATTTGGGCTTGAGAGACTAAATTTATGAAAAAGTACAATCATGGAGTTTACTTATGTTTTTCTTCTTACTCCCTAAAACTGAAAAACACTGAGTTTCTCCTATACTAGACTTGTTAAAATTTAATAGTAAAGGACCTGTGAATTACAAACAGGACCAAACCACTCATTCTTAGGGTTTGATTTTAATACTAATATGGAATCATCCAAGAAGAGCTTATATAAACAAGAAAATGTTATCCTCCTCAAGATTGTCAAAAATAAAGAGGTACTTGCCAGTAATGGTGGGGGAAAAAGAGAGAAAAAGAATCCAGTTGTCACCCTTGTTTAAAAAGTAGTATGCCACTCTTGAACATGACACTTTGTCACACTTGTACCTAGGCTAGGAAATCCTTTATATAATAGTTAATCAAAACACATTGAAAGTCTTCAGCCAGATTTTGGGTATTAGCTTTAGGTCAATTGCTGCCAAACCATCTGCAATGTCATTATGTGTTCAAGGGACACTTCAAATAAAACATTCATTACAAACATTTGTCTCCATTCGCATTTACCATCCCTGAGTCAATCCTTACAAATATTTCTTCAAAATTTGATCTAATGGTTTTGTGTCATGGGCTTTCCTATGACAGGTCACTTTCTATCGACGACAACTCATCATCTAAAAATTTGATATAGAACCCTATCAGTACCTTGGGATCTGCATGCCCTAATGGTAGTTTTCTCACCTTCAACGACAGGTTGCATCACTGACCTTCGATCAAATGATTCTATGAAGTGTTCAACTGCAAATAATTCATTCACACTTCATGGATTGTACTGATTACTTTGAGAGCCATTGTCATTATTGGTGGTTTCTCTCACACTTGTTAACAATTCACATCATTGACTGGTAATCAAGTGGTTTCTACCATGTTCGACTTCAACACAATCAATCACATGGACAAAATCATACTAGTTCAGGAAAAGGAAATCAAGACCCTGGATCTAGTTTCTATCATCCAGGTTGTGAGGAGTTTTATTATTCATGATATAGTAGACTAGTTATGATAGATGGTTGTGCCCATATTATGTCTACTTTTGATGTAATATTAAAATCGTATCTGTACAAGAAAATTTATTTAGTTTGATCTAAGTATGGGAATGCCTACCTCAGCAATTATATATGTGTGTGTGTGTGTGTGTGTGTGCTTGCATTGAATGTTTTTATAGGTTTTCGACTGGTGTGTCCGCAGTCCAATCCTCGGAAAGATAAAACACTTCACTCTTCGGAACAACCTCATACTTCACACTTTAGGGGGAAATCTGTTAAACGTTATTTTGTCACCATAACATTTGACTATTCACATAGGTCTATCACTACCTATATTGTGCTCCCTTAGAAGTCAAAAAACCTAATGTTCCTAAAACAAGTCTTGGAATTGGAGAAAATCTCATTAGAACCCTTAAAAGTCTACCTCCGCACTTTTTATAGCCTTTTCCTATGGGTTCAGAGATAATTGTTCTATAGCCTGCAACATCTCCCACACATTTTGCTTCTAAAACCTGTGGACCCCCATAAAATTCAAATAAAGGAAAAAAATAAATTCTAGAAGCCCAGCTGGTCGAATATTCTACCAATTAGAAGCTTCTAGAGGCGCGATCAGTTCTAGCTTTATTCCTCCACTCATAGAGCTTATCCCTTGGTCCATGGAGCTCAAATCCCTTCATGAGAGGAATCCATCCCCCTCTTCATGGAACTGAAACTACCTCCATTTCCCTATAAATTGAGCTCATGTTTCAGTCTCAAGGGTAGCTTGTATATAATAATTGCTGAAGAAATTCCCAAGAGTGCATAATCTCTACACTAGTCATTTTTGGCATGAGAATGATCACACCCTTATGTCCGTAACTCCATGTTGGTATTTAGAGAGGAAGGCTTGTCAAACTGAAGGAGGAACGATTTTTCAGGACCCCAGGAGAAACTTGTATTACATCAAGGCATAAGGCTGTAAAGTTACTCTTTTCATTTAAGATAATACATATGGATCTCTTTTTCTCATTGAGTTTCTCTTGTGCTTATTGAATAACATCAATACTTAGACTCCTTGATCACTAAGTTGGATTAGCTTTTCTTAATTATTATATGTTGTAGGTGTTTTGATTCTTTTGTCTATCCTTGATTGTAGGTTCTACTTACTGGAGAAGCCTTTTTGGAGTGACTGGATAAAAGACTGCATCGAATGTTGGATTTCAAGGTAGAGGCATGTCCTCTTTCTTCATTTATAATAATTTTGAATTGAAATTAGTATAGAGAAAATTATTTACAAATGGATGTGTGTTTCTAGCTATTCATAGAATACTAGGGAGATCGCTCTTGTCCACAAGAGGGATTAATCCGCATAACACCTTCCATCTCCTTCACCTTTGTTATTTGGAGCCTTAAGTGATGAGCCAACACCTGCATCCTATTCAAACATGTAGTACAATCTCCTTCAAATTACATGCTCAAATTATGACCAACTATGACCCAAACATTTCCATACTTGCCACGAGTTTACATACTCGGTGGTCAAGTTTAAATCGAATGGACATCACACCCAAACTATCATTAAAAGGCAAAAAACATCATTTTTTCATTTCAAAGTAATGGAAAACACATCATCAATTTTAAATAAAATAAATGCATCACATTATTTACAAGACAAGGCCAAAAAAATGATGGTTGCTTAACAAGCGATGGAAAACACATCATCACTTTAACAGTTAAAAATGCAACATATGATTTACAAACATGGCCATGACACACTACCAGACCTAAAAAAAACCATCACTCACTTATCAAATTGAATGGATCATCTCCCTATGGCACGTTTTCTTGTCGAACATCTGTTTCAGCCAATTCATGCACCGATGCTTCGTCCTTAAGTGCTGGTCTGGATGGAGCCTCAAACACCTAGTTCTTTGATGGAAAATTTGGTTGCAATAGCTGCAAAAGGTCTTCTTTCTCCAGACTTGCTTAGAAAATTTTTTATTTTTGCTGTGGAGAAGGCTTTCCACTCCTCATCCTCCTTATTGCTACCATTCTTTTCCAACACTCAGTAATGACATGGTTCTGTGAACCACAAACGATAAGTTTTCTTATGCCATGATTTGCATTCATGATTAGAAACATGATTATAAACAAAATGAGCTTGTGAATATAGAGAATTATTATACCTTTCCATGTGATCTCTGGTGTGATCATGGTGATGAGAGCTTGTCTTAGCTCTTCTATTGTGATATGTACTACCATGCAATAATGGTGAGGTGTTCCCATCATTATTTTCCCCTGACGAATTCAACAATGTATGTTTTCCTTTGATTTCATTATGGTGATGAGAGCTTGCCTCAACCCTCTCTCTATAATATGTGTTTTCATAAGGTGATGGGGAAGTGTTTTCATCATTATCTCTCCTCAACGGTTTCCACAATTTCATGGGGACTTTTGACACCTTTGAAAATTCTCCCTTAGTGTATCCGAAACCTGTGTATCGAGGTCTCTGTAGAATCTCCAATGGCTAAGCCATGCCTTGTCCATGAATTCAAATTCCTCCTCCTTTCTAATCCATCATGGTAAAGAGTCTCATGCTAGTTCCTGTAATGGGGATCTCCATAGTTTCAATAGAAATAATAGCATCTGAAGATGAAACTAAAGAATGATCACAATTGTTTACCTGAGATGTTAATTTTGAAACAGGTGAAGAGGGCTTCTCTAAGCCTTCGTTGCACTTCACTTACTCCAAGGCCTCTGTCGCATCTTATAGCTAAAGTTAAAATCACTTCTTCTCCAACTTATCTTCTCGTATAAGTGTCTTTAATGCATTATGATATTTTTGAATAATTCTGTCGTTGTGCTTAAATTCTTCCAATGCCTCTGTTGTGGCTTGAAACTAAAGCTACAAACACTGCTTCTCCTCCTTATCTTCCTATAGGAGTGTCTTTAATGCATCATGATTTTTTTGAATAATTTTTTCATTGCACTTCAATTATTCCAATGCCTCTGTCGTGGCTTGCATTTGACGCTACAATCGATGTTTTTCCTCTTTCTCCTATTGTAGAAGCGTTTTCAACTCAACGTTATTTGCTGCTTGTTCTCATAACTTTCTCAGAAACCCTGAGCATGGTGTCATACATGTCTTTGACATCCTCCATTTCTACACGTTCATTGGTTCATGCTTGCAGTCCACATCAGCAAGAAGACCGCTCTGATACCACTTGATCTAGGTTAATTTCTAATACCCTTTTAAACAAGACCTTTTGCTTCATCCGATGTGTTAAAATTACATTTTATCAAAGCATTAATGAACACATACGTAGATATAATAAAGATGAAAACATGTCAACAATCACACAACAAAAACTCAACATGTTTAATAATGGAGTTCGTCCAGTGTGGACTATGTCTCTGGGTACATAAAGAAAAAAAAAAAAAACGTTAGATTTGGTCAGCTCATCACTTAAGGCTCCAAAGAACAAAGGTGAAGGAAATGGAAGGGTGAACTTTTTCAGGAAACTTGTGGTGCATACATTGTACACAACAGTTGCAGATTATTATTGATGCTTTTGGAGGACCAAAAGCTCCTAAATGGGGAGGAATGATCTAGGTGGCTCTAGAGACACACAGGACAAAGAGGGCTTATGAAATCTCAAAAATAAAAATGATAGAAACGTGGAAAAATTAGTTTCTAGTTGAATATCTCATTGTCATAATTGTAATGGTGTGAACGGTTCATCAAACCGAGTTTGTATGTGAAAGTTAGAGTTGGTAAAAGTTTTGGGTTGACTTGGTGATATGGCAGGTTAAGGAGGCAACAATTTTGCAATTTTCCAATGCCAGAATCCAATCAAATTCTAGGAAAAATTGTGGGATTTTTTTTTTCTAATATTCCCTAAAATACGTTAAAATTAATAGTTGGGTTGTTTAAAAAAAGAACAAAAAATATTAAAAAAATGGCCCTGCCACCCCCATCAGAACCAAGTCACAACAAATATTAAAAATATATATAATATTATGGGTCAGTAGGCCATGATCCACGTCAAACCCTGCTGGAAACCACCATAACTGAAAATGTTAATATGACAAACAATTGGGGACTAGTTGTCAACCACGCCACCCAAACCAATCCACGTTTATATGGAAACCATTTCGGTGGAGGGCGCGGTTGGGTTGAGTAGAGTCATTAAGGTGAAGGTCAAGGGTTAGAACCCCACCAACCTTCTGCGTTTGGAATTTTTGTTTTCTTTTTGTTTTAATATGTGGTTTAATTCCTAGGACTATCATGTGGGTGGGGCTGACAACCCGCCTGTCGTGGGTTCAAACCCCACTAGTCTTGCCTTACGTTGTATGTATTTGGAGTGGGGCGGTGGCGTGGGCCAGTTCTACCAGAGGTGGCCCACCCACCCACATTTCGTTTGTTTATGTGAAAGCTGTATGCTGGGGCTCTAGTGAGGGTGGCGGGGATGAATGCCTGCCCCCCAACAAACTATATAAATATATTTTTATAATGCAGTTTTGTGGGAGTGGCAGGGGTCATGGCCCACCACCTTTTCTTTAATTTATTTTTTGTTATTATAACAACCGAATCATTTTTAAACTTAACGAAATTAAGGGTTAGAGCACAAATAAATAGTCCAACAAATTTTCCCAGAATCTAACCAAAGCAGGATGGAATTTGGCCACCAAAATCTTGCGAAATTGCTGCCTCCTTAACCTGCCATATCACCAATTCAACCCAAAAATTTGACCAGCTCTAACTTTCGCATACGAACTCGGTTTGATGAACCGTTCACATCGTTGCATCAGGATGATGATATATTCAACTTGAAACTGACTTTTGCACATTTATGTCACTTTGATTTTTGATCTTTCATAAGCCCTCCTTGTCCTCTGTGTGTCTCTAGAGCCACCTCGATCACATACCACTATTCAACATCAACAATTAGAGCTAATATTTTTTGTTCTTTCCTGAGAAATATTTAACTTTTTCTCCTTAGAAATGACACCAAAAATGTTATCACTCCCTCCAAACTTCCCAAGGCTGAGAGTGGGATTGAGGGAAGGTAACCACAGACCAAGCTTTAGGTCAGGTAGCTAGCCCTACTAAGACTAGAGAGTGTTATCTCAATGTCACTTTGAAGTAAATTAAATGACTGATTATTTAATGATCTTATACTAAGTATGTAAGCTCAGTAAATAGGGTTTTTGTTTGATGTTTGTGTGATAGATAGGAATGATAGTAAGGAGACTCGGTCTAGGGTTTGAGGCCTGAATTCGAGATCAACTTGTAGAGAATATGGATGAGGCTAGGTAGGTAGCTTGAAATCATGTTTATTTTTTCATTGTGTATAGGATGAAATGATAGAAAATATGATTGAGCACTGAGGTGAATTCATTCATTTATAAGAATATAGATACATAATGTAAATATTGTTAAGACAAAGCATGGAATGACATGATTTCTACTTATAAAATGACAAGATAAACACATATAAGCATGTATATGAAAGAGGAAAACATATCATTCAGCATGATAAGATAAACAGATAGATAAAAAGAAAATTTTCCAAGGCATACCTCAGGATCCTCAACACAATTTCTGCAACATTGTCTTTTATTTCATTCCAAAAGGCTTGTACAATATCTCCACTACAAAAAGAAACTATCCAACCCAAGAAAAGACTAAATTGGGTCTACTTATAGAAAATATGCACCATGACACCTCATAGGATCGAAACCCCATCTAAAATGCATCATAAATACAAGAGGTGAGTTACTTCCTAGAATTTAGGGAGGTTAGAAAGCATTCCCTCAAATTTAGCTAATGACTAGGAGTGTGTGTCCCACACATTAAATTACGTGTTTCCTCATGATAAGAGGCAAAAACCAACTCAATTAATCCAATTCTAGCTCAAAGCACAACAAAACCTTGAAAATGTGACTTTTATGGCCTTGAAAAGTGTCCTTAGGAATCCTATGCAGATGCGTAACACTTTTTACATATGCGTAACACCTTTTTACAGATGTGTAACACCTTTTCACAACTGATTTTGAGGGAATTTTAGGACTCCAAATCAAAATATGGAAGAACGGTCAACTAGCCATGTGTGTCTAGTTTACAAGACATCTTGAATTTTGAAAAATGATTCATTGGAAGGCTGCCAAAAGTTGATTATCCCAAGCTTACTCTAGATGTGTAGCACCATGTTATAGATGCATAGCACCTACTTTGAGAGGGAGTTTGGAGGCCTTCCCATAGGATTTTTTGGATGCAAGTGGTATGGTAGGAAATATTAGGATGTATGCTAAAAAATGGAGTCATAAAGTTGATGAGATCCATCATTAGGTACATTTGGAGGGGTTTGTGGTCACCCTTTTTCCTTATTAAATCTTGTTTTCTTGCATTTTAATTATATTATGGTCTTATGATGCTAGTGTAGGTGGTGATTGATGTTTAACATACTTTGAGTACCTAACAAAATATTAAATGTAGGAAAATCATGAAGATATGGCATTTTTGTGGAGGTTTTGTCATAAAGACTCAGAGTAGACAACAAGGACAGATTCTAGGGGGGTTTTCCACCCTCCTTAACTCCCAAAGGAAACCAAGGGATCCTCGAGATTCCCTCCAACAGCTCGAAATCAAAGGAAACCAAGAAAAATCAAGATCAAGTGCACTCAAGCCACACTTCACTTGGAGTCAAGTGGACTCATCACGTATTTTCTAGGGAGCTATTGGTATTTACCCTTTAGGTTAAATAGAGTTGAGCAAGAGCTCATTAGGATTCGAACTTTGGAGAAATCCATTAGGATCTTTTCTCTTGTAATTAGTATTTCAAGACTTTTATATTGATGCAATGAGACTATATTTTGAAATGAAATAAGTATTCATAATTTTCCTTACTAATATATTTTCAGAGAGCTAGGCTTGTGGTTTAGGGCCCAATCCATGTGCCTCAACCTCTCTTGTGTAATAATTCTTTATTTTCATGTCATTTAGCTAGTTTTTCTGATGAATAGTTATCTAGTTTTTTGATATTTCCATTTACTATTTTTTAGTTTGCTTCCATTCGTCTTTTGTTGTAGATTTATTCTGCTTACATGAGTGGTAGTATAGGTGATACATTCATAAATATGTGAGTCAGGGCTCCCCCTCTCATCTCTTTCAATAGATCTTGAGGAGGGTAGACCTTCCCCCTAGACCAAAAATGCTTCTTAGTTCATGATTTCTTGGAATGTATGAGATTAGTTGTTGTTATTCCATGAATATGTTCAGTATTTTGTGGTAGATCTCTGTTTTTAGATTAGAGTATATTTTCTTTACAAATTAAAGTCATATTTTGCATTTTGTTTATCATGAATTTTCCCATTTTTATTACATTAATATGTAGTTTAACTGAAAGTATAGGTAGCACATCCAAGGAGAACTTTGCTAGAACCTCCAACTTCATCTTTCAACTTCCATCAAATCTTTTTTCATCAAAATCACTATCAGCCCTGTTTTCGGATTTTTCATCCCTACACCATGAGAAAACCCTAGGGGTGCAAGATATGCCTCTCAAGGGGTTCTGAGCTTGGCCAAGGGGTTGACCACCTTCCACTCATCCTTATCCACCTTTACACCACCTTCCCTACCCTTTTTACACCTATCTTTTAACTTGGATTTCCCTCGGCCTATTTCTTGTAGCAATTCAGAACTTGCCTGTAGCACTACATGAAACCTATAGAAACACTTGAGATAACGCCTGTGGGCCCCTCATTAAGCTTGGAAACCACCATCACCATCTTCTAAATCTGTAAAAACCACTCATACACCTCCAACCTTTCCCCCATGTGTTCAAGACTTCCATAATCCACCTTAGCACTTTCTCCTCCCAGCTGCAAAACAACACATTTTCAAGAATAGTTAGGTCATGAATAGTTGCATGAATAAAATCATGATAGATAGAGAATAGGGTAAGTAGAGTGTGTTTAGCCATTTGGGCCAGTAAAGTGTGATTATATTAGTTTCCTTTATGCCATTTCAATTCATAAATTTACTTCATGCAAGATACCTAGGTTTCTTTCCAATTGTTATCATAGTCTAATAAGTAGATTGATTTCATTGCAGAACAATTAGATGTACTTGTTTTCTGTAGTATAATTATTTACTTACTAATAGTTCCATGGCTTTAATCATTTTTATCCGTACACCTGATTTTAGAAGTGTGATAGAGTTCACCTAGAAACCATAGAAGTAGCACCCTTTCATAAATATCAGAATAGGATGACATGAGTAAAATACACTTGTTATGTATATAGAAATGTCACCTTTAAGTTTGTATGAACCCTGGGTTGATAACGGAAAGTAGGGAAGCCTCTGGGAGCTGCAGCATTCTTGGTGCAATGCTAGGGCTCACCACTTTTTGGCATTGTTGCCGAGGAGGTGTCTAGTATATGCTTTGATTTTGTTTTAGTATTCTTTTCTACTTTCATTTTTCATGTTGTTTCATAAATATTGAAAAAAAATACAAAAAATATAATAGTCATGCCTTGTAGGAGTAGGGATACTCAAGGATTTTTTTACCTAAAACCCCCACATCACCACATAGTCACCCTTCACTCTCCTTCAGTGGTTGTGAGTTTGAACACACGATAGGTGAGCCTTCTAAAAATTTTGAAGAACCTATTGGGGAAGAAGAAGATCTTGTTTCAACTAAGGGACCTGCTTCACCTATCTCAACCATGGTTGACACTCAAAACCAAGAATCCTCTCCCATAAGAGAGTCATATGGGGAAACTAATATGAAAAACATTAGACCCTCAACTCTTCCACACTTTCATGGACTTACATCAGAAGATCATGACACATTCATGTTTGAATTTTTCATTGTTTGTAGGACCTATGACTATGCCTCAGATGATCATAAAATAAAGCTATTCCCATCCACCCTTAAGGATGAATCGTTGTGCTGGTTCATAGGTCTACCTGGGAACAACATCACTACCTGGGCACAGATGAAAGAGGCCTTCAACAACAAATACAAAGAGTACTTTAGTTCCAAGGAAACAAAGGATGAGATATTCAGGATGACTCTAGGTCCTAATGAATCCCTAGAATACTTTGAAGAGAGGTTTTGGTTAAACTATAACAGAGACAACTATACTCTTGATCCTAGATCACTTAAACAAGTACTTATCCTAGGGATCAAAGAGGAGGTGATAGAAACCTTAAATATGTTATCACGAGGAGAAATCTACCAATTTCCTTATGAAATAGTCAAAATTTTCTTCAGGAACCATTCTAGGGTAGTTAGGAAGAAAGGTAGAGATGGAAAAAATACATCCAATACCCCTTCCTCTTCCACCTCCATCAAACGTTAGATTGGAAATATGGTGGAGGACTTCAAGAGTGACATGCTGCAAACCTTTGCTTTGCAAATGGACACATTGTGGGTCAAAATGAAGCAAGATGAAGCAGAAAAATATTTAGAGATATTTTTCCCTAGATGTACCAGAAAGCACCCTAGAAATGAATTTCCACTAAGTGTCATAAATTTTTGCTTAGTCTGTGAGGATAATCATGCCATAGATTGGTGTCCCTCCTTACCTGGACTTAAAGTTGTATATCAAGGTGGGGAAGTGGGGCTAGAGAAACTCTGTTTCATAAACTAGAGAAGGCCTCAAGGCCATAGGTCATATCAATAGCGTATGTAAGGTGCACCTTACTCTTACTATCACAATAATAAGAGTGCACCCATGCAACCTTGGATTACCCCCACTCCTCCATCCTAGCCTACACCTCCTACTTGGCCTTACAACCCTCCATATCACCCTTAGCCTATGAACCAACTATTTGAATAGTATGTTCCTCAACAACCTCAGTGGAACAATCCATCCCAAGGGTGGAGGCCTCAACACAATCAACCACCTACTCTAATGCCTCCACCCCAACCTCAACTTTAGCTTACTCATGTTTCTCCACCCACACTACCTCAAATGCCTGCACAGCCAAATCTGAACCTGAGCAACAGATAGGAAGAACAAGTTTATAATGGAGAGAAATCCTATCCAACTTATGTTGTATAGGTACAGGTTATTAACCTTAGGTCAGGAAGAGTACTCCTAGACAATCATCCTCCATCTCCACCTGTAGAGGTTGAGGAGGAAAAGGAAGAAAGTAACACTCATATCTAACAACCTCCTTTTCCTAAGCACTAGATCCATCCTAGTCAGCATACCCCAGAGGAGATACCACTTCTCCAAGCCATTAAGGATGTCCATATTTACAATAAGATCACCGAGGAAAAATGCTTCAAGAAACCTGGGAGAAAGAATAAAGATACCCCCACTATCAATGTAGTAGGACAACTGTTTGTCTTAATGTTGGGAAGCGTGATCTTTCCAAAGTACCTAGACCCTAGAAGTCTAGTTGTAGATGTGCACATAGATGGTGTCATAGTCCCAAATACTCTGATTGATCTAGGGGTTGCTATAAATTTCATGACCAAGGAAAATATGTTGAAACTCAGCCTCCAGGGGACTTTGAGGAAAACCAAAACAACTCTACAACTTGCAGATCAGTCCATAGTAACTCTTGAAAGGAATTGTTGAGGATGTTATGGTTTCCATTGAATCTTGGGAGTATCCTACATATTTCATGGTTTTGCAACCAAAAACCAAGTTCAATGGATATCCTCTCATCTTAGGGAGACCTTGGTTAGCCACTGTACATTCTTATATCAGCTATGGGGTCGGAAACATGATTGTTAAAAATGGCCCCTTGTCTAAACAAATGGTATTATATCCTCTAGCCTAGCCTTCCATTGATCATGATCTACCTATATGGTTTGAGGATGAAGAAGATGAGGTATATAACACTACCCCGATTTGTATCATAGATTTTTTTCTTAGAGGGGGGCAACTTTATGAAGACAAACTCATCAACCATGCCATTAAAAACTAGTCCCCCAATAACAGTCCACTTTAAAACCTAGCGAAAGAGTCTCAAAGCCAACCTTGGATGGAATTTCACTCAGTTGATTCAAACTATGTAACCACAAAGGTTCTTGAGTTTGGCCCATCCAGATATCTAAAAATCAGCTCAAAACTCTCTGATGAAGAAGAAAAGTAGTTGTGCGAGCTTTTAGAATAAAACCTAGATGCATTTTCTTGGGATTACAACAACATGAAAGGGGTTCATCCTTCAGTATGCAGACATCATATTTACATCAAATAAGGATGCAAGCCTACGCGACAATCCCAAAGAAGGATGAACCCAAATATAAATGGAATAGTCAAGGAAGAGCTTCAAAACTATTAGATGCAAGTTTCATTTATCCTATATTAGACAGTGAGTGGGTATCTCCTCTTGTCCTAGTCCTGAAGAAGAAGGGAAAATGGTGAATTTGTGTTGATTATTGGGAACTTAACAAAGCCACCAAGAAGGACCCTTTCCCTTTTCCTTTTATAAACCAAGTCCTGGATGACCTTGTAGGAGAGAAGTTCTTTTCCTTCTTAGATGGCTTCAGTGGGTACAAAGAGATCCAAATCAGACCCGAAGACCAGGATAAGACTACTTTAACCTACCCTTGGTGTACTTTCTCTTACAAACTCCTACCTTTTGGGTTATACAATGCCCCAAATACCTTCCAAAGAGCTGTCTTGAGCATTTACTGTGAGTTATTTCATGTTTTTATTGAGATCTACATGGATTATTTCACACCCTATGGGGGTGACTTCGAGGAAGCTCTCTCTAATTTGGGAAAAGTGCTAAGAATTTGCATTGATATGCATCTCTCCCTAAGCCCAAAAAAGTGTGAATTCCTAAAAAGAGAAGTAGTTGTATTAGGACACTCAATCTCCCAAGCAGGAATACAGGTGGACTCGAGAAAAATCAATATTGTCACCCTACTCCTCAAAAGCAGAGAGATTTTAGGAGCTTCTTAGGGTTAGCTGGTTATTATAGAATATTCATCAAATATTTCAGTAAGATGGCTTCACCACTATTTGGTTTATTCGCCAAATATTCCGAGTTTACTTAGTCTAGTCCTTCTCAAGAGGCTTTTGTGATCATTAAGGGAAAGTTGACAACTGCCCCCATTCTCCAAGGTCCAAATTGGACTCTGCCTTTCCACATCCACACAGATGCATCCGAAAAAGCTATGGGGGTAGCATTAGGGAAGTTAGAAGACAAATTACCTTTTTCCATCTATTTCATCAATAAGAACTTGTCTAAGGCTGAGCTCAATTATACTGTTACAGAGAAGGAGATGTTATCCATTGTTGATGCTTTAAAAAAATTTAAACATTACGTAACTGAGTATCAAACCTTTTTCGAAATATATCATGCAACCATTAAATATTTAATGAACAAACCATATGATAATGCTAGGATAATTATATGGTTGTTACTTTTATATTATTTTGACCTAACCATTGTTGACAAACCTGGAAAGGAGAATGTTGTTGCGGAATTTTTATCCAGGTTAGCTCTATCTCTAGGTGAAGAAGTAATGGTGGATGACTAGTTTCTAGATGAACATATATTTTCTATATCAACACTCTCACCATGGTTTTCTGACATGGCTAACTACTTGGCCGCTGGAAATTTCCCTCCTAATCTCTCATTCAAGGAGAAAAGAAAGATCATCAGAAAAAGTGCCCCTTTCACATGGATTGGGGGAAATATTTTCAAGCTAGGCCTTGAAAAAATATCAGAATATGTGTAAGGGAGGAAGAAATTTTTTATATCCTCTCTGCATTTCATGATAGCCCTTTTAGATACCACTTTCCTGCAAAAAGGACTACCTTCAAATTTTTGCAGGCACGATACTATTGGCCTACCCTTCACCAGGATTCCATAAGATACACTAGCAGGTGAGACCAATGCCAAAGGATGGGGAAATATACACAAAGGTATGAGATTCCTTTTCACCCTTAGGTGGCCTTGTGCCATTTGAAAAATGGGGCATGGGATTCATTGGACCTATGGATCCACCATTTGGAAAAAAAAAGTATATCATAGTCTACACTAACTACCTGATAAAGTGGGATGAAACAAGAGTTTTGAATGTAGAAACTGAGGAGAAAGTAGCATAATTTCTGAGGGAGAATGTGTTTTACAGTTTTAGGTACCCTAGGGAAGTAGTCACTGATCAAGCGGCACAATTCACTTCTCATCTTATTGAGAATATTCTGAGGAGGCACAAGACGAAGCATAAGACTTCTACTTCCTACCAGCCTCAGGAGAATGACCAAGTGGAAGTGACTAACAAAGCCTTGGAGAGTATCCTCACCAAGGCTGTGATCAGAAACATAAAATATTGGGTTGAAAAATTGGTAGAAGCTACTTGGGCCTACTACAATACTTGGAAAAAAACAACATGATTCACTCCTTATGACCTAGTCTATGGAAAGAAAGCTCTAACTTCAGTTGAATTTGAATTCAACACCGTAAGGATGGTAGCTGAGTTAGACCAAGATATATCAAATGAGCAAAGAGAGAGGTTTTTGCAATTAAATGGATTGGATGAGTTAAGGATGCAAGCACTCCTTCACATAGAGGTAATTCAAATACAAAGGAAGGCTTGGCATGAAAATAAATTTAAGGAAAATACCTTTCAAGAAGGAGTTTAGGCAATGTTGTATGAATCGAGGTTTAAGGACTTTAAAGGGAAAATGATGAAAAGATGGCTGGGACCCTACAAAGTGGAAAAATGCTATGATAATGGTGCATTTCTCTAATATTGTTGGCAATATGTTTCTTCTAATTGCATATGTTGTCTTTGATGGAAAATCTCTTGCACATGCTGAAGTATATGACTTCTAGAGATGTACAGTGTATTAGTAGAAGGTCTAGTAGAAGAAGGGTATAAGTTCAACAAAATATGGTTAATATTCATATTGAAGGTCCTATACGCGAGTTCGTGCAAGCCAAGTCGCGTATACACGTGGAACAGAATGATCCAAGTCACGTATGCCTTTTGCACTCTAAAATTATAATTGCAAGGGGATTTATTATGGTTTTAACCCACAATTTTGAGTGTGGTGTCATCTATTTGATTCTGTCGAAGAATACCATCGGCACTCATGTGGTTTTCTACTGATACTTTTGGTAAAGGAAAAACCTATATAAGGAGAAGAAGATCATAGTGCAAGGGTGTGCATGTATAAGGGTTTTAACTAAATACTTCTCTATGAAGTATATCTGCATGGAATGGGTTACTATTTATTGGTAGATCTGAAATTATGATGCACCCATGGATACAATGATGGATTGGGATCTGTAGACCTGAAATGAATATGTATTAGCTTGATCTCTTGGTGAGATGTTTAGATCTGTGACCTGGCGCATGATTGCTAAAGTGAAGAAAAAATCAGGTTAAGTCTACAGATCTAAAACTTTCTGCAGTATTTACATATCTATATGCTAGCTTGTCATGGTGAAAGTGCATATAGACATGGGTTTGTTTCAGCAAAAGTGCGTATGGAAGTCAAGGTTTTCTGAAGCTTGATGGAGAGGTTATATGTATATTTCTGCTATATTTCTATTGTCTATCAATGAAGTCTTCATGTAGATATGGGTTTTTTGAATACTGTATATGTTGCTAATTGAATATGTACAAATATTATCAATGAGTGATCAAATATGATTGATGATGGTGACTGAATAAAAGTTCGGCAAATTTGAAAATATATATGACTAAAAGCCTAATATATGTTTTAGTCTTATCAAATTCTAGAAATTTAGTATTCAAATATCTATATGCAGGTTGGTGTGTAGGAAAGCGTGTATACACGTAGGTAACAGTTAAGTGAAGTAGCGTGTGCATTCAATGTGATGAATGATCAAGGTTGAAAGTGTTTCTGCATGATGATTCAGAAGTATGGGTTTATTAGTGTGTTTTGGTTTTAGTGATCCCACTATTTTGTTTAAAGTTTGGGTTGTGGCTATTGGCGTTGATCTATATATATTGAGTAGTGTTGAAGATATTGGATCTAGTGTGAAAATTTATGAAGCGGGGTCTGCAGTGGGTATAAGGGTTGAAACCTTTAGTTTGGAAGTAAAATATTTATGCCAATAGAAGTTGGTGTCCTGATCATGGGGTTGTAGCTCCCTTCCAGTAGTGGTTGTTAAACGATATCAAGGGTTGGATCTCCCTTTCCAGTAGAAATTGGAGAACGAGAGGAGGTTGCAGCCTCTTGCAGGTATATGCCTGCATACTGATATGAGTCTACATTAGTACAACATTTTAAGAAGTTTTTTGTATAATAAATATTGAATACAGAGATGAAAACAACAATGGTTTTCTCCCGACTTGGGTTTCCACCTTAAATCTTGGTGTTCAAGTGTGATGCTCTTGTGTGATGATTTATTCTGTTAGTACTACACATTTTTACTACTTAACTATCTAATGCATAACTAATAATATGAGCTAAACAATGTTCCTGAATATTTATTTGAACAATAAAGTTATGAAGGTATACACAAGTTTCTGTTAGGATGTCTATGTACATACGCTAGTTGGGCTAATCAAAGTCACATATAGAAATCAGTAGAAGAAAATTGAAAATATTGTGATTATTGAAAACACTAATTCACCCCCCCCCCCCCCCCCAGTATTTTTCCCAAGAATTGGAATCAGATTAGGTCCTTCTGTAGAAGCTTAATCACTAGAAGGAAGATCATCTAAGATGAGAAATCAATATGGGACATCATCTATCCGACCCCCACTCTTCAACAGATACATTTTGAGTCTTCTAGAAGACAAGGACAAGATCCTATCTTTAGTCTCTTGGGGAAGATGTATAGGTTATAGTTTAAGGCGGTTATCAATATCCAACCTTAGTTCCAATAGATCCAACAACAAGGAAAAACTATAAAACTAATGCAAACGTTTTCAATTCCTTATTAGGAGTTTGACAAAATCATAATTTTCCAAATTTATGCAGTTAAATACAACAAAGGAGATATGGGAAAAAATCATTCTGAGCTATGAAGTTGATGCCAAGGTAAAAAGTGCTAAACTCCAAACTCTCAGAATTCAATATTAAAAACTCAGAATTCATAATGATGAAAGAATTAATAGTTTCTTCTTACGTCTAGCTAAGATCGTAAATCGTATGATAAATTTGGGTGAAACTATAAGTGACATCAATTTAGTAGAAAAAGTCTTAAGATCTCTAACTCCTAAATTTGAGTCAAAAGTGTCTGCAATTGAAGAGAATCAGGATCTACAAACTCTTACTATTGTTCAACTTCATGGGATTTTGATTGCGTGTGAAATGAGGAAAGGAGGTACATCTAAAGTCAAAGAAGATGCTTTTAGAGCTACTACAAAAGGCAAGTAAATGGAAGAACAAGAAGGATCAAGGTATTTATCAGAAGAAGATGAGAAAATTTTTGTAAAGAAACTTCAACTTGGCACTGGAAGTTTCATAGGTAAGCTTCCTTTCAAATTATTTGCTTGTGGAAGAGTTGGTCATTACGCTGCTAAATGCCCTCATAAAGATAATCATGAAAAAGGAAAGGAATTAGAAAAAGGTAATCAGAAACATTTTATCAATAGAAAAATCTATTATACTCATGAAGATAATGATGGTCTATCAAATAGTGAAGGAGTATCTGATAAAGGTATTAGACTACTCATGGAATTTGAAAGAGACTCTGGTGAGGCTAAAGATACTTTTATGGATGCCTTAGAAGAAAATTATTTTCTTGAAGAAATCAATCAACTAAAAATATGTTTGGAAGAAAAAAAAATAGCCATAGATACTCTAAAGAATCAGCTTATAGAAAAGGAGAAGCACAATGAGAAATTAAAATGTGAAATAGTAAGTGTAAGAAAGGAAATTGAGAAAGTGAAAACTTTAAATCTTATATTTTATAAAGGATCTGAAAGCTTAGATGAAATTATCAAGGTACAATGCTCCCCTCTTGTAAATATAGGGCTTGGATATATCAGAGAATCTTCTCAGTCTTTAGCGCCAAGCTATCTAAATGCAACTAAAGCCAACCAACAACATTTCGTCACTCAACAAAAGAACATTGAGAGTGCCCAGGTAAATCATGAACACTTCAATTCAAGGATGAAAATTAACAGAAATATCAATCAATAGGTAAATATCAATATAAGGTTCCATGATCGCAAAAATTTCTTCTTTAGTGGATAGTGTTTCTCATGTCATAATTTTGGTCATAAAGCTGCTGAATGTGTTGCATACAAAACCATCATGAACAAAGAAACAAGAAAGCAAAGAAATGAGACTGGAATAAAGAAGAATAATTATAACAAATTTTCTCCTCTTCAAGATGAAATTGAATGTTCTTATTGCAATAAATTTGGACATGAAGAATCTGAATGTAGGAGAAAACTTCAACCAAAAGAAGATACACCCATGAACTCGAAGGTATGGATAAAGAAGGACTTATAGGTTGAAAGTTGTGGCATATATTTATTTGCAGAAGGATAATAAAATCAATGATACATTTATAGTGGATGCTCGAAACACATGACAGGTGATAGAAATAAACTTCTTTAATATAATTCTTTAGAGAAGGAAAATAATGTTACTTTTGGAAATGACTCTCCTGCTATCATTAAGGGTAAAGGATATGTTTTTCTAAAACAAAAGGTGAAATCTAAAATTGTTATGTATGTGTATGGACTAAAGAATAACTTTTTGAGTGTGATTCAAATGTGTGATCAAGGAAATGAAGTTGTATTTAGTTCAAAATATTGTGTAGTTCGTGAACTTGACAGAGGAAAAACTATAATAAAAGGAACAAGAACACCCAACAATTTGTATATATTGAAAGGTGGTCAAGAGAAATGCTATCTAGGTAAATCTATAGAAAATTGGTTATGGCACAGAAGATTGGGACATACTGATCTATGTGGTCCTGTAAGGAAAATAGTCACCTTGTGGAGAACAATACTATATTCTATTTCTTAATGAAACATAAATATGAAGCATTTGAAAAAATTAATATCTTTAAAGCTTTGGTTGAAAATGAATTAGATCTAAAAATCAAATGTCTTAGATCTAACCAAGGAGAATATATATCAGATGAATTCTTTGATTTCTGTGAACAATATGGCATAAAAGACAACTTTCGGTAGTTGGAACTCCACAACAAAATGACATGGGGGAAGAAATTAATATAAAATTTCAGCAGATAGCTTGTGTTATGCTTTATGGACCCAGAAACCTGGATACCTTTTGGGGCGAAGGAGCGCATATTGCAGTAAATATTCTCAAAAAAGCTCATGTTTGTGTAAACAATGATAAAAATATGTATGAGCTCTAGTATGGTAATCTTCCCACTATGAAGAATTTTGTAGTTTTTGGAAGCAAATGTTTCATCAAGAACAATGACGAAAAACTTGGCAAGTTTGAGCCTAGAGCAGATGAAGGAATATTTCTTGGTTACTCTTCTAGAAGTAAAAGATATAAATGTTACAATAAAATACTTTGGAAGATTGTTGAATGTATTGATGTTGTAATTCATGAGTCTCTCACAACTCCAAAAAGGGAAATAACAATTACAAATGAAGATGATGATGATGTATATTTTGGCTCATCAAATAAAAAAAATATAGGAGAACACAATGAAGCACTAGAAGAAGATATTTCAGAAAAGGCTCCATCCAGGTATGTTAAAAAGAATCATCGAGAATCTCAAATATTGGGAGAAAATGGATTAGGTGTCCAAACAAGAATAAATCTTGTAGGATCCCCTAGTTATCTGTAATTTTTATCCACTATTGAACCATAGAATGTAAATCAAGCTAGTAAAGCTGAATGTTGGATTCAGGCAACGAATGAAGAACTTGATCAAATTGAAAAGAATCATACTTGGGAATTGGTTCTAATACCTCATGATAAAAATGTTATTGGAACAAAATGGATATTCAAAAACATGTTAAATGAAAATGGAAATATTATTAGAAACAAAACTAGACTTATTTGTAAAGTTTATGCTCAACAAGAAGGTATAGAATTTGAAGAAACATTTGCACCTGTAGCTAGACTTGAAGTCATAAGAATGTTTCTTCCTTTTTCAAGTTTTCAACAATTTAAATTTTATCAAATGGATGTAAAATATTATTTCCTCAATGGTGATCTAGAAGAAGAAGTTTATATAGAACAACTAGAAGAATTCATTCCAGGAAATGATGAAAAACTTGTTTGAAAACTCAAAAATTCTCATATGATCTCAAATATGCTCCTCAGGCATGGTACTATCCTCTTGACAAATATCTTCAACAACAAGGTTTCGCAAAAGGATCTACTGATAGTAACATATACACAAAAATTGAGAATGATAAACTATTAATTATTGTTTTGTATGTTGATGACATCATTTTTGGCAGCAATGAAGAATCCATGAGTCTGAAATTTTCTTCCGTCATGCAACAAGAATTTGAAATGTCATTACTGGGGGATCTAACATATTTTCTTGGCTTACAATTACAACAAGAAACATATGGCATATTTCTATCACAAGAAAAATATCTCAAGGAAATCCTGAAGAAGTATGGGATGAAAGACTACAAACTTGTAAGAACTCTAATCGTAATTGGATATAACCTCAGTTCTCATGATGATTCTCCCATGGTAAATCAACTAGAGTATAGATCTATGATTGGAAGTTTGCTTTATCTAACCGAGACTAGACCATAAATTATGCATGTAGTTCGGAGTGTTGGATGATTCCAAGATAATCCAAAGGAGTCACACCTTTAGGTTGTAAAAATAATATTAAAATATCTACAAGGGACTCAAGACTTTGGTCTATGGTATCCAAAGAATGATGATCTTACTATTCATGCTTACATAGATGCATACTGGGCTAGAAATGTTGATGATCAAAAAAGCACTAGTGGTGGTGCACTCTATATGGTGCCCTGATTATTATCTTCATTTAGAAAGAAATAAAGTTCCATTTCTTTATCTACAACAGAAGCATAATATGTGGTTGTCGCATAATGCTACACACAACTTATTTGGATGATTCAGACATTATAAGATATTCAAATTAAATGTTCTCCTCCCATATCCATCTTATGAGATAATACAAGTGCCATCAGTATCCTCAAAAATCCTATTATACATTCCAAGACCAAGAACATTCCTATCAAGTATCACTTCTGACAAGAACAAGTGCTTGAGGAAAATGTTAAATTGGAGTATGTTCCCTCCAAAGAACAAGTTGCTGATATATTTACTAAACCTCTTCCCAGGGAAGAATTTGAATATCTCAGATAGAAGTTGGGAGTTTTCTCTACCTCACTTATCAAATATGCTTGATTTTAGAAGATTAAATGTAGTACACAAGTTTCATGAAGATGATTCGCGTATATACGTGATTTTCTGCATATAAATATGTGTATGGTTTTTGTTGACATAAACTCTATGGGTTAGTTTTCAGAACAGTCTGTGGTATCGATGGGTAAACTCTACTATTTTGGTGTTAATATAATCCAGGTGGATATTGGTGGTCACCCGCCTATTCCACTAGGGGCCCCACCATTTTCTCTTTTATTTTTTCAGTTTTGGCACAACTTACTATTTTTAGCAGTTTTTCAGGTCTTGAACTTCCGAAGCCGTTTTGAGGCCCTAAACGATGTTTTTTGGGAAAATTGGGAGCAACATGGGTCCATGGACCAATGGACCAATGTTGCTCGCTCAAAATTTTTAGTCCTTGGAGAGATGTTTCTAACGACGTATGGTACGCATCAAACGGAGATCGTATACCAAAGTTACATCCCCGAGAAGTTGAAACACCAATTTACCCAAACGGGGCCCATAGTTTTGGCGCTTCATCTCCTAGGATTAGGGTTTTGGCTGTTTAGGATTTCCCATTGTTTCTAAATAATAAATATGCCCTCGAGCCTCATTGTAACTCATTTTAGAGGCCTGTAGCCACCACATCTCTTCTCAGAGATAGCTACTAGCACCCTAGCTAGTTTATTTCTATTTTTTCTGTAAGAAAATTTCAGTTCTTTTATATTAATTAAATGAAGTGCTATTTCCACTGCATATTTTTATTTATGGTTATATATTTATTCTGTTGTGTTCCTACATAAATATGGATTAGTGGTATCAGAGCGGTCTGCTTTTTCTTGATCCTTCTTTACATGTCCCCAACGAGGTCGGGGTATAAGGAGTTAGGGCTCGATCTGGTGGAACCTTTGCAAGATCAACCTCGCAAACCCTGACAGACGCCCATGGGGGATGAAAATAAAGATGAGGGAGAAGGATATCCTATCAAAATATTTCTCGAGGAGGCCCTCGAAAAACAAAGGAATGTGATGATGGATAACTTTTCCCAGATCTTTCAACGGCTGCCCACCGGCGGCGCATATGCATCTAACAGCCACTCTGGAGGTGCAACTCCTTTTAAGGTACAAGTAAATTTTGACATTCCCATATTTGAGGTTCAAATATATGTAGATGCCATAGATAGATAGTTGAATCTATTAGAAGGATATTTCTCGATTCATGAATTTTCTGATCGGGAGAAGATTATTTTTTCACTCCTCAAAGCTGCCCCCCATGTCAAGGACTGGTCGGAAACCCACTGTGAGAAAAAGGATGAGACAAAACCCTCTTTTTTCTCGGTCATACCCACTTGGAATTCTTTCTGAGATGCCATCAATGAACAGTACTATCCCATGGGGAGCTATGAGGACAAGTACATACAATGGACCACGCTACGACAACAAAGGGATCAAGATGTGCATGAGCTAACGAATCTGTTCCATACCCTACGCACAAAGTTGGGTATCAAAGATTCAGAGAAACATCTGGTGCTAAAGTATCGCAGTTTTCTGCACAGATAAATCTAGGAGGAAATAGAGTTCCTCGACATCTCCTCACTTGATATGGCATACCGGTATGCTGCCAAGATTGAGCAGAAATTCAAATAGAAGAAGCGAGAATTTGGATCTGCGAATCAAAAGAAAGGGAATGGTGCTCCCACACCACAAAACAAAGGACAGATCCAAGGCATGGTGACTCAAGACAACCTGTCAAATCCACAAGCAAAGAACAACACCGCAAATCCAAATAAGGACACGAGAAAGTAGTGTGAGTTCCATAAGAGCTCCACTCACAACACAAGTGAGTGTCGGGCCAAGCAGTCGCTGGTGGCTGAGATGAGGGCTTCTGAGTCAGATGCATGCTCTGACTCTGAATCAGAACCTGACAAGGGGAATGGAAAAGGGAAACAAATTATTGATGCGGAGCCCAATGCCACTGTTGCCACTATGAAGATCCAGAAGGAGGAAACAGAAAATCCATAGGAGGAGGAGCGTCTCTTCCACTCCCAGATGTGGGTAAAGGGCTCCCTGGTATAGTTCATTGTCGATAATGGGAGCCAAAAGAACCTCATTTCAGCAGATGATGTGAAGCGGTTGGGCTTTCCGACCATAGCTTACCCACATCCATACACCATCGGGTGGCTTCACCAAGGACAATATCTCCGCGTCAACCAACAATGTCACCTTCCCTATAGCATCAAGCCCTTCAAGGATGAGGTATTATGTGACATTGCTCCTATTGATGTTTCTGATGTATTATTAGGACAGCCATACTAGCGGAAGCGTCATGATGTGTATGAGTCTCGGCCTCGCGCTGTTATTGTTACTTTGGGAAATAAGTTGTACAAGATACCATAGGTACCACCTCCTGCCGCTATCTCTTTGGTTACTGCAAAAAAGTGCAGTAAGCTCATTTCCAAAACCAAGAAATTCATTTTCCTGATGATCCACCCCCAGGGCAAGAATAATACTGTGGCCACGACCTCTAGACAGGGCTCCTTTTCACAACAACAACAAATGGATAAGGTTGTGGAGGAGTACGGGGACATCTTCACCTCACCCACAGGGGTTCCTCTGCAATGTCAGGTCAAGCACCCAATTGATCTGACCCCAAGTTCATCGCTACCCAATGGACCAATCTATCAGCACTCTGTTCTAGAGAATGATGAAATCAAGAGGCAGATTCAAGAGCTACTGCAGAAAGGTCACATCCGACCAAGTTCATCACCCTATGGGAGCCTGATCGTGTTGGTACAGAAGAAGGATGGGATGTGGAGACTCTGTATTGACTATTGGGTGCTGAACAAGATCACTGTCCGAAATAGGTCCCCGATCCCACGGATTGATGACCTTCTGGACCAACTCAAAGGTGCAAAATATTTCAGCAAGATCGACTTGAAGTCTGGGTATCACTAGGTACCAATTGAACCCTTCGATGTGTGGAAGACTTCCTTCAAAGCTAAGGAAGGCCTTTTTGAATGGCTGGTTATGCCTTTCGGGTTGACGAATGCTCCCGCACCCTTCATGAGGCTAATGGATGATATCTTGCAGCCACTCACCAACTTATTTGTAGTGGTGTACTTGGACGACATTCTGATCTTCAACCAGACTTGGGAAGAGCACCTCCACCACATCCGACAAGTCCTCAAAACACTGCGGCAACACAAGTTGTGTGCCAATTTGGAGAAGTGCACTTTTGGCATGACCTAGGTTCAATATCTGGGATACATTATTGATGAAAGGGGGGTTCATGTGGATCCAACCAAGATCCAAGTCATTTGGGATTGGCCAGCCCCAACCACTATAACAGAGCTTCGCAGATTTCTGGGTCCTACTAATTTCTACCATAGGTTCATGTTGGGATTCTGTCATATCACTTGGCCCTTGAGCCAAGTCACCAAGGGAGGAGCGAGAGAAAAATTATTTTGGTTGGAACCTCAATAGAAGGTGTTCATAGAATTGAAAAATCACCTATGTTCTGCCCCAGTGCTTACATTACCAGACTTGCAATAGCCATTTGAGATCGAGATAGATGCCTCTAACTATGCTATTGGGGTAGTTCTTACTCAACAGGGACATGCAGTGGCATATCATAGTGAGACATTGTCTGACACATTTCACAAGTATCCCACTTATGATAAAGAAATGTATTCCATTGTGCAAGCTTGTTGACAATGGAAGCATTACATTTTGGGGAAGGAAACAATCATCCACACAGACCACCAGCCCCTATAGTTCATACAGACACAAAGGAAGTTGCAAAATGACCGCCATCAGAAGTGGTTGACATATTTGAAACAGTTTCATTTGAACATCAAGTACAAGAAGGGTAGCACCAATAATTTTGCAGATTGCCTTAGCTGACCATCGATCATGGCGCTCACCACCGTTCTCAGCCCTTATGGGCATGAGACTTCTAATTGGCCACTTCTCTACGAGAGCGACCCAGAATTTGGCCACATTTACAAGGCACTCTTGGGGGGTACGCAAGTTCCAAATTTTCACCTCCAAGATGCACTTTTATGTCACCTGGGACACCTTTGTGTTCCTTCAAGCGAGCGTGCCAAGATGATATGGGAAGCACACTACAGTCGAGTTGCTAGGCATTTCAGGGTCGAGAAAACAGTGGCAATACTACAGAAGTATTTCTATTGGCTGAACCTTTGAAAGGATGTAGAGAAGCACATCAAATCCTGCACTACGTGTGCCATTTCCAAACCAACCATCAAGAAGCAAGGCCTACATACTCTACTACCTACCCCTAGTCAACCTTGGGAATCCATCTCCATGGATTACATGTCGGGCCTTCCTTCTACTAAGCATGGAAATGACTGTGTTTTCGTGGTCGTTGAAAGATTCTTGAAGATGGCCATTATCGCGGCTTGCAAGAAGAATATCACAGCAGAAGCCACTGCTAAAATATTCTTTGAATGAGTATGGATGCACTTTGGGATCCCATAGTCTAACATATCAGATCGGGATAGTAGGTTCCTCAGCACATTTTGGTCCAGCCTTTGGTCAATTTTGGACACCAAGCTCACCAAGTCCATAACTTTCCATCCCCAAACAGATGGCTAGATAGAGGTTGTCAACAGAATGATTGTACACATTTTTCACATGTACAATTCAAAGCATCCACGCACATGGGATGAGAGCCTACCCTATGTACAACATAGTTATAACCAGGCTCTCCATAGTTCAATCAACCATAGCCCCTTTCAAGTGGGCTTGGGATTCCAGCCACTATGTCCCATCGACATAGGCATGCCATCTGTGGCTACTCGGGCCGATTCAGCTCATGTCCAGTCTGAATTTGATAAAGAAAATAGCTTCGTCAAGCGCATTCAACACATCCACCAATAGGTTCATGAAATATTGGACACAGCCAATGCTAAGTACAAGCAACGCCATGATTAATATCGGGTGCCACACAACTTCCAGGTGGGTGAAAAAGTATGGCTACATCTGCAGAAGGAGCGCCTCACTGGACCCCACCGCAAGCTTCGCCTGCTCTGATATGGGTCATACACCATCACCAAGGCTGTAGGGAACAATTCCTTTGAGCTCAATATTCCACCAATCCTTGGTCTACATCCAGTATTCAATGTGGACCGCCTTCATCCTTACTTCCCACCTCTGTTGTACACCTCTGACATTGCAGAACAACTCACACCAACAGAGTTAAACCCAGAATACATGGAACAAGCCACCACAGATTGTATCATGGACATGCAAATCAATAACACTCGCCAATAGAAGATCCAACTGTATCGGGTTGTCAAAGATGGCCAACTCCTACTCCAGGGAAAGTGGTTCACCAGGGACCAAGTTCAACAGAAATTTCCTCATCTCATGGAGGAGCTTAACGCAATGGGGACCATTGATTCCTAAGGGGGGAGGAATGATCTAGGTGGATATTGGTGTTCACCCGCCTATTCCACTTGGGGCACCACCATTGTCTCTTTCAGTTTTTCAGTTTCAGCAAAACTTACTATTTTTAGCAGTTTTTCGGGTCTTGAACTTCCGGAGCAGTTTTGAGGCCCTAAATGACGTTTTTGGGGAAAAATGGGAGCAACATGGGCCATGGACAAATGGACCAATGTTTCTCACTCAAAATTTGTAGTCCTCGGATAGATATTTCTAACGAGGTATGGTCCATGTCAAACGAAGATCGTATGCCAAAGTTACGACTCCGGGAAGTTGAAACACCAATTTACCCAAACGGGGCCCATAGTTTTGGTGCTTCATCTCCTAGGGTTAGGGTTTTGGCTGTTTAGGATTTCCCATTGTTTATAAATAATAAATAGGCCCTGGAGCCTCATTGTAACTCAATTCAGAGGCCTGTAGCCACCACATCTCTTCGCAGAGATAGATACCAGTGCCCTAACTAGTTTATTTCTATTCTATCTGTAAGCAAATTTTAGTTCTTTGATATTAATGAAATGAAGTGTTATTTCCACTGAATCTTTGTATTTATGGTTATATGTTTATTCTATTGCGTTCCTGCATAAATCTAGATCATCATCATACAGTTCATTTCTTTGATATCTATCTCCAGGATAAAGATGCTTTGATGAATTTATTGTTGAATGTGTTCAGGAGGCACATGTTTAGGGGGAGCATTTGCCTTGCTAAAAATATTTCATTTTTGGCACTATGTTGATTGCTATCTATGATCTCCTATTTGAGATTCTTTGGTCTTGGCTATAAAAAGTAATATTTATAATTTGATATAAAAGTCATGTTGTGACCTCATGTTGGGTAGTTGAGTCAATATGTAAATCCACTCGGTTGGATCCTTGATGTAATTCTATGTCCTTGGTCATAGAAAGGTTATACTCTATTAAGTTAAAGCATCATGTGTTGTATTGAAAATCTGAAGCCTCAGCATGTGCTTAGGGGGAGCATATTTCTGCCCTTTTCTCTCGATGTCAAAGGGGGAGAGTATTTTGTGTTTGAATATTTTTTATGTATCTACAGGTTGATGGTGATCAAACTCCAACATATTTTTTGTTACACCATTTTTTGGTCATCTAACCTATTAACATTAGATGAACCCAAGTACACATTGTAAGACCAATTTTAACCTAAGTAAAATTGCTTTCACCATGTGAAATAACTTATTTGTTTATATTTCCTGGTCATATTTAACCCAAAACAAGGAAATCAATTAAATAAATCCTTATCTATTTGATTATTTCCTAGGAATAAGTTATTTAAATCATTATTTAAATAATATTCCTAGTTAAATTTGACTAAATCATTTTTAAATAATTAAATAATGGGTTGTTTGAATATTGTATATGTTTGCTAATTGAATATGTACAAATATGATCAATGAGTAATTAAATATGATTGATGATGTTGACTGAATAAGAGTTATGTAAATTTGAAAAGATATATGACTAAAAGCCTCAGATCTTTTTTTTGGGTTTGATCAAAATATGGAAATTCGGTATCCACAGATCTATATGTGGGTTGGTGTGTAGGAAACTACGCATACACATAGGTAAAAATGGAGTGAAGTAGTGTAAGCATTCAATGTGGTGAATGATCAAGGTTGAAAGTGTTTTTGCATGTTGATTCAGAAGTCTGGGTTTATTATTGAGTTCTGGTTTCATTGATCTCACTATTTTGTTCAAAGTTTGGGTTGTGGCTATTAGTGTTGATCTATATATATATTGAGTAGTGTTGAAGCTGTTGTATCCAGTGTGAAAATTTATGAAAAGTTGTCTGGAGTGGGTCTGAGGGTTGAAACCTTTAGTGTGGAAATAAAATATTCCTACCAGTAGAAGCTGGTGTCCTGATCAAGGGGTTGTAGCTCCGTTCTAGTAGTGGTTGGTAAACAAGATCGGGGGGTTGGAGCTCCCATTCTAGTAGAAACTGGAGAATGAGAGAAGGTTTCAACCTTCTGCAGGTAGATTCATCATTACAACATTGTAAGTATTTTTCTATATAATAAATATTGAAGACAGAGACGAAAAAAGTGGTGGTTTTCTCCCAACATGGGTTTCCACCTTAAATATTGGTGTTCATGTGTGATGATCTTGTGTGATGATTTATTATGTTAGTACTGCACATTTTTACTGCTTAACTATATGATACATAACTGATAGTCTGAGCTAAATAATGTTCCTTGATATTTATCCGAACAATAAAGTTATCAATTTTATATTAGGATATCCACATACATATGCTATTTGGGCTAGTAAAAGTAGCGTATAGAAATCAGTATAAGAAAATTGAAAATATTGTGATTATTGAAAACACTAATTCACACCCCCCTCTTAGTATTTTTCCCAACAAATATTCCAAATTAGGAAAAACCAGAATATAGAACATAAAATTGGAAAATGTAGTAAAATCTCAATACATCAACACAATTATATCATAGAGCCATTTTATTACACATTATAGCAGAAAAGTGAGTACAAGATCTTGAGGAAAAAGACACTCAAGCTAGGCAAAACAAGCCTCAAATGACCTAGTACATAAAATATGAAATGTTGCTGCTACATAAAATGCTGGAAGGCCATGACTACATAGTCCTATGGTGAACAACAGTAGGGTAAAACTAAAAATTCATAAAACTGCTGATATATTGCTTATAAAATTTCGAGATCAGAGATCTAGGCTTTCTATCACCATTTCAAGACAACCGAAAAGGGGTTTCCAAAAATACACAATATGAAATGTACAACCCTAGGGTAGAAAAACGCACTGCAATTGGATAAATGTCTAGAGGTGATTGATATGATGCAAAAATGGGTGATACTCCTCCGAATAGATTCTTTGGATGAAGGGCTACTCCCCTCACTAGAAAACAAGCTCAAAAACTTGGGTACTTGACCCTCCACTGCAACTTCCCTGCAAAATAACGCAATTCCAGAAGGAGATTGTGCTGCTGAAGATGGATGAAGCTTGGCATGATGCCATATGGTTGAAATGAATCTTAATGAACATCTCCTGAGGGGGCGCTTGAAGTCACTCGAGGATGAAGGTGGGATTTCCTCTCGGAAACACCCTTGTGCTAAACAACACAACAGACTCCACTAAATAAATGAAGTGTGTAGAAAGTCATAAAATACCAAAATAAACAATATTCATAACACCTCCTATGGCTTCCATCCCCTTACTTATATGATTTTTGAGCTTCCTCACCCTTGGTACCACTCATTAAATATGCTACTGTCATGGAGACTTCCTCCCAATATGACAGCATTGTCCTCCAATAACTCTCCACTACCTCCACGACAAAGTTGTTGATTTGGTCAACCTTGACCCCATCCACATGCTTTAGCCCCCATTCACACCTAAGAGTGCTTTATTAAAGTAATGAAATGATCCACATTCACATTAGAAGTGGTTTTATTCCTACTAAATATATTCATGGGTCTCTCTACCTTCTTATTCATCTATCTTAATGACAAAAGAAAAAATCAATATTCCAACTAGCTTTAAGCTAATTAGGAATATTACAGTCCTCCCCTCCCAATTGTTGCTTGTCCTCAAGAAATTTCAAGGTTGGATGCTGCACAATCTCCTCTCCTTCCCCTGTGGCATCCTCATCTGATAATATCCTCCACTAAATCAGATGTTCTCCAATCAAACTGCCCCTCCCAAGTTTCCAAGTTAGCCCTTGGTGATAAAACCAAATGGCTCACATCATAAAGAAGTGGGAGATCCATGGTGGAAACTAAATGCTGTCTAATTTCCTCATTGAGGCATGGGATATGAAAAATGTTGGGGATATTACTCCCATTGAGAAGCTCCAACCCATGTACTACCTCCCCAAAAATATGGATCACCCTGTGTGGCCCATAAAAAAACTTCACAATCCCCTTCTTCTGCAATGTAAGAGGTATGTATGGCTGAAAATGGAGATAGACCAATTTTTCCACCCCACGCTATCTCTCCTCCCATTCATGATTTGTGTAGAAATCTGGTTGATCTTGGGCGATAGAAATGTTTTCCTTAAGATACCGGAATACATCCTGACTCTCTAGGATCCAATATTTGGTTCTAAGAACCTTTATTGCCCCAACCACTCTAACAATAATGAATAGAACAACATCACCATATGGAACCCAAAATAGAGATACAATTATTTCCATATTAAATGTCATATGGTGATAGTAGTCCCTCAAGTGGAAGCAGGACATTTCTACTTCTTGCTGCCCATAACACATTGTGGTAAGTAGCTTCCCAACCACTTGCTTGTTGCCTTTATTAGCTCATCTGCCTGGGGGTAGTAACTTATTTTTGGTGTCAACTGGGTACACCCTAGATAAAACAACATCTACCCAAATCCATCTATGCAGTGGCTATCTCTATCACTGATTGTGGCCCCAAGAAGACCATGAAGTCCAGAGAGAGGCTTTCCCTCTTGTGGAGAAATGGCCTATAAACAAATGGAAAAGGAATGTAAATGCTTTGTTATTTGAAAAATGATTACAAAGATACATCCTTACCATGTACAGTTGCAAAGCTGGTGATGAAGTCCATAGATAAGCTCTCCCATATTTCTCCCAGAAAAGTAAGTTCCTGTAAAAAACTTTCATTATGGTTTTCTTCCTCCTCATTCTTCAAGAAATGTATGCACTTCCTAATTTGCTGGAGCGCATCCTCCTTGACACCCTCCCATGAGAATCTCTCCCTAATCTCTTGATATGTCTTGAGGAAACCTTGGTGGTCTTAAAGGAGTGAATCATATGTTGCATGTAGAACCTTTTCCTTGAGCTTAGAGTACCTAGTCAAGAAGATCCAATATTGGTAATAGATGACTCCGTCCATCACTCTATACCTCTCATCAGTCATCTGTCCATCAAGTACCTCACATGTGAAGTGGTTCTTGGAATATTCCACCAATAGCTGGGACTCCCAATCTAGATCCATGCTCAACAATGACAACATTGTTGGCCTCTGTGATAAGGCACCTGTCAGCTCATTTATCCCCTCTTTGACATGCTCAATTCCAAATCCACATGCCAGAATACTGCTATGCCAATTTTGCTGCCTCCCTTGCTATTTTTTTTTCTCATGAAAATATTAAAGTTTATGGTGTTCAACCTTCACTTGGAAGCTATTTCCCATCCAAAACTTCATGATTTTTTCCAATGCATGTATGAAATCTAGCAACCCTTTACCTCATATGGAAGACTCCTTCCTATGTGGAAGTATCCTCTAACTCCGAAATGTTATGGAATAGCTCTCTTGCACCATACTTGTGCCATCATCTACTACTGAAGCATCACCTTTCAACACAAAAGGCATGGTGAAAGTTGGTAATAACAATACCGAACAAGTATTCATCTCCTCCTTGAGCCAATCAAAGGCCTTATACACTATGTTGGTCCGATAAAAGGCTCTCGTCTTAGCCAGATCTGTGAGTGGTTCCGCTTGTTGTGAGAACTCTTTAACCAACTTCCAATCCGGGGGCCTTCCTAGTGGACTGCATCCAAATCATATAACAGCATGGTCTAGAGTAGAATGCATATCTGAGTGGACTAATTTTTCCTTACTTCCTCTGTGAAAATAATTCTCCATCTTATGTGTGCAGGCTTCCTGAGGTGGATAAGTGTGCATGCCCCTGATCATTTGATTATTACCACTCTTCTTATCTATCCATTCCATCTCCAAGGGCTCCCAATCTGTAGTGACCTTCTCCAATGTAATCAACCACTGCACACCCAATATTACATTGGTGTCAGGAATATTGACCACAAAGAAGTGATCAATCAAATTTTATGTCCCCAGGGTTACAGATAATGCTGGAACATAATTCACACATTTCATGGTTCTATCTCCTGGAACCAAAAATAAGAATCCCTCAAAATCATTAGTGGGTATTGTTCTCCTCTCCACTAATTGAGCATCAATAAAATTGTGGGTATCGCCACTATCAATCAATACTCATACTTGTTTCCCCTTAACTATACCTCAGACTCTTAAATTGAGATACTTGGGTACTCCCTGAAAAGATGCAAGGGCCCCTCCAATTAGAGAAAATGCCCCATTTCCACGTCCTGGTGGTGGTGGATCTTCTCCTGGTGTCACAACATTGTTGTCTCCTTCTGGCTCCTCTTCTGCCTCCTATTCACTATCAGAGGATACCTCAATATAGTGTGCCTTTCCCACAGTACACCAATGTCCTAGTACCCATGGTTCTTGGCAATTAAAGAAAATTTTCCTCCTCATCAAGTCTCTTTGAATATCATCACTAAGTGGCCCTTTGTCTTGGTTCTCCTTTGGAGGAATAACCTTCAAATATTTCCCCTTTGATTGAAAAGTGGGCTTTTGCTGAAAAGGATCTCTTGCCCTTGGCAAACCATATTGTAATTCTGTAGCCCTCTCAATGACATATCAGAGTGTAGTTAGTTTATTGGATTTTACCAACCCATGCAAAGGCTTTTCTAGCACATTAATGAACATATAAACTCTCCTAGCTGCAGATAAGTATAGAACCATGATGGAAAGTTTTAGAAATTAAAAGATATATGTCTTTAGATTACTTGACTACTTCAGCTTGGCTAGCTCAACAAAAGGTGCCTTTGGATCTCTTCGATCAAATCTTTCTACTAACCTCCAGGTAAATTCTGCATATGCAGTCACATTTGCATGCCCCAATGTAGAAAGACTGTGAAACCACCAATCATGTGCCTCAACCTCAAGGTGCAACGCTGCTATCTTAATGGCATCAATATCTGGTACTTGGTTCAACTAAAAATATATGTCTAGTTTCTCCACCCAAGACTTGGTTGTGCACTTGGATGACCCATCAAAAGAAGGCATAAAAAATGTACTCGTAGTATGATGTAGATCATTTTTCTACATGTACCCTCCACTCCTATTGTTATTTGGAGGTCTCCTATTGTCCTTGATTTGATAGAACTCCTGAAAGTTTATATTATCATTGAACCTTTGACATTGAGACTCATACTCTATAAAATCATCTTCAAGAGTATCTTGTTCTTTGGTTCCTCCACCTCCATTTCCTACTACAAGGAATGTAGCCATAATGGAGCATTGGGAAACTTGTTGCACTACTGGTTTCTCACACCAATGATGTGAAGTGTTGGAGCATTCTCCATTTAGAAACCATCTTGGGGTCTCTTTATGTCTTTCCATCCTCATTTCCTTGATTTCTCTAGCAATATCCTGCATGGTTTGGAGAAGAAGCTTTGGAAACTCCTTTTCATCCATTTCTTCTAATATTGGAGTTTTACCTTTGTCTTGTTCATTGTTTGTATAATCAAACCTATGCTTTCTATTAAGATACCACTTCTCTCATTATGTGAGAGGCTCTCCTTCTTCTGATGACATAGATGTTGAGCTACATAGGCTGAGCTAAGATTATGCTCTGATACCACTGTAATATTCCAAATTAGGAAAAATCGGAATATAGAACATAAAATTGGAAAATTCAGTAAAATATCAATACATCAACAGGAGTAGATCATATAGCCATTTTATTACACATTATATAAAAAATAATGAGTACAAGATCTTGAGGAAAAAGACACTCAAGCTAGGAAAAAGAAGCCTTAAATGACCCAGTACATAAAATATGAAATGATGTTGCTACATAAAATGTCAAAAGGCCATGACCATGCAGTCCTATGGTGAAAAATTGCAGGTTAAAACTAAAAATACATAGAACTGATGATATATTGCTTAGAAAATGTCAGGATGAGAGATCTAGTCTTTCTAGCACCATTCTAAGACAACCCAGAAGGGGCTTCCGAAAATACACAATATGAAAAGTGCAACCCTAGGGCTAAATAATGCACTGCAAATGGATAAATGCTGGGAGGTGACTGATATCATGAAAAAATGGCTGATATTCCTCCCAAAAGATTCTCTGAATGAAGGGTTGCTCCCCTCACTAGAAGACAAGCTCAAAAACTTGGGTACTTGATCCTCCACTGCAACTGCCTTGCAAAATAATGCAATTCCTAAAGGATACTATGCTGCTGAAGATGGATGAAGCTTGGCTTGATTCTAGATGGTGGAAATGAAGCTAAATGAACCTCTCCTGAGTGGGTACTCAAAGTCCCCCAATGATGAGGGTGGGATTTCCTCTCGGAAACACCTTTGTGCTAAATAGCAGAACATACTCTGCTAAATAGCTGAAGCGTGCATAAAGTCATAAAAGACAAAACATAAAAATTATTCAAAATGCCTCCTATGGATGTTATCCCCTTCCTTAAATGCTTCTTGAGCTTCCTCACCCTTGGTCCCACTCATTAAAGATGCTACTCTCATGGAGACTTCCTCCCACTATGACTGCATTGTCCTCTAATAACTCTCCACTACCTCCATGACAACGTTTTTGATTTGGTCAACCTGGACCCCATCCACATGCTTAGCCCCCATTCATATCTAAGAGTGTTTTATTCAACTGATAAAATAATCCACATTCACATTAGAAGTGGTTTTATTCCTACTAAAGAGATTTATGGGTCTCTCTACCCTCTTACTCATCTATCTTAATGACAAAAGCAAAAATTAATATTCCAAATAGCTGGAAGCTAATTAGGAATATTACAAGTTTAGACCAGGACCATAGATGAGGAAGGAATTCACATACTTTTCAATGGTTACAAGATCAAATTTTACAAGAAGCCCCTGTCCAGGGCATAATTTATATATTCCATAAAAAGGGAGGTGTATGTCATAGGAAAATACATATTTTCTAGCGCCTTCTAGAAGATAAATAAATAAAGAGGCATGGGTGAAAACCTCTCTGAGATTTGCTAGGCCAACTCCATGGTTGAAAACCTCCATGAGGTATTCCTAGAGCAAGAAAACTAAGAAAAAGGAAAAAATAGAGAATAAAAGATCCTTGGGTGAAAACCTCTTTGAGGCACCCAAGGCAAGCCCCTGGGTTGAAAACCTCTATGGAGGTAGCCCAATTTTCTTTAATAAAAATAAAAAAAAATAAAAAAATAAATACCTATGCATGTATGTGTTTTTCTGTTTTGTAGGTTAACAATTGAAGATGGTTTTCAGGATCCAGAGGAGCGATTTCTCTTCATTATTTATTCTTCTATACTTTAAGACTCCATAAGACACTCCATCATCCACCCCTTCATCCATTTCACCCATTATATAGGCAATAATTTCATTTTTTCCCCTAATCTGTAATTTCTATAGCCAAATCAGGAAGCTACATGATTCCTGTAGCATTATAGGAAAATCCTGTAAATGCTACAAGAAACTCATTTGTGAAGAAAAGAGGTTACTTAAGGGTTTATGAACTTTAGGTAGGGTATGATATTTCATTTTTTGCCTATACCTAGCATTCCCATACCCCTATTTCACTTCATGCATGAGGTTTTCCTATCTAAACCCTATGTTGCACCTTGGGGAGCTAAATCATTGAAAACTTGGTATAGGCACCCTTTCTCTTTAATATCCTCTGCTCCATTCACTCCATGCCATCCTCCATAGCCTCCATAAACCATATCCCTCCATTTCTAAACAAATTTAAGCAAGAAGAGGCAAGAAAAATACTGTTGTAGGTATGAGAAAGTTTCGTGCAGGAAATCTGTGTGTGGCACACCAAGGCCAAAAGATGAAGGAAATCTTATGTAGATGACTCCAGGAGACCACCAACAGACTCTAGAGGGACAAGCACACCAGCCATGGAATCTAAATCCGTCCATGTAGTACCTTCAAAATAAATAAAACAAGAAAATGGTAAGCAAATCACTCAGAAAATATAAGCAGCTCACACAGAAAAAGATGCTCAGTCAGAAAAATAAAATAAAAAATGAAAACACAACAAATAAAAGACTTAGGCTACCAACATCAGCTCCAACTCCTTGCACTGGCTCCTTCAGCACCTCACCAACACCAAGTAAACTTAGGTATGGCCTCTCACCCCTCGTTGTGCATCCATAATGGCCAAAATAGTTAAATGTCAGAATTTAGAAGTTTAAAAGGCAAAAAGGTGGCCAATTAACTTGTCCACCTTTGTAAAGTGAAACTGGAGGAAAAGTGGAAGTGCATACCACCTGGGCAAGTCAAATCGAGACAAGTAGGAGTGGAAGAGTATGAAGTGAAGTGATCACAAGGTCAACAATGATTAACTGAAGTTGGGGCCAATCGTCTCTAAGAGGAAACTCGAGTTAAGTACGAGTCACCAAAACGCTTCAACTTTGGTTAAAAATCCAATAAAGGTAAGATTTTTCTCATTTCCACCATTGTGTTGAGAGTTTCAAAGAGCAGTAAGAGCATGAGAGTAGTGGGAGCCATCAGAAGAGTATCATCAAATTTTGGGCTTGCATGCACCATCATGCAATAGGAAACAACGTTTTGCTATAGGAAACTTTAGCATAAGAATGATAGAGGCTTAGAGGAAAACAATGAGTTACTTGTGGGTGAATTGGTTTCCCAAAGCCTCCATATATCAAACCAAAATAGAAAAGGACCAACGTAAGTGGATTGCCATCCTCCAACATTGAAATTTATCCATACAATTCACACTCATCAAAAGAAAGTTCGATTGTAAAAGGGTAAAATAATTTTCTTGAATTTTGCTTAAAGGCCTCCATCTCCATGACTTACCTCTAGAAACCTATCACCACCTTCATCTCATAACATTAAAGTGAGATGAATATTCAACAAAAAGGAGCCTAAAGAAATTAAGAGAATTAGGCAGCACCCTCAGGTTATGAAAATCTTTTGAAATCACCAATGGCTAGGGTTCTTTGAGCTATTGAAAGGTTATGCTAGTGAAATAGCCAAAGAATTTGTAGTGCCTCTGTAGTCAAATTCAAAAGAAAGATCCACCACTGTGATTAGAGGACTAGCCATCACTTTATCTCTTGAACTCATAAGCAGAGTTCCCAAATTTCCCTTAGGAGTCAAATGGGTCAACGTAATAATGCCTAGCACTATAGCCAAAAATAATCTCTTCCTACCGAAGAGAATTATATTGAAGATAAAAATGTTGGGAGGAGAGAGAGCCTTCCATACCCCTAGGATGAATTTTCCTTCCACATCATGAAATTCATCTCTTGTGAATGCAGATTGAGTGTGGTCTATGGATACCATTTCAAATTGTTAAATGAACTTACGTTCCAAGGAGAGATTCCACTGGAACAGAGATTAAGTGTCCCTTACTTCCTCCTAAACTCCATCACTGACATGAGCCATAAAGTGAGACAAATTAAATATCAACACTTGGCCCATCATGACCTAATAAAATTAATTGTAAATGATGCTTTGAAAAGGCTAAACCTACCTATATCCTGGTCTTCTTTCATAGACATGTATAGGGAAGCCTTTATAGCTACCCAAATAGGGAAAACCTTTTCTTCTAGCCCTAGATAAGAGGAAGTAGAAGAGGAGGAAGAAGACGAGTAATAAGAGGAAAAAAACAAAGAATAAAAGGAAGAGATGGAAATTGAGATAGAAAATATAGAGACAACATAAAGAGAGCAAGAAGAAGCTTAGGGAAAGGAGGAAGAAAATACTGAGGAAAAACAAGATGTGGGCCCTATCTTAGGCCATGAAACCTCCCCTCAAGACAAAAACATGTCACCTAACATCACAGACCAAGAGGTAGCTGCCACTCGAACTAATTTGAGTAGAATTTTCAAAACAAAACGAAAGAGGAAAACACCTATGTACTTCAGAACTAGGAAGAGTCAGAAGGTGAGATAGGGAAAACCACAAACTCAAAGCCCTACCACCATTGAAGAATCACCAAATATGGAGGAAGAAATCAGATTGGAGGAAGGAAGGGTCCAAGAAGTCACTTCACACATAAGGACACCTATAACATTTATGAAAATAAATTCAGTTAGATTGAGAACCCATACACCTCATGCAACCTCCACATACCCTCCAATGAGTGAAAAGAGTGAAAAACAAGGAGAAGAGGGTCTTCAGCAAGAAAAACATAGTTTGCTACAAAAGAGACCTTGTTTTTGTTACAAGAAACTCTAGCAAGCACAAATTTGGAGAAAAATTCATTGGTTGAATAGGAAAATACAACCACAGAAGGGAAAGAGATCAAGGAAGCTAAGGGCAAGACAAAAAAGGAAAAACATGATGAAAAAGAGGAAGGATTTATCTAATGTCAAGCTCAGAGAGCCATTTTGAAGGAGTAGCTTTAGAAAGAACAAGCAGAGAATGTAACACTACAAGAGCAACTTCAATTAAAAGGTAAATAAGTGGCCACCATGGCATATTTGTGCATGGATTCCATTGAACACAAGTATCCTTCAAATTCATATGAATTTTACCCCAAGGGGAAGTGACTCCTCTTTCAAATTAAAACTTTAGCGTCCCATGGATCCTTGCCTTTCAAAAATTGTAGAAAGTTCATTGATTTTTGCAATCAAGCTAGCATGGCTGACAAGGAGAAGATGGAAGAATTTTATATGCATAATCTTTTGTTAACAAATTTAAATATTTGGAACCCCAATCCTAGGAGGATATGCAATTAATAGCTTTGGAATAATGGATGGTGAATGAGGAGACAAGAGCACAAGAGACGAGGAGTGTTATGAGAATAGAAAATAGTTAACCCTTACAAATTAGGGAAAATTTGTTCAGATCTACAGGAGTCATCAATAACCATATGAAGATTAAAATGGATCCTGAACTAGCTAAAAGATACCTCCATACACAAGCTCAAGAAATGGCCCACTTTGATGATGTTTCTAGGTTGTTGGGAGATGAGTGCATTTTGGCTAACCAAAGAAGATGGAACAACCTCCCTCACAGCCTTAGAAACTTGGAGTACCATACACTAGAAAAATTGAGGCATGGCTTGAAGACGGAACCATTATATGAGAGGGTCATGTAGGCCAAAAATATTAATTGGATTGGTCTAAAACGTAGTCCACACTTTCTGCTAAAGTCGAATCATGGGAAGGACCAAGATGAAAAGAATAATGAATGGGAGGAAGTAGAAAAGAATGATGGATTTTACCCTACTAAAAGGACTCCCACACTTCTTCCTTGGGAATTCAGAGGGTCCATCAAAGCCTTAAAGGAAATGTAGAAGGAGGATTATTTTCTTAGAGGATGAGCAATCATTTAGTAGGGGGGTGATGATGAGCTCCATCATTAGGTACATTTGGAGGGGTTAATGGTCACCTTTTTTCCTTTTTAAATCTCTTTTTCTTTCATTTTGATTATATTATGGTCTTATGATGCTATTGTAGGTGACGATTTAGGCTTAACATACTTAGATTAGCTAGCATAAAATAAAATTCAGGAAAATCATGAAGATATGGCATTTTTGTGGAGATTTTTTCATAAAGACTTAGAGTAGACAACAATGAGAGATTCTAGGGGGTTTTCCATTGAAAAGTGTAACTAGGTCGGTCTTCATGTTGACTATGTAATTATGTAAAGAAGATGTCAAAGATAATAAAATATATTTTTGGTGTACTTGTTTCATGGGTTTCATGAGCAAGATTTTATTATGTAGATAGAATTCTTCTTGATTTCTATTAGGTTCATAGGAATACATATAATTAGGTGTCATATATACATGAAGGATTTGGTTTAAATGTCTATGCTCCAAATACCTTGTAAAGAAGCTCACAAACAACCCTCAAACAAGTTGGAAGACAAGATCTAAAAGCATTGAAATCAAGTTCCTATACATTGAAGACAACCCTCCAACAATGCTAGAATAAACACCTCATGAAATGTTATTTATGTCGTCATACAAATTGTGGAAAAGTCAGCCTAAAGTCAACTAGGTGAGTCATCTTAAAACCAGGAAGCATACACCTATATGTAGTTGCTCTGCGGTTCATTTAAATAAGGATTTTCGGACAAGATTAGAAATATAAATACAAGCTAAGGATCATTCTTCATGCGAAGCGTAAAAAGGAAAATCTATGTGGAAATATGAAGCATAACTATTTCTGAATCTAAGTTATTGTACCTCGCATAAAATCAGGTAACTGTAACCTACTCCAGCAAGGTAGAAGTGTGTATAAACACTAAATATACAATGGTATTATTTCTGAACTGTAATACGGAAAAAGGGATAACTTATAGTGCAAATAAGTGACAGTACAGATTGTGGATCTGAAACTAAAGATTACGGAAAGGTGCAGGAAGTAGAATATTGCGGATAGGTGCAGGAAGAGGATTGAAAATAATTATAGAGGTACAATTTTACGGATGACTGAAGCTAGTGCAGGAAGGGTATAGTAAGTTTAAAAGTGCAAGTTCAGAGTTGTTGATTTGAAGAAAGAGTTTATTAGAGATAAGAGAGTCATCATATGGAGAAGAGGTAGCAATAGTGAGGAAGGTAAATCTTTTATTTACATTCCTACAGCTCAAGAAATTTTTTGAAGAAGTTTAATCAAGGTCTTGGAATCATAATAAGGTTAAGGTTCTATGTCATGGTGATGGTACTTTTCATTTCAAGGTCTATAAGAAGAATTATTTGCGGGTTTTCCTGTCCAAGAGGGAGAGGTTTCTTCCCTGGCTCTACGAGTCTAACTTTCATGTCTTGTGCTCTTTGATAATTGACTCAATTAAATATTAACTAAACTATAAGAAGAGAAGACATAAGTATCATAAGTAAGGTCAGAATAATTATCAAGAAGATAATTTGTATTAATCTATAGCCCTCCAAATTCTCAACATGGTTTCAGAGCTAAGGTGGTGAACATAAAGGCTGCTTATCGATAAAGACACTCAAAGAAGCAAGGATCAAAATTTGAGTTGGAAAGACAAATCAGTTTGCAAGGAATACTATCTAACTACTTCAAGTGAGATCTCCTACCTCATTCAAAATATCAACTCATTCAAGAAAATAATGTTTTCCCTCAAAGATTTACACTCAAGACATTGTTTGAAGATAATCTCAACTCATGAATATAGGATTTATAATCAAGGGTTCAAGTGCAACAACATTGAAGAAAGGAAACCCTTGACTTCATTATCAATCATCATCAAGGACGCTGCAAGAAAATCCACTCAATTAAGTATGCATGACCCTGTCTTTCAAGATGGCTTATTGTAAATAAAGCAACAACTTGGTTGGGTCATAAAACTTTAGTGCATGGAAGAAAAGAACAAACTTGAATTTAATTAATGGACTATATCAAAGGATCTACTATTCAACCCCCAAAAGAAGAGGCTCTGTCCCATGCCAAGTACATGAAGGGAGAAATTAGAGCCCAAATGATTCTCATAGAATCCATCAAAGACTCTCCAATTCTCTATGTATCAAAACTAAATATTGCAAAACAAATATATGAGAAATTGGTGGAGCTATTTTCTGTGAGTACTGCAGGAGAAGAAATCTCTCTGAGACAAGAACTATACAAAATGAAATTATCAAGGGAAGTAGGAATCACTCCATAATTTATGAGAATTTCTAAAATAAGTGATCAACTGCGGGAATTAGGAGAAGTGATGTATGACAATGAGATGGCTACAATGGTGTTGAATGCTCTACCAGAGGAATGGGAAAAGTTCACTTCTAGTTGATATGGGAAGAAAGAAGCCACTCCATTCCATGATTTATGGTCTCTATGTAAAATAGAGGAAACACGACCAAGTGAAGAGAATCATGCCTTTGTAGCCTCATACAGAAAGGAAGATTCAGAAAATTTGGCACTTAAAATAAAAGAAAGAATATGGACAACATATAATGCTTTGGATGTGATGAACTTGGGAATTATAAAAGATATTGTCCTAAATCTAAAAAGGACAAGAGGAAAAAGGAAGAAACCCATGTCACTAATGAAAGAGAAGAACCCAATGCTAAAATATGCAAGAAGGAGGAAGAGAGAGATCTCTATTATGATTGAGATCATATTTTTCTTAAAGTGATCACTGGTTGATTGTAAAATAGAAAGAAATGTACATTAAGAAGCATCTCAATAGAAGCATGAAAGGAGCTCTTGGTGAAACATCTTCTAGAAAATCTCTCTACTAAAGTAAATAAGTCATTAGATTGAGGGTCATCATGGTGAGAAAATTCTGGGATGTGATGACATATTGATGAAACAGGCCAAAGGAATGAATCTCTCCATTCAAGAGAAACTGCTACAGGATGAATGAAGGAAATAGGTATGAGGTATGCAGACATATATGCTAATATTGGATGTTGCGAAGTTATTTCATATGGTTGTAGGTAATAGACCTCCATATTTAGAAGTATGATCTATGGAGGATCTCTCAATGCATTGACAAATGAAATAAACATAATATGTCCTCATAGAATATGAGGTGGTTGTACATAAACAAGAAATTTGAAAATTTGTAATGTCCTGGGAATGAAGAATGTGTAGAGAGGAAGATATCATGAAATTCAACCATGTCTAGAGGTAGTTATCATCCAGAGGCCAAGAAGATGTGACTAGGATAGCTCCTGGGAAGATATGTAGACTCTAACGGAAGTCTGGTAAATAATAAGACCCTTGGGAAAAACCTATAATTAGGATATGTGTCAATCTATATGAAGGATGTCGATGCCTACAACAATATGTCATGGTGAAAGATCATCACTAAGGTAACTTTTATTCTAAAAGTTCATATGAATATGTTTATCTGGATGAATTTGTGTAGGGTTGATAATCATGAGAAAGGATGTATGATCCTTGGAAATGATTCGAATGAAAGAAGGATGGCATAGCAATGGGCCAGATAAAGGAAGTTTGATGAATCACTTTCTGATAGTTGACATGACTCAGGATGGAAGTGATGGATTATCTTTGCCATATGAAGCTAAAAGCTAAATATTCCTCAATATCGAAATCCATGACATCGAGGACAAGAATTATTCCTGAGAAGATGGGTGTCTCACCATTTCTACTGGAGGTCCCTCATTAAGAGGGAGCTTGGTGATAATTTTCTTACTTGGAATAAACTTGGTAATTCCTAAGAATGAGAATGAGTACATTCCATTCTAGAATAGGTCCTCCCTGGTTGAGAGGGAGAGATAGACACATCATTATAGTTTTCACTTGGGAAGATAGAATGGAGGATTAGGTAATCATATGGCATTCAATACTCTTTGAGAATTTAATAGGAAATTCAAGATAAGTGTAGTCGGATACTGATATTCTTTGAGGGCTAGTTACCCAAGAGAATAATAGTCCAAGAAGGTCATACTTTGGGAACACTCGGGTGGAGTATGTACCTTGGAGAGACAATGATGATGGTGTCTATAACTCATGTGTCTCGCCAGCATTGTAGCCTATTATCTCGTTGAGATATGGGGCTGTTAGTTAAGGCCTTGCACTAGGACAATGTTGGTTGATATGATGCTATATAGATGCGATTACCAATTTGATTCTTCTTATGAGATTATTTAGTTTCAAAGTGACCATGTACCTGTATGAATACCTCCCTAGTTAAAACGGAGTGTTGAAAAGTGTAACTAGGTCAGTCTTCATGTTGACTATGTAATTATGTAAAGAAGATATCAAAGATAATAAAATATATTTTTGTTGTACTTTCTTCAAGTGTTTCATGAGAAATATTTTACTATGTAGATAAAATTCTTCTTGATTTCCATTAGGTTCATAGGAATACATATAATTAGGTGTCATATATACATGAAGGATTTAGTTTAGATTTTTATGCTCCAAAGACCTTGTAAAGAAGCTCACAAACAACCCTCAAAAAAGCTGGAAGACAAGCTCTAAAAGCATTGAAAATCAAGCTCCTATACAGTGAAGACAACCCTCCAACAAGTCTGGAATAAACACCTCATGAAATGTTATTTATGTCGGCATACAAAATGTGGAGAAGTCAGCCTAAAGTCAACTTGGTGAGTTGGCTTAAAACCAAGAAGCATACACCTATATACAGTTGCTCTACGATTTATTTAAATAAGGATTTACAGACAAGATTAGAAAGAGAAATGCGAGCTAAGGATCAATCTTCATGTAAAGGGTAAAAAGGATAATCTATGTGGAAATATGAATCATAACTATTTTTGAATCTAAGTTACTGTACCTCACATAAAATTAGGTAACCGTAACCTACTCTAGGAAGGTATAAGTGCGTATAAACACTGTATATACAATGGTCTTATTTCCGAATTGTAATACGGAAAAAGGGATAAATTATAGTGCAGATAAGTGACAGTACAAATTGTGGATCTGGAACTAAATATTATGGAAAGGTGCAGGAAGCAGAAGATTGTGGAGAAGGGCAGGAAGAGGATTTCAAGGAAGTATAGAGGTACAGGTTTACAGATGACTAAAGCTAAGTTGTGGATAAGTGCAGGAAGGGTACAATAAGTTTAAAAGTGCTAGTTCAAAGTTGTTGATATGAAGAAAGAGTTTATTAGAGATAAGACAGTCATCATAAGGAGAAGAGGCAGCAATACTGAGGAAGGTAAATCTTTGATTTACTTTCCTACAGTTCAAGAAAATTGTTGAAGAAGAAGAACCAAAGTTGAAGAAGTAAAATCAAGGTCTTGGAAGCATAAGAAGGTTAAGGGTCTGTGTCACAGTCATGGTACTTGTCATTTGAAGATCTATAAGAAGAAAAGAGGGAGAGGTTTTTGCCCTGGCTATAGGAGCCTAACTTTCTTGTCTTGTGCTCTTTGATAATTGACTTGATGAAAGATAAACTAAACTAAAAGAAGAGAAGACATAAGTATCATAAGTAAGGTCACAAGTAATTATCAAGTGAATTTGTATTAACCTACAGCCTCCCAAATTCTCAACATTTTCCACCCTCCTTAACACCCAAAGGCGGCCAAGGGATCCTCGAGATTGCCTCTAATAGCTCGAAATCAAAGGTAGCCAAGAAAACTCAAGATAAAGCACAATAAATCCACAATTCACTTGGATTTAAGTGGACTCATCACCTTTTTTTATATGCAATTGTTGGTAGCTACCCTTTACGTTAAATAGTGTTGAGCAAGAGCTCATTAGGATTCGAACTTTGGAGAAAGCCATTAGGCACTTTGCTCTTGTAATTAATTTTTCAAGACTTTTGTATTGATGTAATGAGACTATCTTTTGAAATGAAATGAGTATTTAGATTGTGCCTTATTGATATAATTTCAGAGAGCTAGGATTGTGGGTTAAGGCCCAATCCATGTGCCTCAACCTCTCTTTTGTAATCATTCTTTACTTTCATGTCATTTAGCTAATTTTTCTTATGAATTGTTAGCTATTTTGTTGGTATTCTCATTAACTATTTTTAGTTTTCTTCCACTTATATTTTTCTCTAGATTTATTCTTCTTACATGAGTGGTAGTATAGGTGATAACTTTATAAAGTTGTGAGTAAAGCCTCCCCTTCTCGTCTCTGTCAATTGAGATTGAGGATGGTAGAAATTCCCCACAGACCAAAAATTCTTCTTATTTTATGATTTCTTGCAATGGATGATATTATTTGTTGCAATTCCATGACTATGTTCAGTATGTTGGGGTAGATCTCTGTTTGTAGATTAGAGAAGATTTTCTTTACAAATTGAAGTAATATTTCCCATTGTCTTTATCATGAATTTGTCCATTTGTATTTCATGAATAGGTAGTTTAATTGTAGGTAAATGTAGCATAGCCAAGGAGAACTTAATCAACACCTCCAACTCCATATCTCAACTTCCATCAACCGTATGTTAATCAAAATCACTATCAGTCCTATTTTTAGATTTTTCATGCCTACACCATGAGCAATTCCTAGGGGTGAAATCTAGGCCTCCCAAGAGGTTATGAGCTTGGATAAGGGGTGGTCCACCTTCCACTCATCTTAATCCACCTTCAAACCACCTTTCTTACCATTTTTCCACCTTTTTTGGGCCTCATATTGCCTTCAACCTGTTTCCTGTAGCAATTCAGGACTTGCCTATAGCAATATAGGAAACCTATAGCAGCACTTGAAATAGAACCTATGGGCCCCTCCTTAAGCCCATGAACCACCATCACCATATTCTAAACTTGGAAAAACCACTCATACACCTCCAGCCTTGCCCCCATGTGTTCAAGCATTCCATAATCCACCTTAGCACTTTCTTCTCCTAGCTCCAAAACAACACATTTTCAAGCATATTTAGGTCATGAATAGTTGCATGAATAAAAGCATGATGGATAGAGAATAGGGTAAGTAGAGTGTGTTTATACATTTGGCCTATAAAATTGTGATTATATTAGTTTCCTTAATTCCATTTCCATTGATACATTTACTTCATGCAAGATACCTAGGTTTCTTTTCAATTCTTATCATAGTCTAAAAAGTAAATTTCTTTCATTGCAGAATAGTTAGATGTAATTTTTTGTTGTATGATAGTTTTTTACTTACTGATAGTGCCATGGATTTGAATAATTTTTAGCCCTAGGTCTATTTTCATAAGTGTGGCAGACTTCACATAGAAACCCTAGAAGTAGCACCCTTTCGTAAAGCTCAGAAGATGATGACATGAGTAGAATGAATTTGTTGTGTATATAGCACTGTCGCCTCCAAGTTTGTATGAATCTCGGGTTGATAAAGTAAAGTAGGTAAGCCTCTAGGAGTTGCAAAATTCTTGGTGCAATACCAGGGCCCACCAAAAGCACTGCAAACCCCTTCTCCAAACACTTGAAAATATTATTTGAAGACAACGTGACCAAAAGTGCAAAAAATGACCTGGACCAACTGTATTTTGAGAATTTCTCTCAACCCATAACACCTGTGCATAAACTGAAGGATTTTTTTGTTCTTTTTCCTATGATTGACAAACCCATATTTCACATTTGGAAAATTCATCTTCTCTTATTTAGAAATTAGTTTTGAAGAAAAATTGTCCCTTTGTACAGTGTAAACCCTAGAGAATGAGCACAAAGATCTAAAAATGATGCCATGGGTATGAATTGGCTCAAACCTAGAATGTTGACCTCCGTTATGGGATTTTCTCTTCTCCCTCCATGGCATTTTTCAACATGATAATACCCTATCTAGATGAAATGGGTAGGGGGTGTAGAATTAGGAAAACAAGGGATAGTGGTAGGGTATTTTAAAGGACAGAAATGGGGTAGAAGGAGGCTAGGGAAAAATACCTAAAAATTGGAGGAAGTGGGGTGATATGTTAGCTCAAGAATATAGGTGGAATCACTTGAAATGGATATGGGAAAGTGGGACAAAATAGTAAAACAAAAATATTTTCCAGTTTTGTTGTGAAAGTGTAGTGAGCAGTTAGCGTTTTGATGGAAGAAGGGTAAAGGGAACTAAGTGGTAGGAGGTGTTGGGATAGGGTTTGTGAATGATGAGTAAATATTGAGTGAAGGTTTAGATGGTGGGAAAAGGTTCTTTAATGGCATAAACCAATCAAGAGAGGAGAAACCCTATAATGGAAAGAAAAACCCTAGGGATATAAAACATTCATACAATGATGATATGAGTTGAAGAAATATTTGGAATGCAAACTTACTGGTTTTGGAGGTCACTTGAAGTTTTCACAGTATTTTTGAAGTTGGAGAATCTAATTTGGAAGACAAAATCCAAAAACGTAGCACATTCCTATATGCGTAGCAGAGCCTTCCAAATGCATAACACAAGCATTTTGGAGCAGTTTTCTTGATTTTCTTCCAATCCTTGACAATAATGGACCAATGTTGAAGGTAAAAGAAGATATTTTCCAAACATGAAAAGAAAAAATGAGTTCAATAAGCCTTATTTTTCCTCTTTATAACATCTTGAAATAAATTTTTGTCTTTTAGTGAGACCAAAAACTTTAAGGACAGTTTTTCTTTTTGGAACAATTTGACAAGGAAATAAGTTTTGAAATAAGACAAATTATCTTACTTTATTCTGCTAACTATGCTAACTGCCTTTAAAATACTAATATGATGAAAATGAAGCCTTCTTTTCCCTTTTTGGTGACATATTTGGATTTTTCAGTGGCGAAAGAAGTACACCTAGACAACAGACCTAGATGGAGATGGAGTGACTAACCTAAGACTCTAAATGACACTGAGTGACATGACCTATAAGATGATGATGAATATGAATGGGACTAGGGGAGTAGTATTTAAGACCTAGACCATATGCAGTGACTAAAATTTATTTGAAAACTTGTTTCAAAAGATAAAATTTTGACCTAGGACTACTAAAAAGTAAACTGAAAGAGCATATTTGATCACTAAACATATTGACACTAACACAATGTTTATTGCATGAACATGTAGCTTGCTTGAAGGTTTGAGTAGATCAGCAGAGGAGCACTCCACAACATCCCTAGCTCCATTTCAAAAGACAAAATTTTGACCTAGGACTACGAAAAAGTAAACTGAAAGAGAATATTTGATCACTAAACATATTGACACTAACACAATGTTTATTGCAAGAACATGTAGCTTGCTTTAAGGTTTGAGTAGAGTAGTAGAGGAGCACTCCAAAACATCCCTAACTCCATTTCTCACCTTTGACCAATCTCCTTTCAACAAAATCACCCTCAGCCCTGTTTTTGAGATTTTCACCACCACATCGAGAGGAAACCTAGAAGTGAAAGACGAGCTTTGAGAGAATTTATTAGCTTGGTCAAGGGGGTTTCCATCTTCCATCCACCTAAATACACCTTAATTTCACCTTCCATACCCTTTCCTCATTAATATTTTCCTCAAAACACCCTCGGCCTGTTTACTGTAGCATTTACATGACATCCTATAGCACTACAGGAAACCTATAGCAAATCCTGTAGAAACGCCATTTAGCCTCTAAATCATCCCAAAAACCAAATTCCACATCACCTAAGCCTTCCACAACCTCAAATACACCTTCAACTCTGAATCCATGAGGTTAGGACCTTCTTAAGCGACTTTATCACCTCATTCTTTTGTTACAAAATAGAGTATTTACAAGAACAGTTAGCCCATGACTAGATGCATTATTAATGCATAGAAGTTAAGCACAAAATACTTATAGTTTACTAATCCATTTGGACCAAAAATGAGTGATTATATTAGTCTTCCTTTCTCCAATTTCAATTCAACAATTTTCTTCATGAATGTTTCCTAGTTTATTTATATTTCTCGCAATAGCCTAAATTGTAAATTTCCTTGCTTGCAAAAAATCTAGATGTATCTTATTGCTTTATAATGGTCCTTTGATTGTTGATAGAGTAATGGTTTTGAGTCATTTTTAGTTCTAGGTATAATTCAAAAGTGTGACATAATTCACTCAGAAACGCTAGTAATAGCACCCTTTCGTAGGACTCAGAAGAGTATGGCATGAGTAGAATGCATCTATCTTGTATATAGTATTGTCACCTCCAAGTTTGTATGAACCTCGGGTTGATAAAGTAAAGTAGAGTAGCCTCTGAGAGTTGCAATACTCTTGGTGAAACACCAGGGCTCACCAAATCACTTGCTTCACATATCGAGTTGGATTTCACCCTTGTCACATGCATGGTGTCATCAGTGATGGGCTTTGTGTGGTACATAGATAGTGGAGCTTCATTCCATATCACTAAAAAAAAAAAATTCTTCAGTAACTTGGTGGAGAAGGATCTATAGATGCACATTGATATGGGAGATGATGGGAGGTATAGTGCTACCAACATAGGTACCATTACATTTTAGTGTGAGTCAGGTACTCTCACATTAAAATATTTCATGTATGTTCCTGGTTTAAAAAATAATTTGGCTTTTGTTGTTATGCTGGAAGACCGTGGATATGATGTGATATATAGTAAAGGAAAGGAATTCCTTCATCACAAGGCCACTAAATAGGTGAAGAATATTGTCGTTTGTGTAAATAACCTCTACAAATTGGATGTAGAATATTGTGTTGCCTTGAGCACGAAAGGAGAGAAGGTGGAGAGTTGAGACATGAGTGAGTTATGGCATAGAAGGTTGGGCCATCTACACCATGGTTCTTTGAATATCATGTAGCATATTTCTACAGGACTTCCAAAGGGTTCACTTGAGAAGTGAGATACATGAAAAGTGTGTACATTTGGGAAGTATACCAAAGCCACCTTTCATGATAAGGAAAGCCGAGTAAAGGAGATCCTTGAGGGAGTTCACTCATAAGCGTGTGGACTGTTCTTGAAAACTTCCACAGACAAACACATATATTATGTTATTTTTGTATATTTTTTTCCACACAAGTGTTTGATTTTCTTCATGCAGAAGAAAGATTAGACGTTCTCAAAGTTTTGTGAGTTTAAAGAAATTGTTGAGAAAGAGACGGGGAAGAAGGTGAAGTATCTGAGGAGCCACAATGGCAGACAATATGCCTATAATGAATTTGAGAACTTCTATGCTTCGGAAGAAATTGGAATGGAATTTATAGCACTTCATAACCCAAAATAGAATGGTGTTTTAGAAAGGAAGAACATAATTATTATGGGAGAAACACGAGAAATGTTCCATGATCAGGGCCTACTATTGCATCTCTGGGTGAAAGAATGAAACACAATAGTATTTGTGTAGAAAAGAAGTCCTCATCAGATACTTGCGATGAGTTCACCAGAGGAAGATTTTTCAAGTAAGATACCATATGTGTCACATCTTCAAATTTTTGGTTCATTAGTTTATTTTGTGACCAAATATGCCAGGAAGAAGGTAGATCCAACAAATAAGTCAGGGATATTTGTGGGGTACAATGATACACTTGAAAACTATCGGGTGTACTTACCAGAACGCAGGATTTCAGTGGTCAGAAGAAATGTGAAATTCAATGAAGATAAAGGCATGCGAATTTCCATTGAGAGGGAGCTTCATTTACATGGATTTGAGGAGCTCTTGGCTCTAAAAGAATAACTTCTAGTTGTGGAGCATCCACAAGTAGAGTTACAGAGAGTGGAAGCACCCACTCATGTAGAGGCATCTCGAGATGGAAGGAAGCACACCATAGAGGCTGACAGGTTGATGCTTGATGCTAGATAGTATGTGGGAGCACCCACATCACAATGCTGGAAAAGAAGGTCCCCAGAGTGGTACACAGGCTACATGGCTTTTATGAGTGAAGGTGTAGAGATAGAGCCATCCTATTTCTAGGAATCAGTAAAACAACCAATTTGGGTTGATGCCATGGTTGAGGAGTATGACTCCATTATTAGAAATATTTCATGGGAAGTTGTCTCAATACCATAGGGGAAGTCAGTTGTAGGATGAAGGTGGATCTAGAAGGTGAACCGGACAATAGATGGGAATGTGGAGAAGCACAAGGCTAGGTTTTTGGTCCGATGGTTCTCTCAGGTGGAGGAGATTGATTATTATGAGACCTTTGCAACCACTTGAAAGGTACTCATCAATCAGATCCATCCTTTCACTCTCAACGTAGATGGGATGGAAGATACATCACATGGATGTAAAGACAACCTTCCTAAAAGGGGTGATTGAGGAAGAGGTTTACATTGAGAAATCGGAAGGTTTTGAGACCTTCGATAGAGAGTCACATGTGTGTAGACTCAAGAGAAAATTGTATGGTCTGAGACAAGAACCTTGTGCTTGGTACATGAGGATCGACAACTACTTCACCGAGTTGAGATTCACCAAGAGTGAAGCAGATGTGAACCTTTACCATATTATGGTAGAAGGTAAACCTTTTATCATTGTACTTTATGTGGATGATTTGATACTTACATGCAATGAGAAACACATCAAGTCTTGACAAGTAGATTTTGTAAGAGAATTTGAGATGGAGGACATCTGGATCTTGCACTATTTACTGGGACTGGAAATTTGGCAGAGATATGAGGAGATATTTGTATCTCAAGGAAATTATGCCAACAATATTCTTAGGAAGTTCCACATGGAAGGAAACAAACCCATGGAGAATCCTCAAGCAGGGAACTAGAGGAAGGAGAATGGTACTTGAGGAAAAGTACTAGATGTTATTATCTACAGGTAAGTTGTGGGTTCACAACCAGACATATGCTATGCAATTAACCAGATTATTCAAGCTATGGTTAAGCCTACCAAGCTCGTTTGGAAGGTAGTCAAGCACATGTTGAGATACCTAAAAGGTACTACAAATTTTGGGATATTGTTGGCTTAAGGGGTCCTGAACCAGGTTTGGAAGTTAAGGTTTTCCAGAAAACCCCTATACTACTGGCCCTTTTGGCAATGACCTAGTTACATAGGCCAAGGTCTCACTCGAAGTAGTATGGGAGGGTGCTGGAACCAAGTTTCCGCACGCTAGGAGAGAGTAGGTAATTTAAGGCAGCTCTGTGTTGCCACTTACTAGGTTCACACAAAATGAGTCTATTCACAGCTCTTTTAACAATGTAATCAGTACACAACCATAGAAAATATATTATCACTATCATATCTAATAAATACATTCGCATCTAGATGCGTATCAACAAATACCATCATAAAACATTATAATCGCAGCTAATATAAGATCACAGATACATTCGCAGCTTAAATATAGATCATAGATGCATTTGCAACTTAAATAAGTATCACAGTTGCATTCCAATAGTAAACACAATCAATCTAGATAACACACAGATACTTCATTTATATTAATCATTCATTAACATCAAAGATCCACTTACAACCCAAACACAGCCCGCACACAGAGCCTAGTGGGGTCTGTACACAACAAGACTGAGGATCTCTGCGCACACAGCCAGCAGGAGTCCTTACCAAAACAACCCAAACAGATCTTAATAATTCACACGTAGCATCAATCTTATGACTTACTTACCAACTAGACCCAACTATATATCTATTTATAATATCGTACCCTTCGCTATCCTATGGTCCGCGAACCATGGTTTGCGGAACCTAGAGCTACCCTTTAACTCATTACAAAACATTAGGGGCTTTGACCCACCCCAAAACCTGTATGAAAGACCGAATAGTACAAAATTATATAAAAAATGCAGGTTAGGGAACCCCGTTCCAACAAGCCCCCAACACAATCTTGTGACTCGTACTAAGTCACTATGGCCGTGGGGTTTACATATTTGCCTGCAACTGCTAGATCACAGCAACTAGCGGGGGAAACACTCCTTCACTATGCGTAGTAGCATTCTGAGAAATATCCAAGAACTTCTATGAATTTGGAACTTCTATAGCAGAAATGATTCTCTCCAAGGTCTGGTTCAGTTTCTTAACTGTGATATCTACGTCCTGAGAGAGCTTGAGGGCTTCATCATCCCAAGGTTTAAGGTGGTCACTGAGAACCTTATTTTTGTGGTGGAGCTCTTCAATTACATCTGAAAGTGTGTGACTGGTACACAATCGTGACATGCGTTGAGTTGGCACCAAATTTGACATAGTGGCTTCGAGCTGGTCAAGCTCTTCCTCCTTTTGGCACAGCTCTTGAGTGAAATCATGTAGGAGGGGGTCATGCTACACTTTAGACCACAGCTGCATAGCTGTCTCCAACAACTTTGTGCCCTGAGAAATCTGAGTTGTGATAGTATTGGTGGCCTCTGTTACCAACACGGCTCATTGGGCTCTTACCTCAGGTGGAGTTTCTTTCTGCAATTTAGCCTAAGGCTGCAATCTGTTGTTCCATCTCTATCTTGACAGCCTAAATTTCAATCCTCGAAGCCTTTAGCGCTGTAAAAATCCCCTCAATATTGGCCTGGGGTGTCGTAGAAACCAGAATATCCTCAGCGACATTTGTGCAGAGCCTATTGATTATGTGTTGCAACTCTGTCTGTTGTGTGGTGGTGAGGGTGCATTCAACCTGTGCCTGGGACACTTCGGCGATTTTCTCCATCATCGTCTGCTTAGCTATACTGAGTTTTTGGTGCACCCGTCAGTCTATGTGTTGAATTTATTCAAAAAGGGATGCGTAGAGGACCTGCAATGGTTCATGTGGCAGTCGGCCTAAATCTAATTGTACCTTTGTGCAAGCCTGGACTTGCGCTTCTAAGTCGGGTGGGCTCGGAATGAGGGTTGCGTTTGACAGAGGGCAGAGGCAGCTTTCCATTGTAATGATCAATTCGCCGCTTGATGCTAGGGATAGTCTTGCCTGAATCATACTCATCTGCAAGGTGTCGATTTTGAGTTGTAGATCTCGGAGCTCAGACTAGAGTGTAGCAACTGTAGCCTTCTGCTGCTCTTCCAGATCCAACCATTTATCCTCTGAGGCAAGGGTGACTGCATCTGCAATCTACTCCATGTCTTCCTCAGTCAGAGTAGTCCTAGTATCTTGATCTAGCGTTGTAGCTCATTATTTATTCCTTTGGCCGTTAATAGGGTCACCAGTCCATTTCGTGCCTCAAGGGGAATCAACACCTGCCACATCTAGACCCTCTGCGCCCAGATCCTGTTGTGAATCCTTCTGTGATTTTGGCTCTGCTCCCTATCAGCATACTTTCCCTATCCTCCGCTCTCTTTAGTGGTGTCGGGCGGGGTGACCTTCTTGGTGCTCGTACCTGCAGTGTCCTGTGTACCTGATTTGAAGCCTAGTTTCTAGTGTGGAGGCCAAGTATCAATAAGGCAGTCAATCGCCTTGTCAAAAACCATATACGAGAGTGATACCCATGTTGGATCCTTGCGGCCCCTGATCTTCACACATATCTGGCTCTAGCTCAGGGAGGACTGAATATTTCAGGGCTTCCCATGTGACCAGCTGGATGAGGAGAAGGAACCAGGAGTATCATAATTCCCTTCCATGATCTTAGGCTTCGCACACGTTCTCCAGAAATTAACTACACAGGAACTGGGACCAGTTGAAGCAGACCCCTTTTTCGCAGTGGCTAGCCAGCTGGATTACATATGTAGGGACCATGGAAACCTGTCACTTGCACATCATCTTGCATGCTAACAACAAGGTGCCCATGCGTGCACAAGGGTCGCTGATAGTGATGATCATGAACCCCCTAGTGTTCCATTCAACGTGATAATCATCACACACCTTATCAACAATCTGTTGTTCGCGCTTCATGGGATTCATCCATTTCATGGGTAGACCAGTGATACGGTAAATGAGCACTGCATCTATGGGAATGTGGTCCTGAATCCATAAGCAATCGTCATGGACCAGAGTGAGTAGCTCTCGCACAATCCTCTCAGTGATATTGTAGTGGCATAAGTGAGGCAACCACAGTAATTTTAATAGCCTAGACCCAGCCAATCCACTTTCCCAGGGCATAGGGACTACCTTCAGTATGTCATCCTCTAATACCCTCTCCAGATACAACTCTGGTGCCAGTTCGGGGAAGGCCTCTAGGTTAGCCAGGTCATGACAGAGGTCTCTTTGATGGATTAGGTGAACGTGCCTGGGGCACCATTCGCAATGATTTAAAATTTTGAGGGGAGGTGCATGGCTTCACCCTAGCCCACTTCGCAGGCTTCCCTAGCCCTTGATCCTAGCCTTTCCCTTCCCCTTCTTTTTCTCCACCTGCTTTCCTTTGCTTGGTGTGGACACAACCTCCTCGACCTCAAGGGTGACTTCCAGTACTTGCTCAGATTCTTGCTCCATCGAGGACAAAGTGTAGGAAGATTCAATGGGAATAGTTGCAGTCATTCTTGCATGAAAAAAGAATTCAGAGGGGGTAGCACGCCCAGACATTAACAAAGCGCAATAGTCACAGAATTTCACAAAGCAAAAACTGTTCAAGATACACATAATGCTCTTCTGATTTATCCTTCTGCTTTTATAGCCTTGGACATCAACCAAAAGGTGGATGAGGCTTATTAGAAAATTACAATCAAGTAAACAGTAAAAAATCTTCAGAAATCGCCTCATTAATTGTTGGCCGCCAGCTCCTTTCAACAATAAAATTTGCTTTTTACCCATTTTTACTATTCCAACAGCTAGTTTTTGCAGCTATAGATTACCCCTGCGCTTCCGATGCACCTCTTGCACTCTGAGCGCACCCATACACTCCCAATGCACCTCTTCGTGCTCCCAAAACTGCGACCAATACCTGCATGGACGATGGTCCAACCTGCGTTTGTCCCCCTACCTACACGTATTTCGCCCCATACAGCTACTCCAACCATATAGTCATTTGATCCAGTATTGTTTGAGTTGGCTTCCATTGACATATATTGGTACCATATCACTGTGAAACGTGGCTAACCTAACCACTCCTCCGTCAGTAATTTCCTTTACCATATAGGGACCTAGCCTGTGCTAACGGAACTTCCTCGAGTGTTTCACAAACTAGCTATCATATAGCAGGAGCAATTCTCCCTCCGCAAATTTATTTTTTTGAATATGTCGATCATGCCATGCCTTATCCTGGGCCTTCTGAACTTGCTGATAGAAGTTAGCAGTGAAATGATCTTCCTCCAAGTCCACGAGCTGCGCTAACCGCTCCTCCATGATATTAGGCTCCACCATGTTGGTAAAGGCTACAATGCACAAGCTTGGAACAATATACTCCATGGGCATAATGGCCTCCTTTCCATAAACCATATAGAACGGTGTTTTCCCTATTAGCTTCTTGTAGGTGGTTTGGTAGGCCCAAAGGACTGATGGGATGTGCACGTCCCAGTCGGTGCAATCAAAATTATAGACCTTGGTCAGTGCCTACTCCAAGATTTTATTAAATGTTAGGTCCCTATATTACTAGTATAGTACCTTATTGTTGTTAGTGTAACCCCTTTATTGTTATTATTGTACCCTTGTAACCCCCATTTTGTTATTATTGTGCCCTTAAATTATTATTGTTAGGTCGGCTAGGATTACATTGTGGCCCACTAGGATTACATTATGGCCCCATGGACTCCTATATATAGAAAGGAGGTTTTGTAAATTGAATCATCCAAGAATTGTTCATTTATGTAATGTATTGGAGGTTGCCCCCTCGAAGTGGCTCATTTCTAAGGCGTTTATATCTCTTTTCTTCTCTTTTTGGAGCTGGTTACACAACATTTGGTATCAGAGGTTTGGGATTCTAGGGTTTCGCTGCTCCAAACAGGTCATCGTGGCATTGTCGCTATAACTTTTTTTCTACGAAGCTTTAGAAGCTGCAATTTTTAGGGTGCGAAGCTGAAATCTTGAGGAAGTTTGTCTAAAAATTTCAGAGCTTGGTTCGCAATATTTTCGGATATATGATCTGTGGAAGTTAGGTTTTGTTTCAGGCTCCTAAACAGGTCATCGTGGCATTTGCGCTATAAAAACTTTTCTACGAAGGTTCAGAATCTGAAATTCATATGGTGCGAAGCTGCAATCCTGAGGAAGGTCGTCAAAAAATTTCAGAGCTTGGTTCGCCATATTCTTCGAGATATGATCTGTGGAAGGTAGTGCTTTTTCAGGCTCCTGAATTTCATCTCAAAGAGGTGATCGTGGGAAAATTTCAAGAACTCTCTCTCTGGGCATTGGATTGGAGTGTCGTAAAAATTGGTTTAAATTACACAGACTGTAGTTTCTTGGATATCAATTTCAGAGACAAAGGACGAAACAGTGACACGTGGAAAGTCGTACAAGTTCGCTCTACTGAACCAGTCCATAATTAGGTCATTGTGGGAGATTGGACACAACTTTGTCTTAGAGAATCAAAAACAGGTCAGACCTGTGGCATTCAAAAGAGAATTCAGAGGGCTACTTCAGTGCTAAATTTCAGATATTGAAGATTTGCAATCACAGCGATAATACAATTTCAATATCGAGCTCCTCAAAGCTAGTAAAAGGTGTGTATTTTTTTTTCCGAATTGCATAAGTCTTGTTTGAAGAATCAAGTTGAATTGATTGCAAGGGCCTATTGTAGAATATATATCAATATTGGAGTCTGAAATGGCCCCTAAAAAGAATTAAACACCCATTAAGCCTTTAGAAGGCTCTACTATTACTCATGAAGATGAAGAATGGCAACATGACATGTCAAAATTACAAGAGCAAATGCAACAAATTTCGCTCTCGCAAAGAACGACAAAAAATGAAATGGAAGTTTTGAAGAAAGGCGTGGAAACTAAGATGGATGGTTTGAAGAAAGGCGTGGAAGCTAAGATGGATGGTTTGGAAGCTAAGATGGATGACATGAAAGACAACATGGAAAACATGAAGAATGATCTAAAAGCATACATGGAAGGCTTGATGACAAGTTTAAAACCAGAAATGATTCCTAATGGTGAAAATATATTAGAAGAACCTCATGATGAGAACAAAATAAATGTTAATCGTGATTTCATAAACTCTAATGTTGGCGGGAAGAACCACCATATTCCAAAAATGGATATAAGAAAGTTTGATGGAAAGGATCCTGTAACATGGATACTACAGATGGAGCAATATTTTGATCTCCATAATGTGCAAAACACACAAAAGGTATGCATTGCAACTTTACATTTAGAACAAAATACATTTGTATGGTATCGATGGCTTTTCTAATTGTGATTTCATAAACTCGAATGTTGGCGGGAAGAACCACCATATTCCAAAAATGAATATGAGGAAGTTTGATGGAAAGGATCCTGTAACATGGATACTACAGATGGAGCAATATTTTGATCTCCATAACGTGCAAAACACACAAAAGGTACGCATTGCAACTTTACATTTAGAACAAAACACATTTGTATGGTATCAATGGCTTTGCTCCCGTAAAAAAATTGTCACTTGGTCAATTTTTACGGAGGAAATGATAGCACATTATGAGGATACAAAGAGCAACACCTTCTTTACCCAATTGATAAATCTCAAACAAAAAGGGTTTAGTGGGGCAGCACATTGAGGACTTCCAAAAATTGAATATAAGGGTAACTGATCTTACAGAGGAACACAGGATTGATCTCTTCCTAGGCACTTTAAAGGATAACATCCAACATGAAGTCCGCGTTTTGGAACTTGATTCATTGGAGAAGGCATTCGGGTTGGCAAGAAAAGTTGAATGTAAAATTATGGCGACAAGGAAACCTACCACTCAATTCTATAAAGAAGGAAGTGTTGCTACACCTAGATTTCCACAACCTACAAGGTTGACACCACAACAATTAGAAGAAAAAAGAGCAAAAGGGCTTTGCTACAGTTGTGATAGCAAATACACTAAAGGTCATAAGTGTGCTGAGAAGAAATTATTTTACATAGATTGTGAAGAAGAAGAAGAAATTAACAAGAAGAGGATATACACCAGGAACCAGCCCTAGAAGAGGAAGAAATGAATCCGACCATATCATGTAATGCACTGGCAGGAATTACCACTCCACAAACTCTCAAGATAGAAGGACATATCAAGAAGAAAAGGTAATAGTGTTGATTGATTCAGGTAGCACCCATAATTTTATTCATTGTAAGGTAGCCAAGGAATTAAATTGTTTCCTATACCCAGCACCAGAATGTCAAGTGATGGTTGCAAATGGAGGAACCATAAATTGCTCTGGAAAATGCCATAATATCAAGCTAACCATGGGGGAATATGTGTTGACTAGTCCAATGCTTTCCATTCCTATGGGAGGTGCTGATGTTGTACTAGGAGTACAATGGTTACAATTCTTGGGGACGGTAGCTTTTAATTTTCAAGAAATTTTCTTGAAATTTTTTTCAGAAGGAAAGGAAGTCGAATTACAGGGTATTGAAGGGAAGCCAGGAAGGATAATAAGCTCTAATGTCATGACAAAGCTTCTAAAGAAAGAACAACGAGGCGTAATTGCACAATTATGCTCACTAGAAGTTCCGACATCAAAATCATCTATTTCTGCAGATCTTCAACAAGTCTTGGACAATCATTCCAAGGTGTTTGAAACTCCCAAAGGACTCCCACCTATTCATGATCATGATCATGCTATTCATTTGATTCCAGGAAGTGTTCCTCCAAACATCAGGCCTTATAGATATCCTTACTTCCAAAAGAGCGAAATTGAACGTATGATTGCAGAAATGTTAGAAGTGGGTATAATTCAACCTAGTCAAAGTTCTTTCTCTGCTCCTGTAGTATTGGTACACAAGAAGGATGGATCATGGCGAATGTGTCCGGATTATAGGGAGCTCAATAAGCTCACCTTTAAAGACAAATTTCCCATTCCTGTGATTGATGAATTATTGGATGAATTACATGGAGCAATTTATTTTACCAAGTTGGATCTTCGTTCAGGATATCATCAAATTAGAATGAAGACCGAAGATATTCCAAAAACAGCATTTCGAACTCATGAGGGTCATTATGAATTTTTGGTCATGCCTTTTGGCCTTACCAATGCACCTTCTACATTTCAACGGTTGATGAATTCCATTTTCAAACCCTTCCTTAGAAAATTTGTGCTAGTATTTTTTGATGATATACTAATCTACAACAGGTCTTGGAATGATCATGTTGAACATGTTGACAGGGTGCTCAAACTATTGCAGGAGAAACAATTATATGCAAAAAAATCCAAATGTTTCTTTGGAGTACAAGAGGTGGAATATCTGGGTCATATTGTATCTCACGAGGGTGTTAAGGTAGACCCTAAAAAATTTAAATCCATTAAGGAATGGAAAGTCCCCACAACCATAAGCAGTTGCGAGGATTTCTTGAGTTAATAGGGTATTATCGCAAGTTTGTTAAGAATCATGGGAAAATAGCACTACCTCTAACAACATTGTTGAAGAAAGATGCATTTTCATGGACTCCTGAAGGAACTAAGGCCTTTGAACATCTTAAAGAGGCAATGTGCCTAGCAACGGTCTTAGCTACGCCAGACTTCACAAAAACCTTAATTGTGGAATGTGATGCCTCAGGAAATGGAATTGGTGCAGTTTTAATGCAGGAAGGAAGACCCATTGCTTTTGAAAGTCATCAAATCAAAGGAAAGTATTTACATAAACCTATTTATGAGAAGGAAATGTTAGCAATACTGCATGCACTAAAGAAATGGCGAACTTACCTAATGGGAAGACACTTCAAGGTAAAAATCGATCATGATATTTGGAGTACAAGAGGTGGAATATCTGGGTCATATTGTATCTCACGAGGGGGTTAAAGTGGACCCTAACAAAATTAAAGCCATTAAGGAATGGAAAGTTCCCACAACCATAAAGCAATTGCGAGGATTTCTCGGGTTAACAGGGTATTATCGCAAGTTTGTTAAGAATTATGGGAGAATAGCAGCACCTCTAACAACATTATTGAAGAAAGATGCATTTTCATGGACTCCTGAAGCAACTAAGGCCTTCGAACATCTTGAAGAGGCAATGTGCCTAGCACCGGTCTTAGCTACGCCAGACTTCACAAAAACCTTTATTGTGGAATGTGATGCCTCAGAAAATGGAATTGGTGCTATTTTAATGCAGGAAGGAAGACCCATTGCTTTTGAAAGTCGTCCAATCAAAGGAAAGTATTTACAGAAACCTATTTATGAGAAGGAAATGTTAGCAATACTGCATGCACTAAAGAAATGGCGAACTTACCTAATGGGAAGACACTTCAAGGTAAAACCTGATCATGATAGTCTTAAACACTTTTTGGAACAAAGACTATCTTCAGAAGAGCAGCAAAAATGGGTCACAAAGATGTTGGGTTATGACTTTGAAATAATCTACAAAAAAAGGAAAGCTTAATGTTGTTGCAGATGCACTCTCAAGAAAGAATGAAGAGGTGGAAGCATTGCTTTGTGCCATTTCTATTATCCAACCAGATTGGATAACCGAAGCAAGAGATGAATGGAAGAAGGACAAAGATGTATGGACACTCATTCAAAAGTTGCAGCAAGATCCTAGTACATCTGATACATTTAGTTGGAAAATGATTCCTTATGGTACAAATATCGCTTATATCTTTGTAAGAATTCCCAACTAAAACAAAATATTCTTCTGGAATTGCACACTTCTCCTTTAGGAGGACACTCAGGATTTTTAAAACTTACCACAGGGTGAAGAAAGAATTTTTTTGGGATGGCCTTAAATCTGATATTCGAAAGTTTGTAGCGGAATGTTTGGTTTGCCAGCAGAATAAAGTGGAAACAATTAAGACCCCAGGACTTCTACAATCTTTATCCATTCCAAGTCAACGTTGGGAGGAGATTTCAATGGATTTTATCACAGGTTTACCTAAGTCTGAAGGAAAGAGTGTCATCATGGTGGTAGTTGATAGACTTACCAAGTATGCACACTTTCGTGCATTATCTCATCCATTTAAAGCAAGTACAGTTGCTACTACATTTATGGACATAATTCAAAAGCTACATGGAAGCCCAAGGGTCATTGTGAGCGACAGAGATCCCATTTTTACTGGAAATTTTTTGACGGAGTTATTTTCTTGTTTGGGTACTCAATTAGCTCATAGCTCATCTTATCATCCTCAATCTGATGGTCAAACTGAGATAGTAAATAAATGTTTGGAAGGATATCTTCGTTGTTTTGTATCCGATAAACAAACACAATAGGTCAAGTGGTTACCTCTTGCTGAATGGTGGTATAACACTTCCTTCCATACCGCAGCAAAAATGACCCCATTTATGGCACTTTATGGATATCATCCACCATCCATCACATCATATTTAAGAGAAAATTCGAAGGTTCAAGCAGTGGAAGATCACATCGAGCATCAAGAAGAAGTTCTCCAAGTCTTAAAGGATAACATGAATTTGGCACAAAATCGAATGAAACAATAGGCTGATCAACATCTCAGCGAGAGAAGTTTTGATGTAGGAGATCGGGTATTTTTACGGCTACAACCATACAAACAAATTTCCCTCAAGCAAGCTAAGAAGGATAATAAATTATCGCCAAAGTACTATGGTCCTTACAAGGTGTTGCAAAATATTGGTACTATGGCATACAAATTGGAGCTTCCCGCTTCTTCGCAAGTACATCCAGTTTTCCATGTTTCATGCTTAAAGAAGGTTATAGGTGAAAATCTTCCAGTTCAAATAGTATTTCCAAAACTTGATGAGGAAGGGAAAATCATATTGGAACCTGAAGCAGTCATGGAAACAAGAACTCGACAACTACGGAATCGATCAATTTCAGAGTATCTCATCAAGTGGAAGAACTTACCCACTGAAGATTCTACATGGGAGGATGAGAATTTTATACAGAAGCACCAAGAGCTACTCAAGCATTGAGGACAACACTTTTTGAAGGAGAGGGGCATGTTAGGTCCCTATATCACTAGTATAGTCCCTTATTATTGTTAGTGTAACCCCCTTATTGTTATTATTGTACCCTTGTAACCCCCATTTTGTTATTATTGTGCCCTTAAATTATTATTGTTAGGTCGGCTAGGATTACATTGTGGCCCACCAGGATTACATTATGGCCACATGGACTCCTATATATAGAAAGGAGGTTTTGTAAATTGTATCATCCAAGAATTGTTCATTTATGTAATGTATTGGACGTTTCCCCCTCGAAGTGGCTCATTTCTAAGGCGTTTATATCTATTTTCTTCTCATTTTGGAGCCGGAATCACAACATGCTTACAAATGTAGTTCTTTCTTAAAGTGGATGTGTTCATCTCAAGGTTACTTACACCCCCTGTGCAATTTTCAGGGAGTGTCGCACGTAATTACCTGTTTCCGTCATCGGTATGACCCAAACGGTGCCAAGATCAGTGTTATTTTGTTGGGATA